>OX422220.1:187096499-187701249 GCA_949130495.1 Sambucus nigra
ATATACTTTTCTAATGAATATATTAAGCCAGTTATTTTTATCTCAATACAGACTTAAGTTCTCAACCACTTAATTCATTTAATATTAATTATTTAATTTTATCTACTTACAAGAATAGTAGAGGAATCACAAGTATAGGTATATATATTTATCACCCATATAATATATATATACTAATCGGGCACCTCACATAAAATATATGGTGCTGGCATACTCTGCTATCAAGTCCCCGAATCTCTCGTACAAAAGGGAAATACTAGTTCGAAATCACTCTCCGACTATATTAACACAAAACACACCTATTGGAGGCGAAGTATAGTTCTAAATCACTAAGCTGTCATCACATACCCTCACGTCTCTTAGGACCGTCTGACTATCATTCTCTGATAGTCTGTACCAAGGATGTTATGTTTTAGGGTACAAGTCAATATCCCCCATAAAGGTCCAATCAAGATAAGACTATCCCGACGTGAAACCTCTGTGATAGCAAGTATCACTGGTATGATTACACACAAATATAAAATATTATATTTATACATGAACCAATACATATATTCACATTATTCAGCTAGGTATATCCATGACCCATAATATTTTAACCATACATGGTACATAATGCCCGATTTTTACGTATAATTAAATCATTCCTTTTATTTTCTCAATTACTGCAAATCCTTAAGTACTTCTCGACTCTCAAAGTGTATCCTCTTGATAAATATAAAATTGGTAGGCATACACTCACTACCCTACTGGTATAAGTGCTTCTTAATTTTCACAAGACCTAATTTAATGAACGCACGACTTCCCCTCCATTTTATACCCCCGAAATCCCACAGTGAAATCTCATATAAAGTCATATTACCCGGAACTTTCCTATGCCCTACTGGTCCTTCCCAAGTCCCATTGTAATATTCAAATTATGTCCAAAGGTCCTTACACATTGGGATTAGATTAACATTAAAAAGGGGGAAGAGTTTCCATTTCCAAGAGGAGTCGATCGATCGATGAAAAGGGGTCGATCGATCGATCCAGTAGATAGATCGATCAATCGAGCAGTTCTTGATCCAATTTCTGCAATTCTTTTCCTATGGGTTTCATCAATTTAAATTCTCAAAATTTCTATTAATTCATCCCAAACACCCAAACAATCAAACCACAAGTTGTATTATTCTACAAACATGATTTCTAAAGTAAAACATATACAAATTCATAAAGGGTCATCCATTAAAGGGTTAATTCAAATCAATACATCAAGAACCCTTTTTTTATCATCATCATTAATATCTTCCTAATTCTTCCAAAATTTATCCTATACTGAACATCAATTTCACAGTTAATCATCTACACATAATAATAGGGTTGTCCTAACATGTTTTCTACTCCGAAAT
The DNA here is from genome assembly GCA_949130495.1 of Sambucus nigra. Taxonomy (NCBI): domain Eukaryota; kingdom Viridiplantae; phylum Streptophyta; class Magnoliopsida; order Dipsacales; family Adoxaceae; genus Sambucus; species Sambucus nigra. The sequence continues at coordinate 187,097,888 of OX422220.1, forward strand.
TCGATATAAATCCCCCAAACATTATTTAACTTTCATGAAGGCATAAAATAATTATCTCCTACACTAGCATGGATGTGTTATCAACTAAAGAACAACAAGTTAGATACTTACCTGAAAGTCAAGGGACTGATTCGATGAATTTGAGTGGTATAGGGACGATCCTCTTCTTCCGATTTATGCGTTGGTGGTTGAATTGGTGAGGGTGGTGTAGGGTTGGTGGCTCTCTTCCTTGGAAGCCTTCTCTCTTCTCTCTTCCTTAGCCTCACTGTAACTCCAATGTTTCTAAACCTTGAGGACTCCTACTTTCATCATATGTAACCTCTCATTTTTTGTCACTAATTAAGGCCTAAAATGGAAAATTACAAAAATGTCCTCCCGGGTTGCCGGTTAGGCCTAAAAATATCCCGAGATCTAAACTAAACCCACGGGTACACTTTTTTGACTATCTCAACCCTTTCGATAACATTGGCGCACTCAAAAGATCTCTCTCTCTCTCTCTCTCTATATATATATATATATATATATATATATATATATATGTGTGTGTGTGTGTGTGTGTGTGTGTGTGTGTGTGTGTGTGTGTGTGTGTGTGTGTGTGTGTGTGTGCTACATACCCTTCTAGTTCTATCATGGGAGGTTGCGCGATATGGGTGAATCCCCTGACTTGAGGAGAAGGATGAGTATAGTCCTTAGGTCATAGCGTCTAGTTATTTATGTAGTGTGGCTCTTTATCATGGGTGAGACGTCTTGGGTATGATTCAGTCTCACTTTCAGGTTAGGAGCAATGATCGCTTACCCTACATTTGTCATATGTTTATATCAGATTGGTATGAGACCCCGACCGGTGGTACCCAAGATGATGTGTGTTCCCTGGAAGATGATAGCATTCTAGAGATTGCATCCATTGGGTTATAGCTCTGAGGGATGGGTATTATATACTTATATAGTGTGTGATATATAAGTATGGATATACTTTATGTGTATACTATGTTGTGTGTGTGTGTATATATATATATATATATATATATAGGGTATGCACGTGCCTGAAGGAACGCCGATAATTGCAAAATTACAAAATATTTTTAAGTACGCAATTGCAAGAAGACAAAAAATTGATTGCCAAGAAAACATAATGTAATTTAAAAGTCTTCACCAATTAAGTACCTAGAGCTTATAAGATTTAAAGTCTAAATAATGAATTTTGTAAAAAAAAAAATTAAATGCCAAATAGAATGAATAAGTAAAAGAATAATTTAACCAAATAACTCAAATCCATGATTTTAAACCCAAATAAAGGATATGAAAAATTGAGACCCTGTTTGGAAACAAAAAATTGCTCATGAGGGAAGTTGATGCATTGATTTTTAAGACATTGAAAGAGTGGAGGTTGCAGGGGTGAGAAGAAAGTGGGAAGTGATAAAAGTGAGAGAAGTATGGAAGATACATATGGCAAAAGAATAGATCTCCATAAGTTTTCTACAACTTCAGATGCTCAGTTCATTGTTACGAGGAATAAATACGTTGTTCTAGAACCCATCCAAAAATAAAACCAGACAACTTTTTCTTCATTAGCACCAAAATTCTTCATAATATAATATCAACTAAGTAGTAAAATAATTAAAAGACACAAAGACGTTTACATTATTTTTCCTTGAGATAAAAGACCTATAATTCTTCGGACAACACAATCATTATTAAAAACAATTATCAAATTTTCAAAATTTAAGCATGAGTGAGGTGAGGCAGGGATGAGGTTACGACTATTCAGAAAAATAAGACACCGATGGGGAAATTTAGTTTGTATGTAGGTGTGAGTGCGAGAAGTATTTGTAGCATTCGTGCACTAATAACAATAAAAACTCTATACACATTATAAACAAAACTTGTCAAAATATACAATTCTTCACCATGAGAATACATATGTATCATATTTACCAAGTGACCATCAGAAGAAAAGACCACCACATAAAAGTACAACCGTAAGGACGCAAATTTCCAATTGAGTTCTTCATAGTTTTGGTTCAATGACAAAAACGTTTGAGTCGTAGGATAGAGTATACTGATCATATTTCAAGCCTATGACGTATTTGTTGAAGACGTAGTGGCCAAGTGTATAAAGCTTCATCAAAATGCCGAGTTTAAGTGCCTCGTTTCTACGTCATCAATAGTGGTTCCATGCTCCCAAGGTATGGATGCATTACATATATATATAGGATCTTGGAACGGTTTACATTGGGTGTTATGTTTTTAAAACTGTGTTTTGTTTTCAGAATGTTTTCTATTAAAACTTATATATAAAGTATATAAAAGTTTCTAGGCTTAAAAAGAATTTTTGAGCATTTGTGAGTTCGTTCGAAGTGTCATTCGAACGAGATTGTCGTTCGAACCACAAGTCGTTCGAACAAGATTGCCAACGACTTCCCAATATGGCATACTGGAACTTCGTTCGAAATGTCGTTCAAATGAGATAGTCGTTCTAACGAGATTTCCAACGAGCTTCTAACGAGTTCATACTGGAACTTCGTTAGAAGACTCATTCGAACGAGATATCGTTCGAACGAAATGTCGTTCGAACGAGACGTCAGGCGGGAACAGTTTTTGATAGTTTGTACCCATGTTTCTCACTTGTTTCTCCACTAACTTTTTCAGAACTTATTATGTAGGGGAACAACTTTTTCCAAATGAACTTTTCATATCCTACCAACCTCTAGAGAGTGTTTGAGAGAAAAATTGTTTTATGGAAAAGTTCATTGTTTTAAAGTGTCAATTTTCAAGGGAAACTCAATATATACTTTAGTTTACACCCATAGTTTAGTTTATCCAAGTTCATATATATATACATCTTTCTTGGAGTTTTGACACCGGTTTTCTCTACACCATTGAAGAAGAGAAGTTTGGGTTGCTTCTAAATCCCACAAAGAAGAAGATGTTTTTCATGATTTACCCACTTAGATAAAGGCTCCTAGTTCGGGTGACTGTGACCACATAAAGTCCGATCGGTGGATTCTGAGACCGCGGTGGAGCTCCGTGGTTATTCGCTAGGAAGTGGTGTCTACAAGAAGGAGCGTCGAGGCTTGAGAGGGATCGAGTCGTGCGTTGTAAGTCTTTTGTCTTGTAATTGTAAATTCTGTACTTAGTGGATTTGAGGCTAGGGCCGTCCGAGGTTGTTTCCCGTTGTGGGTTTTTTCTCGTACATCACGGCGTAGTGGATTAATTATTTATTTTATCTTTTCCAAAATCACCTAGAACGCATGCTTAAGTAAAAAGATAAAATTGATTTAATTTAATCACTACATGTTTAATTTGGTTCTTGATTAATATTGTATAATGTTTAGTTAATTAATTCAAGTCATTTAATTTAATTGTTAAAATTGGTTTGGCCTAACTTGATAACATTGCAAAATATGACTTAGGCAAATTTCTAGGACTTGGGTTAATTAATGATGTTTAAGTGAAATTGAATTGTGTGTGTGTTTAAGTTAATTTGACTTGGTTGAATTTTAATTTGAAATAGTAATTAAAATCTGTTTGTTTGTTTAGATTGAACCATCACATCGCTTCCGCACTCACAAATTGGTATCAGAGCCAAAAATGATAAATTACTTCGTTAAGATCCTTTAAATATTTTTGGCTAAAATGGAATTTATCCCATTTTCAAAATTTCCTATTTTCGATGGTTCTACCTACGCGTATTGGAAAGCGTGAATGAAATCGGCACTAAAATCTATCGATGAGAGGGTTTGGATGTCTGTTGTTAACGGGTGGTCTCCACCAACTCATTTAGTAGAAAATGAATGTGTTCCCAAATCGGCCGATAGATGGAGTGAGGGTCAATTTAATCTTTCAAATTTTAATTCCCGTGGTTTAAATGCCTTGTTTAGAGCAGTCGCATCGGATGAATTATGACGCATTATGACGTGTGAGACTGCTAAAGAAGCTTGGGACATTTTACAACTCACTCATGAAGGTACAAGTGTCTTTAAAGCTTCGAAACTCCAAAACCTCACCACTCAATTTGAAACTATCAAATGAATGAAAAATAAACTTTTGATGAATTTTATGCTAGACTTTCTGATATTGTTAATTCATCTTTTAACTTGGGAGAGAAAATACCGAACAATCGAGTAGTAAAGAAAATTTTAAGGTCCCTTCCCGATAGATTTATTCCAAAAGTGACCGTTTTAAATTCTTTACCAACTTTAGCCTCTATGAAATTAGAAGAGCTCGTAGGTGATTTACAAACCTATGAACTAGACATGTTTCCCTCTAAAACTGAAAAGAAAATTAAAAAGGGCGTTGCTTTAAAAGCCAGAAAATAGGTCAAATAAGTAGTAGAGAGCGAGAGTGATAGTGACTCGGAAGACATGGCTTTGTTTGCTCGTAAATTTAGAAAATTTCTTAAATTTAACAAAGATAAATTTAAAAATGATTTTAAGAAATTTGAAACTTCTAAGTATGACAAAGCCGAGAAGATCCCTAAACCTATCAATGAATAATTAAATAGGGACGAGTCAAATAGGTGTTTTGGTTGTGAGGCTTATGTCCATAGGGCTTCTGAGTGCCCCACTAAACTAAGGAAAGAGGGTAAACGACCAATTTCATATAATGCAACCCTTAGTGATAGTGATAAGGAATATGGACCCGATTCCCCCACTAAGCCTAATTTTGTGGCTTCTATGGCTAGTCATGTGAGTGATAGTGAGAACTCATCGATTGATGAAATGTTGACACATGACACTTCCAAGGTCATAGTTTATGATTCTATTATTTTTTATGATAGTGAGAGTGGAGAAGAAAGAGAGAGTGAAAATGAAGAAGAGGTTAATGCGAGTGAACTTCAAAATGCTTTTCAAGAATTATATAAAGAATCAATTAAGTTAGAAATAGCTAATTTGAAGTTAGAAGCTAGTTTAAAAGAGCGTGTCAAGGTCATTGATGATAGTTTGTTGGTAGAAGACCTTAGGACATGTGAGAGGACTCTTTGAGAGAAGCCTGAATATGTAGAAGGTGAGCGAAATAGCCTTAGGGGTTTAATGGAATCCTTGAAAAAGGTGATTCTTGGTTTTGAAGAGTGAAATGTTTTATTAGAGTCAAACATTTTAGAATTGCAAAATAAATTAAAAGACTCTAGTAATGTCAAATTTCATTTGGAGTGTCACTCAAAAAAATTAGATAAAATCTTAGGAACGGTCCAAATTAAAAATGACATGTGTGGTTTAGGCTTCAATACTTGTAATGAATCTACTCGTAAAGTCAAAACCAACGTTTTAGGAGAATCAACTAGGAAATTCTTTAGAGATCATTTCTTAGGTACCAAATTTCGATGTAATTTTATTTGTACACATTGTGGTCGAAAAGGTCATCTTAGTAAATTTTATTTTGATCTTAAAAGAATTCCTAAACAATCCCATCGTAAAGTAACCTCGGTAGTTAAAGTTCCTACACCCTAAGATAGTCATTCGTCATTAATTTGGGTTAGGAAATCCGGCTTGGTTGCCTTGCAAAATGGGGTTTTTAACTCTCATTCACTTTCACATGCTTCCTCCCTTGCTAAATCTAAAGGATGAATGTGTTAGTGTTTTCATACTTTATCTTTTGTACTTCATGCTATATTCACATGCTAAATGTATGCTTGTTTAATCATTTTGTAGTCATTACTTTATATCATATTACATGCTAGAATAATGATTTTTGTTTATCTTTTGTATTTTATTTCTTCATTTTGTTTGCATTAAATGAAAAATACAAAAAGATTTTTGTTTATCATTTGATATTTTTACCTCTTGATAATTTAAACTTAATGAAAAGCTCAAATGATTTTTTTTTTTCTTTTGAGTATATTTTTTATTTTTGGTTAAAAATTTCAAAAACTCAAAAAGATTTTATGTTGTGTGTATTTTAGTTTGACACACTTTATGTGGCATACACTTGTGTTTGAATCCCATCTTTTACCCTCCCATGTGTCTAGAACTTTTGGTTTAGATTGTTAATCCTTAAAATGTTCTTTATCATATTTTTATGGAGTAGTTGGATTTTGTATTGATTAAATGGATTCTATTTTTATATGTGCCTCTATTCACACATGCACAAGCTCATTTGAAATTTTAATGTCACATGTTATATTTGAGCTTTGTGAGGTGTTCTCCTACCAATCTTGTCATCGACATATTTATGACCTGGGAGGACTAGTGCATGTCAAAATCCATTGCCCGTGAGCTTGTGAGATATAAAAAATGATATAAATAAATGTGCACGGGGAAGGGCTCCGAAAGGAATAATAATCCTTTGCGATTGTAAGCCACCGTTTGAAATGGACATAAAAGAAATAAGTGGTCCAAAGGCCGAAAAATAGAAAATGGATCTAAAAGAAAAATAATTGCCAAGGCGTATGTTTGATTGATATATTCATTTAATATAAAAGAATATATATATGCTTCTTGAGGGAGATTGGATGGTATATCAATGGTTTGCACAATGTCCATTTATCCTAGTGATCTTTATTGTCATGACTCTATTTTGTTTGTAGAATCATCAAAACTCTAGGCTTATATGCATTGTGTATGTTTGTTCATTGAGTTCAATTTATAGTCTCACATGAGGTTATATTCAAATGTGATGAAGTTTTCAATTAATTGAGAACTCCGTGAACATGTTTTAAGTGATTGGGTCCAAATTTAATCGTTACTAGTTCACACCCCAACACTTCCGTTTCCATATGACACATTTTTGCCATACGAGTGTGAAAGACTCCTATTATATTTTGTGTGTGTCATTTGTGTGTTTATATCTATATATGTGTACTTGAGTCTCTTTGATATATATTATATATGCATATATTCGATATTTTTGTTTAGTCTTTGCTTTGATTTCTAATCCATATATGCTTTAATTCATACTTGGTATCCATCTTACTGCATTCTTTGTTTATATCACATGCTTAATAATTTATATATTATATTGGTATCATTTTATTGCATCCTAGTTTGTATCCGATGTTATTATTTGGATTAGTTGAACTTTTGTTTCCCATATGCTTTAACGTTCTCATCACTATATGCACAATTACATGTTTTAGCTTGTTAACCCATTCTTTTATCTCTTGCTTAGTTTAGAGGGTGTATATGCTTTATTTGGGGGAGATAAGTTACTGTTTTGATTCTTTAGCTTTTTTCTATTTCTGAACAAAAAGGGAGAGAACGAGATAGGAGGAGAAATTTGATCGTATCTTAGTTTGTGGGAGATTTATCTTAGGGGGAGATGTCTTTCTAAGTAGGTCATTTGTTTGATAAAGGGGAGAATTAATTTAGGGGGAGTAATTATTTAATTGCATTTCCCTATGCGTTTGATAGTTTGCTTAAGTGTGCAGGAATACTTCAAAATGGCAACATTCAACATCGGCAAAGATATTGATCCTTGGGTTGTTTGAGTCAAGCATTGTAATTTTATTTTGGGTGGGACTTTTTATTAGTCTAGCAAAGCTTGACGGCCCTTTAGGATTTTTGTTGGTTTTTGTCCCGGAATAGCCAAAGGGGGAGATTTGTAAGGACGCAAATTTCCAATTGAGTCCTTTGTAGTTTTGGCTCAATTCCGTACAAAAACGTTTGAGTCATAGGATATAGTATATTGATCATCTTTCAAGCCTATGACGTGTTTGTTGAAGACGTAACGGCCAAGTGTATGAAGCTTCATCAAAATGCCGAGTTTAAGTGCCTCGTTTCTACGTCATCAATAGTGGTTCCATGCTCCCAAGGTATGAATGCATTACATATATATACAGGAGCTTGGAACGGTTTATATTGTGTGTTAGGTTTTTAAAACTGTGTTTTGTTTTCAGAATGTTTTCTATTAAAACTTATATATAAAGTAATTAAAAGTTTCTGGGCTTAAAAAGAATTTTTGGGCATTCTGTGAGTTCGTTCGAAGTGTCGTTCGAACGAGATTATCGTTCGAACCACAAGTCGTTCGAACTAGATTGCCAACAACTTCCCAATATGGCATACTGGAACTTCGTTCGAAATGTCGTTTGAACGAGATAGTCGTTCTAACGAGATTTCCAATGATCTTCTAACGAATTCATACTGGAACTTCGTTAGAAGACTCGTTCGAACGAGATATCGTTCGAACGAAATGTCGTTCGAACGAGACGTCAGGCGGGAACAGTTTTTGGAAGTTTTTGACAGTTTTTACCCATGTTTCCCACTTGTTTCTCCACTAACTTTTTCAGAACTTATTATGTGCGATAACAACTTTTTCCAACTTAACTTTTCATATCCTACCAACCTCTAGAGAGTGTTCAAGAGAAAAATTGTTTTAGTGAGAAGTTCATTGTTTTAAAGTGTCAATTTTCAAGGGAAAATCAATATACACTTTAGTTTACACCCATAGTTTAGTTTATCCAAGTTCATATATATATACATCTTTCTTGGAGTTTTGGCACAAGTTTTCTCTACACCATTGAAGAAGAGAAGTTTGGGTTACTTCTAAATCCCATAAAGAAGAAGAGGTTTTTCGTGATTTACCCACTTGGAGAAAGGCTCCTAGTTCGGGTGACGGTGACCACATAAAGTCCGATCGGTTGATTCCGAGGCCGCGGTGGAGCTCCGTGGTTATTCTCTAGGAAGAGGTGTCTACAAGAAGGAGCTTCAAGGCTTGAGAGGGATCGAGTCGTGTGTTGTAAGTCTTTTGTCTTGTAATTGAAAATTTCGTACATAGTGGATTTGAGGCTAGGGCCGTCCGAGGTTGTTTCCCGTTGTGGGTTTTTCCTCGTACATCGCGGTGTAGTGGATTAATTGTTTATTTTATCTTTTGCAAAATCACCTAGAACGCATGCTTAAGTGAAAAGATAAAATTGGTTTAATTTAATCACTACATGTTTAATTTGGTACTTAATTAATATTGGATAATGTTTAGTTAATTAATTCAAGTCATTTAACTTAATTGTTAAAATTGGTTTGGCCTAACTTGATAACATTGCAAAATATGACTTAGGCAAATTTCTAGGACTTGGGTTAATGAATGGTGTTTAAGTGAAATTGAATTGTGTGTGTGTTTAAGTTAATTTCACTTGGTTGAATTTTAATTTGAAATAGTAATTAAATCTGTTTGTTTATTTAGATTGGACCATCACATCGCTGCCGCACTCACAACAACATTGCCAACATTCGAAAGAGATTTATTCAAACAGTTGTTATGCACATGTAAGAAGGGAAAATAATTGAGATTTATTCCAAAAAGATTTGTTTCATATATGATCCTAATAAGCTTTATCCATAAGATTTTTCCTACAAATTCAAGCGAATGATGCAAATTTAAAGTCAAGAACAAACTTGAAAGTGTATTGCCATCCCATTACTCCGGGTAAAAGTAATAAATGTATTTCCACTGAAAATTTAACATCCAAGCTAAGAGGAATCTGAGCCTTTTGACTTCCTAGCTGTTGCATACTCTATATCATTAATTGCAGAATCCCCATGAGTGTACTTCCTGCACAGGACAATTGTCAATCTCATAGGCCATCAATTGAAGTTATGTATTTCTAACACAATCAAATCAGAAAAAAATATATTAGGGGTGGTTATTCCCCGACTAATCCCTCTCTTGCATTAGAAAATGATAATGAGACATGAGATACCAAAATATAATTTTTATAATTTATGTTATCATTTTAAGGGGTAAAGACAATCAAAAGTTTATAATGTAACACATCAAGGTGAAGCCAAGAAAAAAGAGAGGTTGGGAGAGCTTATTATGTGGTGTGGTTGAGATTGATATCGTGTGACGACAGTGCTGGACGAAAGCATTGATTCTTTATTGCATAAAAATTTCTCTCAGCCTCTCTTTTTTAACAGATATAAAAAAATTGAACAAATTTTTAATGGAGAACAAATATAAAAGGCATATGAAATCGTCATCGAATTCCAATCTTGACCAGATCTTTTGTAATCAAGCATGGTAACTACAATATCTTCCTTCCTGGTGCTGCTAAAAAATGTGTAGGACAGCAAGCCAATGCTTTGTGTGGGACTTTTTCCATCTTCCCCAAAACATCGTGAGAATATAATAACATCTGATCCAAGCCTCGCGGTACTTGTCTTAAAACCATTTCCATATTGTCCAATTGTATCTGCTAATTTTCTTTTGACAGAATACCCAAGGGACACGCACTGCCACATTTTATTTGGATCCATCCTACCAACATTATCTTCAATCAGCAGCATTCTTCTCCCATATTTCTTTCTTGTGATCATATCAATTTTAACATATGTAGCCCCGTTACGGACCTCATCTAATGAATTGTCCAAAAGCTCACCTGAAGATACCTCCCAGTCACCACCAGCCTTGGTTTCTTCAAAATCGCCAGCCTTCCAAAACTATTTAAATACAGTCTCATTTACATTAGCATGCTCATTCGCAATATTCAGTATTGAATCAGCATTCGAAACCACTGTCTTGGGTGGTAAAGGATCCAGAAACCCAACCAAAAATTTCTAAATACGCTTAATTCTCTTTCAATCTATATAAATAGCATTCACAATTGTAAGAGCATGAAAACATAATATTTGCCCAAATATTGCTTCATTTCCTCCTAAAAAGGTCATGATCATAATTCATGTTTGTTTAAGCCCTCAAACAATGAACCTCATCCAAAGAAGGTAAAAAATGATATGCACATGAAGGTAGTTGCTAATCCACCAACAAAAGAAACACGACCTTGAGTCTGAAAATTTAGAGTTTTCAAATATAGTCTTTGCAAAAACAGCAACACAACATTGTCTCTCTAATGGCAGAGACTCATTTTCTGGAGAGTTCTCAAAATAGGTTGTCTTCCACAAACATAAAGTGGTGAAGGCGACAGGTTTTCGACCACTAAAGTAAAGAGTAAGGGAAATTCAAATCTCGTTGAACACTTTGTAGCAGCAATGTGAATGTGCCTGTACTTTGCGAGAAAGATAGAGAGTGACTGAGTGAGAGCTTCACCCACCCGATGCTTGCAATTTTACCATGTATGTGTCTGCAGTCAGCTCATATTTACACCTAAAGTTAATGCATACTTTGGTTAGTACTCATACCTAGAACAAACTCATATATATCATTTCAGATCATTGAACACAATTATTCAAAAGCAACAGTTCAAAATTGCCAATAAAAATCCCTAGAAAAAACTTAAGATGTTGATGGGGCCTTCACCTTAACAAAATAGATGGATTTCTGACTTAGGGGCCTTTGTTTCAATCGATCGAACCTTGGGTTTGGGTGAGGACTCGCCATTCATGCTTCGAATTAAAGCAGGTTGATTTTCCTATTCATACTTAGGATTGAAGCAGCCTAATTGTCCCTTTCATACCTCATACATCACACATGTATGACCATAAGTTTAGGTTGCATCATGTTAGATAAAAACAAAATATATTAGTGAATGCTCAATGTAAAATATAAATGAAAACAAATTAAGATACAAATTGTATATATAATTGTAATAACCCTCGCTTATGAGAACATATTTTAGGTTCATTTACTAGATATGGTAATTAGATATAAAATGTTGGGCTATGGATTGAGTATCAATTTAATGAAGAAAAGTAAATGTTTACTATGAGATTTCATATTTACCGTAACTATAGGTGAATATTTTCGTGTTATGTTTTATAATATCATATGAATTAAAATGACATTTGGCTTAATAATGAGACCGGAACTTAAAATGAAATATAAACCGTCCAAATGATAATTTGGAAACCGTAGTTGATTCCGGAACGTGTGAGATAGTCAAATATTGTGCCATATTGTATTTTGAGGTTTTTGGCACTTTCGACTGATTATACCTCAAATATGGAGTTGCGTGTTATTTTATCGCAATATTGATCAGTTAAGTTGGGATTTTGACTAATGGCATGACTTAGTCTTACTAAGTCTTCTATTTCCCTAATTTCATTTTCTATACCTAGAGAGAGAGCTTGAGAGAGGAAGAGAAAGTGTAGAGGAAGTAGAAGAGATTGAATATTGAGGAGGAATTCTTGCCACTACACAAAGAAAATAAGCATTTCCTAGATTGAGGCAAGTTTTCAACTTGCTATTTGTGGTTTAAGAAAAATGATTTGTAGTGATAATGGTGTATTGATCATGGTTTCACTAGTTTAGGGTTTCTTTGTGTATTTGTTGGTTTTGAATCATTGAAAAATAATTTGGATGATTATTGATGGTTGTGGTAGTAGTTAGTAGCATTTATGTTATGTTGGTGGCAATAAATGAGTTGGTTTTGGGATTAGCTTAAAATAGGAAGATTTGGTTTGTTCTAGGTCTGCGAAGACCGGTCGACCGTGCTTCTCAGACCGGTCGATCGGGCCTTCGGGAGAGGGCAAACTGCTTTCTTCCAAAGGCATAAAATTTATGGCGCTGTCGACCGCGGTCCCCTGACCGGTCGACCGGCCCTATCGAAGTGAACTTTCTGCTTTTCTTCCTAGGCAAAATCTTAAGACGCGATCGACCACGGTCTTGGGACCGGTCGACCGGTCCCCTGTTCTCTTCCCTAAAATTTTATTTTCATTTTTCAAATCTTTTCTCTTCATAGGGACTTAAGGACCTTCTTAAATGAAGTAAATCTAGGGTTTTAGATTATTAGTTGAGTTTGGTCGACACCCTAGACTCGAAGGGGTTCATCTAGGGTTCATTTCAGGGGGGGGGGGGTTAATGTAATGTTCAGGCATTACTTCTCTCGTGTAGTTTTATACTAATCTAGGAGATCTTAGATTCCAATTTGGAGACTTTAGGAGTTTTTGTGAGCTAGGTTTGATTTGATGGTCTATTATGAAGACAAAAAAGGAGGCTTTGGAAAATAACTTGGGTGTCTAACTATTTATTGAGGTTGTTATGATGTTAAGAAATACATATAGTTCCGGATAATCTTAATGCATTTGATAAAATGTAAAATGGATAAAGTAAATGATAATTTACTAAATCATGTAATGGAAATTAATAAAATGGATGATACACACCTCTCTAAATACCATCTTAAGGGAAGTTCGTGCGTGAGGTAAAGCCCCCTGGCTAATGAATGCAGGGCGGATATAGTCCTAGGCCATATGAGCGCTTGCTTCATATTTTTCTGCGATGGGTAGGAGATTCCGGGTTTGGTCTTGACTACCTCGCAGGCATATGGCCGCTTCCCGACGTTTCGATAGGATCCCAGGTTGTCTTATGATAGGCCCTAGAAGATGATGGTTATTTAAAAGCGCGCACAGTGGGGGAAACCGGACGGGCGGTCTTAGAATCGTTATATATATATACTTATAACTATTCAAATTAACGAGTTGGACTCGATGGAACATGAATGCCATAAAGAGAAAAGTATATGCCATAAAGAGCATACAATTGAGATTAGTGCCATAAAGAGCACATGATAATAATTGTATTCCTGATAAGAAATGGAGAGGAGATAAGCTGAAAAGGATGAAAGATGAAAACGGTTGATAAGTATTCTTAATTGCATATATAATCGATTCTTCCCTTATAATTATTAACTTGTCTTAATGTATTTCATTGTTTCCACGCTAGAATATCATTTCTATCATCCATGATTATCTGTTCATCATTTTCATACTTGTCATTTATCTGGTGATCACATAAAACCGGGCTCTAACCGGTTCTTCTTTCTTGTTGTGCATATATATATATATATTATATACGCTTAGGTGTTCCACCGTAAGGCCGCCCATAATGATCTTCCTATTCCAGTGTTTTGAGGAGCCGTGACATTTTGCGGATATCACGGGACATTTTGTGTAGACGCCTTCCTCATTGTTTTCTAGTTATGATCAGTCCTTATTCGGGCGTGTGGCCCCAATGGTTGTAATTGTATAATGAATGTATTATGTAACATATGGAACTTATTGTATATTGTATGAATTCTATTGACCGACATTTCATTCGGTCCTTCCCTTATTATGGTTGGTATATATATATATATGCTTGTGGGAGTTTCCACCTTTCTTTTCTATTATGGGTTGTCAATGATGTTTTATTTAAATTGCTAAACAAAATTTTTGATGACCCGTTTTCTGAAATATTGTGTGGTTATCCCGTATTCTCTTTATGTTGTCACGATGCTGAGGATGATATTTATCCATGATTCCTGTATTATCGGAGTATCGGGCTGGCCACCCCTTACTTCAGATACCGGGTTGTCAAAATAATAAAAATATCAAGATAGAAACTCATCATCATTACCATTAAGAGTCTCTATGTGTTTGTGAGAGGAAGAGAGATAGGATATCATTCTCGGTACTTTTTAAAAAAAATGCAGAAGAAGGTTATTCAATTTCTTTAACCAAATACTGAAAACTATGAAAGTAAAAGATATACCGCGTGCCTAAAAATAAGTTGTACTCATACACCCCAGCATATAATTTGAACCAAAAATAAATAAACAGATTTTTAGAACATATCCAAACTGAAATGAAAAATAATTTGAATAAATGTTTCGGGTCAATATTCACTGCCCAAGTACTAAAAATCACTTTACTGGGAAAAATCATTTAACTAATAGAGAAGAAAAAACAAGCACATCCAACGTTAGAGGAAAACCCAACACACCCAACAAATATGCAATCTGTAATAATGGTTTATAAAAAAATACCCAGCAACAAGTATTATTACCTTATAGAATATATTTTAGCCTAAAAAATACCCACAAGCAAGTATCATGCCCGGTGAGTGTTCAACAGTGAGTTTGGGTTCGGTAAAGGGGGTGGATTTTTTGGCAACCAATTCAAAACAGGGGATTTGGGAAAACCTAAAAAAAATCGAAGTAAACATTAACAAAAGTTCAAATATGATTGTTAAATAAACCTTCAAATATAGCCATATGTAGAGTATTGATTGGTTGATCTGGTGGCCGATGGTGAGAAAAATGCTCTTTGTTGATGGGCTTGGGAAATTGAGAACATGAAAAGGAAAGAACAAAGTTTTTAGATCTCGACAAAACCCTAAATGGATCTTCTTTCCACACATTAAGAACAAAATTCATAAAACCCTAAGTTAAAATCCAAACCACTAAGGGAGGTATCATTTAAGATCTTCGATGGCATGGGAGGGATGAGAGGCGGTGAATATGAGGGGGCAACAATAAGGCAAATGGGAGAGAGACATGGGTTAGAGAGAGAAAGATTTTGTGATATGTAAGAAAAAACGTGTGTTAGGTAGAGAAAAATGAAAGAGCTTTTGGAAAAGAAATTTACGTTTTTACCCTTGTTTTTGAATTTTAAAAAATAGGGGGAAATAAATTAGAGTGTGTTAAAAGAGTGGGAAGTCAAATTTTTAAGGGGTAAAATGAGTATTGCAAGAAAAAATAATATGATGACATCATGGTGCTATATTATGACATACATAAGTTTCCGACTTTATTATATACTAGTATATTCCCGTGCCTGAAGGCACGATGAAAATTTTCAACGTTAGTAATCGCAAAACGATAATAAATGTCAAAGTACCAACTTGCGAAAATGACAAAAAATTTCCAAAGTACACTATTGCAAAACGACAAAAATTCCGTGATCCTACAAAACATAGTGGAATCTAAAGTATGCGTTAGTTTTTCATAACACAAATGTGTGAACAATTTAGAAAATCTGGACAAAATTTCATTTATTTATACGACTATCCACCCTGTTCATAAATAAAAATAGTAACAATAAAGATAGTAATAGTCCATATTGGACCTCGCATAAACATCATAGCCATTAAATACAAATTCAAGCATCGTACAACCAAAATCATCAATTCAACACAATTAATGAAATATACAATATTCATCAACCGAGTGTGAATTCTTGAAATATACAATATTCATCAACTGAATTCACATTGTACCTAATAAAATAAAAAATGTCAATTTAAAAAAACGAACATAGCCTCCTTTGTTTATTGGACTATCCACCCCGCTTTAAGGGATAACAACACTTCCAACAATATTCAAAGAGCCAAAAATAATTCACAACAATAATAGTTCAATGGTTGAGCTCAATTAACTGCTGGTTAAAAATGGTCCTTGGGTCCTTCTGAAAGTGGAGTTCTATGTTATGGCCCTAAGTCCAAGGAAAGTCCAAGAACTGATAATATCCGCAGAGTCAACATCTCGTGTTTCTACCAGGAATTGCTATGATGTGGCGACTATGGCATCTGCAATCACGCAAGCTTAAAATGAAACAATGTTTTAATTCAAGGAAATACCTTATACTACAATACTTAAGATGCACACAAATCATTAGTCACCCTTAAGAAGTTTCAATAGTTTCATTTATCAATTGAAGAAGCTCTGCATTATGCTCCTCCATTAGACTCTGAGACTGCAATATTTGCAAATTTGATTACATAAATTACAAACAAAAATTCTTAGGGGATAATGCATCAAACCCCCCACTATTGTACCTGAACAAAAGAGAATAAATATAATCATGAGATATCTTTCTACATACACAATCAACCAAAAAAGCAATTTTTAATTTACCATGAACTTAAAGCTCTTGTTTGTTCCAAAATAGTTCTAAGCTTTCTACTCGTGATCCCATAATTGTGTTTTGTATTAAGACTGTAATTAAATTTAGTGATTTATTTTGTATCAATTCAGTATTGGAAATTTAGTTCCGCAATCTGCTCAAATCTCTATTTCGATACAAAAACCAGTTCAGTTGATGCCAAAAAACCCACCAATTTCCCTCCTTGAACAGTTATTTTGGTAGGATTTTGTCTACATAGTTGCTTTTTGGTACTCCTAAATTTGATCAGATGAGGGGTAATATAATAAGCAAGAAGATACCTTGGAATAATGATGATGATGAAGAACGATAGAAGTTTGGAGAGCTTCAAGTACATGATTCCCATAGACTCACGCCATCATGGTCCAGCTTTGGAAATGCAGTTGGATGCACCATCTTGCATGACATTGTGTTTCTTGTTTTTTAACTCGCTATCTATCCATATTTGCAACTTGATAAAACTGTCTTATGGCTACTGTTTTTGTTCTGTATCCAAAACATTTGTGTGCTCCATAATCAGTTGAGCGCTCTTTATCCAGAACAGTTGTGTGCTCCAACTAACGTTCCCCGTTTTGTTGGCCTTTATCAACTATGTCATTGTTTTCCATCTCTTTCTTGTTTTTCATATTTTCTTCTTAATTGATTGGCCTCGAGTAATTATTTGTTCATCCATTAATGAGTTCTTCAATAATTGCTTCCTACTCTATCTCCACTTTATATACCCTTGATTCCCATTATCATGTCTATAACAACCCCATCGGGGGCCCCACTTTTTGGCCCGTTGTAGCCTACGTTGTCAACAGAAGCTGGAGGTGAGTTATAGTAACAAAGTTGTTGTCAACACTAATTGAATATAAGCCTACGTTGGACCGTTATAGTAACAAAGTTGTTGTCAAAACTAATTGAATACCAAAGTTATGGATGGAAACAAATGAGTTGAACTCTTAATTTGCCACTCCACTGTTCAATTAGTGAAGGATGCATCTAGAAATCTCTTATCCACGATTATAGTCCTGAACCATAAATTTGAAATGAATTTCAAATGTCAATAAAAAATACAACATATATTGGCAATCAAAAATGTTCATACTATGTTTATAAAGTTTGAAAATTCAGCAATCAAAGTGGTGAAACACTTTATGAAAAGACGTTGATATTTATGCAGCATAGCAGTTATGATCACTGATCAGTTTGCAACCAAAGATATGAAGAGTGCAAGCGATTCAAATATGATGAATACTATGAACTCAGGCTTTGGAAAAATATTCAATTCTAGAGTGAATCTAGAAGGAAGATTATTAGGGTAATCGGTTGTACTCGATTCATGTTCTCAAGCTCACGGACCAAATATATCTTATCTGCCCTTAGAAAATCCATAACTCACATGGGCTACAATTCACATTCTTCTCAATGAAAAAGAATCCCAGCTGAATAGTTTCACTAACTTATATGTGTGTGCACGTGCGCGCATTGTACTGTTGCATAGATTATGAGCATATTATAACTGCATCTTGGAGATGGAAAAGGACTCGAACTTGATAAATGCCCAATATGGAAGCTTCGAGAATAATACATCAAGTATCTTGGACCTGTATTTACTATCATGAATAATGAATCAGTTCCCTAATCACGATTTCCTCCATTAGCATTTCTATCATGGAACCTTTCACAATCTCAGTCCCGGTCACGCTCACGATCGTGATTTTTGTCCCTGTCGAAATAATCACTTCTTCTATGTCAACTATCGTGTTCTTTCTCCTTTTTCTTTATCTGTTCTTCGATTTCTTTCTCCCTCGCTTAAATTTCCTCTTCCCTTGCTTTCTCCTTTATTTCCTTATACTCTACCAGAAAATCCCGGACCATGCCATAACCATTATGCTGCTTACCAGTGATGTGAGACTGAGTTCTCTCAATGGAAGCAGACCCACCTTAATGATATGCCCCTTAATAACAAACATAGCAAGGAAAAGCATATTTGTTAAATCTATAAAACAAATCATAAAAAAAATTTAATTAGGTCGCATTAGAGCATCAATGTGTTCATGTTTTTAATGAAAATGATTCAAGTATCAATGCATTTTAGCACAGTGTTAGACGTACATCTGTGATCAGGTCTTTTGAAGAAGATCTATGGAATCGTCATAGTTGTAATTGTGATTATTTTGTATTGTTGTGAATGACGGCGAAAGTTATCAGCCTTGAATTGACAAAATGGAATCCTACTATATAAACAAAACTTAAAACCACAACCCCCAACCTTACTTCCGAAACAAATTGAAATAACAAAAAGGTGTCTGCACTACTATCAATAGAGGTTATACCATGAGATTAGTTTCAACATGATAGAGTTAGAGTATGCTAGAGTTAGAGTATCAGAAACCACCAAGTAGAGTTAGAGTTTAAAAAACAACAAAATAAAAACTGAATACTTTAGACATCGGGAATTGAAAATCAAAAGCCACCGCTACTGAAAGCCATAACATCCAAACCTAAAACATAACAAAACCCACTATATGAAAAAAGATGATATTAAGGAACGTGCAAAAAATAGTGTATATTAGGACCGATGTTATACCACTGCTGAATATATTAGAACTGAGTTCCCAAATAATTATATCTACAAT
Organism: Sambucus nigra; assembly: GCA_949130495.1. Classification (NCBI taxonomy): domain Eukaryota; kingdom Viridiplantae; phylum Streptophyta; class Magnoliopsida; order Dipsacales; family Adoxaceae; genus Sambucus; species Sambucus nigra. The sequence continues at coordinate 187,117,041 of OX422220.1, forward strand.
AGTGTGTATATCTGAGAGCTAAGTAGTGAAACTAAGCCGGAAGTAATTAGAAACAAAGGAAAAAATTATATTCCAATCATCTTTTACCACCATCGTCTTCTACCACCGTGCTTTAAATATGCTCACCACCTTTATATTTTAATCGTCTACCGCCAGTGATTTCTAGCTACAAAATCTTCACCAGATCAAAATGACAACACTGATTGAGCCAACCTCTTATGATCTCTAATGGTGCATGTTCACAAATACCTACTTCAAGTTCATCAAATATAAAGAATATTAGAAGGAACTATGTTTAGCTACTTCAATTTCAAGAAAATTACGAAATCTAAATTTTGAACTCTAAAATCATAACCCTCAACAATGTCTCTTCATCTTACCCATACTCCCACTTTAGTAGTAAAGTGAAGCATCATTCACCTCATCATCAATCTTCATCTTTAATAATGCCTGTTGCGAGTAGATTATGAAAATAAGACACACAAATGTTAGTTATACACTGAGCTTCTACTACAAACTCCACAATTAAACTGTGATAAAATAGCAAAATGTGATAAACTATTAAACTGAAAATTGAAAAATATTATAATAGAATGAACTAAAATCATTAAGGCATAATTTCTAACTGAAATTAGTTTAAGATAATTCTTGGAACATATCAGGAATCCATTTAGGACAATGGAGGTTACAAAGTTAAGATAAAAGAACCCATGTTCACACCATTGTCGGATTTAAGTATGCAATTACATTATATCACTAAAAACAATATAGTAGTTGGATAGATGTATAAAATTAAGAAAAAAGAGTAAAATACCCATTTATGAATGAAAAATAATGAAGCTCAAAATCTATCACCCACCACCTTTTCACAAGCACACTTACACTTCAACAACTCAAAGTCTATCACCCACCACTTATTCTCACAAACCCCACCATCTTACCACATTTGAAAGGACATATCATGTGACAAATATTAAAAAAAACGTACCTATTTTGAATCAAAGTTAAGCAATCTCCAAGATCTACAATCTCTGCAAAATAATACAATATCCAAGATCAGAATATTTTAACCAGATTTAAAACAAACAAAAAAACAAAACGAAAACAAAAACCCTCCATTTGAAGCCTAAATCAAAACCCCTAATTAGTACATATCGACAGTGGGTATAAGAGGTTAGAGGTGAGGTCGGCAGCTAGTCACCACGGCACTGGTATGAAAGGCCGTAGCGGGGAGAGGAGGCGACAGCAAGGAGTAGGGGAGCGAAAGGATGAGTGAAGTAGGGTTGGTTTTGTGTTGCTAAAGTGAAATGAATGGGAGAATAATGCTGAATATATCTTTCTTTTGGGGGGATTCCCAAGATTTCAAATTAAAGTGACTCGGGAGGGAGAGAATGAGGTTGTTAATGTTTGCCATGTCATAATCCTCACAATTGACATGGAATAATATCACACCATTAGATCACATCAAGAGAACAAATGATACTCGTTGGATCCTTTTACTATTCAAACACCCCTATACCATATATATATACTAGTAAATGCCCGTGCTTGAAGGCACAACGAAAATTTTCAAAGTACGTAATCGCAAAACGGCAAAAATTTGCAAAGTACATTATTGCAAAACGGAAAAAAATTCAGGAGTGTACGTTGATTGTCGATTTTTTTGAATGATGGACCAATTTTTTTGAAGGATGGATATTTTTTCAAAATTATTTAATCGACGCTAATTTTCAATAGTGTACATCATTGATAGGACCAAACATCTTATTTAGTTCTTAACAGATAAACTATTTTTGAAATAATCTATGGTACGAACCTATTAGTTTGAAAAACATAAAAAATAAAATTAGAAAGTTTTTCACATATATACATGAAGAATTGGAAAAATTTTGAAAGTTTTTTTTTAACGTAATTGTAGTGCAAGAGCGTATTTTAAATAAATAAACATGATAAAATAAATATAAAAATTAATTTTAAATAAATTAATTTTTTAAATTAATAAAATCTTCTAATAGATTTTTAATTATTGATTTGTTATTTATCAAATTTATTTGTTTTAAATTAATTATTTAATAGATACTTGTGATGGCATATGTTGTAAATGGTACTATTCATTTATGATCTGAGAATACATACAATATTTACTTGAATATAATTTTTATTATATTTGAATAAAGTTCAAGATTCATAGAGCGAATTTCTTTTTTTATTTTAAGTGGTACTATAAAGGTTGGTTGTTCCGCTAACTTTTTTTTTGGACAATAATTCTTCCTTTAAGCCCATAAAACTATAATATACATGACACACCTATTATATCTTGACTTACAATAATTGCACTTTTGCATTGGAAAGTTGAACACAAAATAGTCAACTTTTAAAATTTGAAAATCATACGTGTACAGTTGATCGTGAAAATATATTATAAAAAAACAAATTATGATCGTGAAAATATATTATAAAAAAACATAAAAAAGGCACTACACAACACCTATCATTTAAAATTTTTATACTGAATTGAAAATCGCATACAAAGAAGCCACTTTAAAAATGAGTGATTAAAGAAACATTCAAAACACCAGACATACAATTAAATCCCCTTAGAAGTTATTCATAAAAAAATATGCAGATGATGAATAGTAGTCAAAGACAAATATACTTCTTGGAAGGAACTCTCCATAATAGTCCACTAAAATTAATAGTTATAACAGTACATTGATGTATCCACCCCCAAAACTATAAACAAATAACAAAAGTTGCAATTTTCTTCTTTTATGCCAAAACCATTCGCGTTCAATCATACAACCTTACTTTATTTCATATCATAATGATGGCTCTCCCCCACCCATCGATTAAAAATGTACAAACACAACTTCATTTTCCTTGCATTTCTACTGTGTACCAATAAAGGCTATGCTCCAATGAAGTTTTCACTGCAATACACGTATTAATTATTGCTAGACGTATCATATAATTTACAGGTCCAGTTGGTTGTGTGCAATACGACCTTACTTTTTTCGCATGACACCAATCTTGCTCCTCATCATTGTATCTGTACAAATCCATATATACTAAAAAGTATAGGTTAATTAAAAAGATACATTTGAAATTAGGGAAAATAAAATAATCAAGGAGGTGGTGATACTCATATAAAACAAATTTTGTTCAGAATTCTTACAACGTTGTTCTCAACTGGAACTCGGATAAAAAAAATATTATTAGGCTTCATAACTTCCTCAACAATTAAAATTGAGACCACTAATGGAGTTTCCCTTTTTGAGGCAGCAACAGCGAAATTCACCAACATCAATTGACATACCCAACATCAATTCTAAAAATTTAAGAAAAAGCTTAGTAAAAAGCGAAGAGAATACTGCCAAGAACTGAACAACCGCCTCAAACTGCAAACCACAATTTCCATCAAGAACTGAACAACCACCGTTTTAGGCCAAGACCTCTGCTCTAACTGCAAAAAAAAATTGAAAACGTAGAGAAAGCGGTGTGGTTTGAGAAATCGTAGATCTTTTAAATCGGAGATCTGTGAAATTAAACACACATATGAGACGATTTACCTGTGTTCGAAATCGTAGATCTGTGTTTGAAATCGTAGATCGTAGATCGTAGATTTGAGTGTGAAGTCATTGATTGTAGATCTGTGAGACGATTTACCTGTTAGGAGCATGTGTGTGAGGCGGAGATGGGAGAGCGGCGTGGGGAGGGGAGAGCAGCGGGCTTAGAAAGGGTGATGGAGGCGGGGAGGGGAGAGCAGCATGGGGAGGAGGAGAGAATGATGGGGGAGGGGAGAGCAGCGTGGGATGAGAGAATGTGGGGAGAGGGGGAAGGGGAGAGCAGCGTGGGAGGAGACAATGAGGGGGGGGAGGGGAGAGCAGCGGGGCAGGGCGCAGGAGAGAATGAGGGGGGAAGGTTGAGCAACGTGGGGAGGAGATAATGAGGGACCGAAATTAGAAGGAGGGGGGGTCCCATTGTTGATTTTTGTTGTTGTTTTAATGGGAGGCTGTAGAAATGATAAAAGAAGAATAGACAGGTAGGTTAGGATAATGATGGTAAGTGAGAAAGTGAGAAAATTGTGTAAACACTATAGTACCCATGGTTTTGAATTTTAAAGAAGGGGGAATAAATTGGAGTGTATAAAAAAGAGGGGGAAATCAAATTTATGAAGGGCAAAATAGGTGGTAAAGAAAATTCATAAAGATGACACACCCTTCATTTGCCATGTCACAATTTGTAAAGTGTGACGTGGCACAACATTACACCCTTAGATTGACCCAAAAAATTCGATCCCAACCGTTAAATTTTGGCACTATTCAAACACCCCTCTCTCTTATTATATATATATATATATATATATATATATATATATATATATATATATATATATATATATATATATATATATATATATATATATATATATAGATGAAATAAAGAATGAGATACGAAATGATTTCTGGTTCATTCGGGAGAATAAAGTTCGAAATAAAATGTGAGATACGTGTATAAAGATGAGAATATCATATACGAGACTAATAACACTAAAAAGTGAGTAGTGTATTATAACTAGTGAAAGTTATTCATAATGAACTGATAAATTATAAGTGAGAATTTATAATGCATAAGCTCATGAGAAAGCTTAGGATATGATATACGCGGGGTATGAGATAGCATATGGTAACTTTGAGGTTTTGAGAGATGATAGTTAGGCTTGGTAGCGTAACTAGGGTGTTTAAAATACATGCGTTAGGTGTGCACTGTTAGATGAGAGGTGAGGGGTATCTCATGGGAGTGCGACACCAGTTTAAATATGGAGAATATCATATTGTAAATGTTAAAGTATTTTTAACACTTGCTAAATATTTTGAAAACGCTTTGGGATATAACCAGCTTGCAAATATTTTAAAAAAAACCTTTTAAGTGTCCAAACACAGGGACGTTTGGATGATATTATTCTTTTAAGTGAGACGATGCTGCAGCAGTTGTGGGTTCTATCAAGGATTGTTTAGACGTTTCTATCCTTGGGATCAAGATAGGAGATATTATGAGTTATATTCAGGCATGTTAGCCTACTGTTGTCATTTATCTTATTTGTCGCATTTTCATTTGCGCCTATTCGATATGGTTGTATTAATTCCTTACTGATAGTTTTCTATTATTGTTTTATTTAATTCAGTTGTTATGTACATAATTGTATGGATGGATTTATTGTGTGTTTAAGTTAACAAGATTAGAATATTTAATAATTTGACACCCGGCCAAATAGATTATTTGTAATTAATTTGGCTTTCGATAATCATGCTTAGAATTATCCATATGAGAATACTGTTTCATTTTGATAAAGGATTGATCAACCATGATTAATATAGATGGGGTGTCACGGATGGTATCAAAGCAACAGGTTCTAATGTCATTAGGAATCTGTGCGGGCGTGCTACGTTTTCAACGTTTCTTTCTATTTGATATAGAACCATATGCTTGGATTATTGATTCCTATGGTGAGATTTCTCTTTAATGTATAACTAGTTGGAAACCTGCATGACGTGCATGCGAGGAGATTATGTACACGTGGTTAAAAATATACATTTTTTTGAAATATAAATACCATTTCAAAGGCAAGGTAACATACTCTTAAATTATAATAATCTTTTTAATATACATAGTTAGTTTCATGACACATGGATTGTTATTAAAACATGTCAACAGACTTTTCATCAAATGATTCAAAAAATTATATCCAATAAGTAAAGTTTGCATTTTCCTAATGAAAGTAAAATTGAAATTTTAACTAAATTAAGAGAAAAATAAGACAATTTTGGATTGACCATCAAGATATTACGTAAGTGTCAAGTAACGAATATTTGTCATGCAATAATTATGACACCAATAATGCACATACATAATAGTCTAACCATTTAATAAGTTTGATGTTTAAGAATTAAGGCTCCTCAAATGGGAAGTAAAAGTTAGTATCCATATGAACAATACTAAAAAGACAAATTAAAAAAATACTATGCATGTATTCCTCTATAAAAAAATGTAACTAACATCTACTGCGTTATGAGTCAAAAGTATCCTGTTAGGAAAATATCATTTTTAAAAAATATAAAAAACCAACACAATGTAATACCCCATATTTCTGAGTATTTCTATTTAATTAAATTGGAGAATTAAATGAGAAAATACGATTTCATTTAAATTACACCAGAAAAGTAATTTAGTGAGATTTATTAATAATTGTGATTAATGAGTATTAATCGAGAGATAGATACTGATTAATATTGCCTATTTCTATTTACTTAGTACGAGTAGTAAATAGTTACTTAGCACGTGTAGAACATTTTCGGATGAGAACCCATTAATATATTTTTAAGTGACTCAAATGATAATTTAGAGGTCACAAATGAGTCCGAAAGGGTCGAATTAGTCAAAATAGTATACCCGTGGGTACTAGTTGAGTCCCGGGGTAATTTTAGACTAAACCGAGATCCTTCATGGGTGTTTTGATCTTTTAACCTGTGACGGTATTGAGAACGAATTTGAGAGTCTCTTATCAGCCGTATGAAAGAGGGGTTAGGTTTATAACACCCGTGTAAACACCAAGACCGTTAGAGAGAAGGAGAAAAATCATTCTCAAGGCTTAGAAGATACTTTTGAAGAGGTTGGGTTTGGATCTTGCATCCTCGGAGCCAAATGAGGAAGGATTAAAGAAGAAAAGTATCAATCCATCATCAACTCGACAAAATCAGAATCCCTGTCAAGTCAAGTGTTTATTACAAATCAAATTCAAGTTATAATACCCATGTGTAGGGAGTTTTAAGAATTGGTTGATTCTATTAAAAAACCTTGAATTAAATATATGAATTGATCATATGTTTGGGTAGGATTGCATGTAGAATGAATCCCTAAGTAAAGATGAATTGAAATTTGAATAAATTTGATGATTAACATTGAATCTTTATGAATTCTTGGTTGAAGAACATGAATCTTGAATGACTTAGGGTTTAATTGATGAACACAAGATGTCAATCTGCTAGAATTTTTAACATAACTTTAAACGGATGCCATTTGAATTTTACTTCGAATTAGAGTGTGAACCATACATGTATGGGAAATTCTATCTCTTAAATATCCAATGAACTTGTAATCAGGTCAATCAAAGTTCTGTAGAGGGAGTAATCGATATGTTACTACAAGGTGTTTGATCTGTCAGCATAGTAATCTGCCAAAATTTTCATGTGACTTTAAACATGTACGATTTGAGTTGTACTTCAAATTATAGTGTGACTCATAGATGTATGGAAAGTTATTTCTCTTACATTTCCAATGAACTCGAAATCGGTTCAATCGGAGTTCTGTAAAGGGAGAAATTAAAATTTTACTAGAGGGTGTTTTATCTACCAGAAAATTTATGATTCGTTTCGGCTGCGAGAAAATGTAAGATCTTTCTTTTTAAAACTCAAATGTATAAAATTTTATTGGGGAAGTGTTTGGGACCTTGATGAAATATATCTCTGGAATAATGATATGAAAGTAGGTCTATGATTGAGAGTTGGACTTTAATTTTGTGAGAGAATTAAAGTGGAGATTCATAGGCTTGATTGTGACATATTCTAATTCGAGATGATAAGAATATAATTACGGAAAAGCGTGAGCGAGCTTAAATTTGTTGAGACAGTTGGTTAACAAGGATAACTGCTCAATTGATATAACAAGGGGTAACTAGGACCCTTAGAGTTGTGTGAATACTCGAATTAATATGAAAGTGAAATAAATTTGTAAAGCAAACAATAATGGTTAATATAAGAGAATACTATATTACGTACAAGTATGATTGATAGGTCGGGTGTGTACCTAATAAATTGTATGAACTATTAGGTTGAGAGATGTATACCTTAATTAACCATGTTAGGGTCGATGAAGTATTCCGAGCTAACGTAGGGTTATTATATGTTAGGGTCGATGGAGTATTCCGAACTAACATTGGGTTATCATATGTTTAGTGTTTATGTAAAATGCCGAACCAAACCTTCGAACTGGTGGCGTGATGAAAGAGTTCGATACAGAATACGTGTATATAAATAATTTGGATTGAGGTATCATTCTGAACCAATTGTTACTTAGGGTCGATGAATCATTCCGAACCAAGAGTCCTTTACGTGTGTCAAAAGGACATAATTGTAATGGCTGATATTTAGTATATATTGTGTGTGAAATATACACTTAATGATATTCTACTTATGTGTGTTTAGTAGATTGATATATGACGTGTTTAACGGTACATATCAAACTGGTAAGTTAAGTAGTGAAACTTAATTACGAAACCAATGTTAAATAGAGAATATCTAATTAGTAATTTAAGTAGTGAAACTTAATTACAAAAGTGGGATGATATTAATTGTGAGAATTGTAGAAATTTAGTAGTGAAACTAAATGAGAAGTTTTGAAACATAACATAGGTGAAACGTTACTTGATAACTAATCAACCTTCGCGAGATATTAATGAAATGGATGTACTGTATGGGCGGTACTAGAACTTAGGTATAGATAAGTTCAGATGATGACTTTAGTCCTAGTTAGCTTGGGAGATATGGCTAGGCAGGCTAAGTGTAGAACGTTAGGTGTGCACAATAGATGAGGAGTGAGTAAACTCAAGAGAGTGTACGAGAGCCTAACATGTGTAATCAATAACCGCATTTTATATTGTGATAAACGCTTGATAAATATTTTCAAAATGTTTTGAGTACTAACTCTTGCTATAAAATATTTTCAAAACCATTTAGGTGTCCAGCCACTGGGACGCCATGTATGTTGATTTCATTCCAGAGACTCGAAGCTATAGCACAGTGGATGCTTAAAGGATTTTGATTAGACGATATCTCTCTTTCAGATATAGTGCAAGATCTCACACTATTCTATGTATGGACTTGTGGTCCGGTATCAGTCTCAGATGATTAGTTTCAGACTAGTGGTTGTTCTATTGATGTGTTGAGATTTTTAGCCGATAGTTATTCGGTAATACTCTTATTCTCTTGTACTTATATTTTGATGATTGGGTTGTAGTACATGGTGATTGTTATACTTTGTTCCACTTGGTTAATTCTGTTTTAAGAAAGACAAAATTTGGCACCGGTCTAATTTTCACGTAGGTAACTAGTAATGAAAAGGTTTTCGGCCGTGATGCTAAGAATGAACCATTTGAGAAACCTGTTTTAATTTAATAAAGGCTTGATCACCCGATGTTTAATTATGCGGGGTGTCACACACAACTCAGTACCGTCCTTGAGTAACGATTAGAAAATAATCTTGCACCAGTTATTCCCCTCAACCTTACTCCGCTTTATTCCGACGCAACAAATATATCATAACATTACTTTTTCAGCAAAAGGTGTAAATGTTTTTCTCCGATACAAAAATTCAAAGCCTAATCCGTCCCAAAATAATATTTATTTTCTAAAAAAAATGGAATAAAAGTTACAGGAGATTAAAAAATTAGTCATCTCAATAATATTCGTTGGAAAATCATGATACAAGTACATGTCTCTCATTCAAATATATTTGTCACTTTAAGGAGAATAAATATCTAAAAAAAATTCTTTAAATATTTTACTTAATGCGGGACAAATAGAATATTATAATACTACCATTTTCATGTTTGGCACAACGCATGCACAAAGTGGAAAGGAGGAATAACTAATGCAATAACTTTTTTTTTACTAAACAACTAAATTTAAAAAAAAATATAAAGGAACATATCAATTTCACTTGGTGATCATATTCTCTTCATTCAAGTATGTGATAGTATAAGAAAAAGTTGCCACTTTCGAGATACCAAAGTAAAAGAACATAGTTTAATGGCAAAAATTACTAATAAACAAAGATTTATGGGAATTATAATATAAATAATATTATAATTGTAACTACCTTACCTAGATGTTGTCCATAATATACACAATGATAGCAAGTGCTCCCATCTTATATCACCATAGCTTCACCACAGCTGGAACCAAACAATAAAAATAAGAGTCCTTCTATGCTGACGCATGATTTTCATTGCCGGTCACGATACACTGACGTGACTTCTCATGAATGGTTAGTACCGCTGGCACGGACCGACGTTCCTAAGGCAATAACCAATCATGACACGAAACATCACTGTGTCGCAGCTAACACAAGAAAATCATGAGTCGGCCTAGACTTATTGTAAAAATAAATTATATAATTATGAAAATACTACATAATAAAAAATAATGTTTTATAAAATTTAAATAGAATTTTACTCATATATGTTAGTAATTAAAAATTTACAAAAATTTAAAAACCCCAATTTTTGCGTCTCTCAACTCAAAATCTATAACAAATAAAACCCTAATGTTGAAACCCTTAAAACCCATTCTTCGGTATCAAGAGATGTTTACGATACAAATCATTTAAAATAATTTAAATTTGGCAAACAACGCAATCCCAAATGCAAATTATTTTAATTAAATTAAATTGGACAAACAATGCCCCTAAAATCTCAAAGCAATTTAAAAGGATTAACAGCTCAAATGTTAGCAGTTGTAAGAAACAAACCAATGATGTCAACTGTAGCTAATCTACAGAGACAATCCAAATTGTAGCTAATGGTCTGTTTGGTTTGCAACTATAATTCTGTTTTCTGTGTTTAAATACAATTCTGATAAAAATCTTCGTTTGACAACCTTTTTTTAAATACAGAATTATAATATTCCTGTGTTATAATCAAGTTTTTCAGAAAACAGGTTTTGGGTGTTTTATAACGTCTGTTTTTTTATTTTTCAACTCAGAATTATTCGTTCTTAATATTTTAAAGCAATTATACCTTAATATATAATATACATACATAATACATTAATGTGTGTAATTCTTATAAATAAAAAATATATATGTACATATACACAAAATTACGTATGGAATAATATAAAGTTAAATAATATTATGATATATAGTTTTATACATGTATTATTAATGTATGGAATAATATAAAATATACATATAGTACATATGTATTAAAAAATATTATCAATTCATGTATGTATATAATTTTATAGTGAATTATATATGCGACATCATTATTATATATATATATATATATAGTTAAACTCCCCAACATACCTCATTAAATATACATGATATTAAATGTACGTGTATATAATTTATGATGTATGTATGTATGTATGTATGTATGTATGTATATATGTATACATTCATGTATTATGTATGTATGAAAGTTATATATATATATATATATATATATATATATATATATATATATATATAGTTAAACTCCACAACATACCTCATTAAATATACCTCAAAATACATAAATGTACATGTATATAATTTATGATGTATGTATGTATACATTCATGTATCATATATGTATAAAAGTTTTATGTATGTATGTTTATATATACATACATATATATATCCACACACACACACACACACACATATGTATGATATATATTTGTCAATTTTGTCAAATTTTCAAAAAACTGTATTAAAAAACAATTTTACCAAGCGCACACCAATAATTATAAACACAAATTAACTGAATTTTAAAACTGTATTTAAAAACAGTGTTTAAATCGAATTTTCTGAATAGAGAACCAAACGGGCCTAAACTATTAAAGCAACTCAATGATGTCATTTTTCCAAATTTGTAGCAATAATGAACACAAAAATAGGACGAATCAACAATGGAAATTTACATAACCTCTAAAATTACAAATAACATCACGATCTTTAACCGATGAACAAAAATGTTTACAAATATATAATGAATAAAAAAAATAGAAAGTAGAAAATAGAAAAAAGAAAAAAATGATCCCTTCGATGTGATCGATTCCGGCATGGGAGTTATGACCTCGCTGGACAAATTTATCCTGAGATTTGTTAGATTTTTTTTCAGGAACGTTTTTTTTTTTTGCAAAAAAATTACGGAGGTTTATGAATATGGCAAATCTATCAAATCGAATTGAGAAAAGCGGAAAAATAATGAAATGCAAAAACAATGGTTCACGAGGACATTAATAAAATGAAATTTAGAATTCTCCTACAACCCATACTAACCGCCAGCTTCTTGAACCCTACGCCCATATCGTATCTGTCAGAGCTGGAACTCTACGCCCATACCACCATCTTCTCCACCTCATACGCAAAAATCAGATTTGGAATTCTCCTATAACCCACACTGACCGTTGATAGTTTTGAATCACTGAAAAACACTATGGTGCCTCATGAATCCCCGTCTCTGCGAGCCTACACAACCTTGATCTCCATGAATGTTGTAACGGTAGAGGGCGATGAGGCGGCCGTTGGGGTTGCGCCAGATGATTTCAGAGAATTGGTGTTCGTCGCTCATCTTGGTATCTTCTAAGGAACCCCCTTCATAAATCGACTATGTCCAAAAGGAACACCCTTTGGAAGTCTATTTCCAACCCCATATCTAAATCAAATAGAAAGATTACTCGAGGAAAGTGATACAAATGAGAAACTTGTATATAAGGAAGCGTTGATGATTTAGTCCAATAAAATGAATAATAAACAGTAGAGAAGTGTACAAAAGTGTATATATTGAAGCATTGAAATACCTATTAAACAATTTATCAAACACCATCAAGACAAGAGTTTAACCTTATATAAGGAAACACTTATGATTTAGTCTAATAAAATAAATAAAAAAACAGTCGAGAAGTATACAATAAAAATAGTGAGAGTTAGGTAGATATGGGTTAATTTTCTTCTCAATCGTACGATCATTTTCTTCTCCTAAAAAGTCCAACTCGTCCGTTGGATCATTTTCTTCTACCAAAACATCACCAAAAGAGATAATAAACAAATTGAATGTTAATTGAGTGTGATAGACAGAGAAGTAGCAGAGAGAGAATCGGTATTCATGGTGACTACTAGAGGAATGAAGCAAAGTGTAGCTGGCTAAGAAAGAGATAAGGTATTTGTGGTTCTTGGGAATTGATAGAGGCGAGAGAGAGAAAATGTGTGATACATGTGGGAGGAGTATTGCATAGTGCAAATGCTTTGTTGTCTTGAGGCCACAATTATCGTTTCGTCAAAAAAGAGGGAATGCAAATGGTATGAAGAGAGAGAGAGAGAGAGAGAGAGAGAGAGAGACTGGAAGTAACATTGGTCAACCTTTGATTTGCAGCCTCCGTGAGGGCATTTCGTGTGTAAAGAAGAGCCATATGTGTTTTGGGGTTTTTAATTTTAGTGTGCCTATGTGGATAACATGGATGGTTTGTACTCTAAATGCTTGTACATCATTTTAGAGTATTCTATAGATTGTAGTGAATCTTATATGCGTTCGCGTGTACTTCGTATGCCGAACAACGAAGGACAACCAGTGAGGGCCGTTGGGAGAACAACAGGAGGTGGGGCTCAGTTGAAGTTATAGAATAATTTTTGGGATGATGACCATAGTCGAGGTCGCCCCTCTTATAGCTAGGGTAGTTGGGATTGTAAGGAATGCTAGGGTGAAACACATATTTTTTCAAGTACCGCTATAGCAGAGTATAGTATACCCGAAAGTGGAAATTGGGGCAATTTTTTTTTTTAGCTCGGGGGAGAAGTGTTGTAATGGTGGTAGTTAACCATCGCATTTGAAAAGTGAAATATTATGCTAATGGAAGGATCTTAGGTACGATTTGACTGCGATTTCCTTCATATATTGTTCCAAAAGAGATGGGAATGAAATTTTGAACTTATCACAAAAGGGATAGATAGAGGCCTTGTTTAGCGAACATTGTACCCGATGAGGTAGATACAATGGAGAAAAGAGTCCTTAAGTGGGTAATGGACTCAGAGAGGAGTCGCCAGCACTTAAGGGAAATTCTTCTTGGATGATCGATGCAGATGGAGACAATGTCATGTTATTGAAAATGATGTTATTAAACCTTCTTTGTGAAGGGAGCTAAAAGAATTGGAGAATTTATTCAGAGAGTAAAATTGAATGAAATTGTGTTAGTTAAACACCACAGGGGGTGACCCATTTATATGACTCAGATAGATGAATTTCTACCGAGTGATGGTGGGGACTGGTTAGGCTAGTAGTGTGTTCTTTAGGGTCAGCGAAACCAAGATAACAATGAAGGTGGCCATCAGGGTTGAGGCAACCAAGGTCCAAGAGAAGGACAACCCTAATATGGCCAACGTAGTCGGAGATAAGTGGATTATATGGAGATATATTTTTATATGGAGAGTAGGACCACATGCATTGATTTTGCCCGAAGCGAGGGACAAGAGTATGGTGCCTAACTGGGCCAAAGATTAAGATATTTTTGGTTCAGTTAGGATAAGTGTGTTATGTCTGGGAACCATTTGAGCATCTAGGGCGATTGGCAAGGTAGAAAATATGAGTTTTAACCTCGGGTGAATGGGGTATGTTTTATGTGACACGAGCGAGTCACAGTATTTTGTTAGAACTAGATTCGTGTGCGGGATGAGTTTAGTGGTTTTATTGATAACATTATTATGTTTATATATTTTTCTTTGTGTAGCGGGGTTATCTCTAGTTTCATCCGTAGGGGAGCGGGTGTAGACAGCGGGGACATATTTTATTGAAATTACTCATTTTAGTAATGTGTTATACGATTATGATGTTATCCTAAGTATAGACTGGTTGGAAATCGTTAGAATGACGGTGGGCTGTTATTGCAAGGATATCGTGTTCGTTATTCTGAGACAGTATGTGTTATTTAGGCGATGCCTCACTTGCAAGAGGGGTCGAGCTTGCATTGATATTATTTTATGATTGAGACTTCAGAGAATATAGTTGTCTCGAGATATTTATCCCGATGTGTAGGGACTTTATTGATACCATTCGAGGTATATTGGTCTTACTATCGAGCAGAGAGATTTAGCTCGTTATTATGTTTAGTGCTCAGGACTTGGTGATAGGGAAAGCGAATTGTTATATCTCCCCTCTCAAGACGTGGGAGTTGAGATTTACATTTATATGTCTGGGGATAGGATTTTTGAGAGTCCCAATTATGTATTTGAAGTTTATGGAATTTGATTACCGCAAATGCTGAGTGATAGTGCATTGGGGAAATTTCCCTATTTGAATGTTATTGCAGGATGCGATACGCATGGACTTTAGTAAACGTTGTGAGTAGAGATACGTTGATGGATGCTAGGGAATTAGTTTTGAATGTTAATCAATTAAAGTGTATAGAAAACACTTTGAACGGAGAGCTATTATATAGTATTAGGCCAATGGAGCCGGTTGTGTCGTGAGAGAGCACTCAAATTTTTTCTTCTAACCACGAGTTAAAGGGTGGAACGATGTTAAGGAGAATTAAATTCCGATTTATGGGGTGATTGAGAATACCCATGTGTTATATCCACGTCGAGAATGCCAGGACACTTTTGAGAAAAGTGTGTTAAGTGTGTGACGTGTCCAGTGTTGTGAAAATATACACGAATTATAGGGTGTATGGGCGCCCTGGTTAGTTTGATTTTCAAATCATTCAAGATAGGAGGACATGAGAATAAATGTATGCAATATATTCATGTGGGGTAGTTATAAACAAAGATGGAATGGCATGATGGATTAAACGTTGTGTGAGAAATATGATAACCCAAGTATATATATGTGCAACGAGAGCTATCACACCCGAGATGGGTTAAAAGGCTCTGCAAGCCATTTAATAGGATATCTTTTGAGAAGAGGAAAATACAACTATTGTGGGAAAATAGAGAGGAGTCCTATTCAGTCAAATGTTGAGGGTGGCTTGCGCGCAAATAGAATGTTGATGTCTATAAAGTAAAAAAGGCCCAGAAGTGTAGATTGTGGCCAAAAGTGTGGGTAATTTTTTTTGTATACCCCAGGGAAAGAAGGGGAGTATAAATTATCACTTAATGTGAGATATTATAAGTGGTAATTGGTGTTAGGTGAAACATATGATATTGTCTTCGGGTGCACCACTCATACATGGAAATAGGTTAGTTCTAGAAGATCAACCAGAAATTTAGTATCAAGCCGGCAATTCCAGTGACAGAATGGGAAAACAGGCATGTAAATTTCATTAATGGGTTACCAACATCAGGATGAGGTCCTTGAACCCCACCTGCGTTTGGGATTTTCAGGAAGCAGTGGGGATGACTTTTTTTAAATAGTTGTGTCACCTATGGCCCGATGAGTAGATGGAAGGTGATTGATGACTAGTAATAACTCGTACCGATTTATTATGGACAAGGTTCCATTTGAGGTTTTGCGTGGGAAGCCTTTTCATTCCCCCTCTAGTTGTTTAGAGATGAGAGAATAAATAGACTTTTATATTGGATGTGATTTAGATTCCGTTGTCGATTGGGGCATTAACCACAAACTATTTTTGGGTGACTTTTGAATGTCGTAAGAGTTACGTTGCCATGAGCCAATATTTGAAAGACTGAAAGGAGTGGTCAGATGTTCTTATGGTTTCTCTTAGGATGAGAATTTTGTGATGGGATGTGTGTGTGTGTGTGTGGTGTGGCAGGGTGTGTGTGCGTGTGTGTGTAGTGAGGTTGTTTGTGTGTGTGGGGGGGGGGGAAGGGGTTGGGGTAGGGTGGGGGAAGGGGGTGGCGCAGGGTGGGAGGTAGGGGGTTGCGTGTGTGTGTGTGTATGTGCGCGCGTGTATATGTGCGTGTATGTGCGTAGTGTCCCTTGTAAACGAATTGATTGATTATTAATTTATTTAGTAAATGAATATATGATTGCCCCTCATTGTAAATTAGTAAATTAATATATGAATAATTATGAAAGTAGGATTCCCCCCCATTGTAAATTAGTAAATTAATAATTGTATACTTTAATTGTTAGTTTAATTAATGAAAATAATTAATTGAGTAGATGAATTAGAAGGAGTACGGGATACACATTTGTTGTTGACATTGTTGTTGGATTATAGTGGATCGATGTTGGGTTGGTCAGTTTTAAAAGTGGAATGACCACTGGATTATTGTCCATATGGGGGTGGGATTTTTCAACTTTTTTTGAAAATTACTTTGTATATCGAACAATATATGTATAGTATAATAATTAAATGAAATATACTTGAAATTACATATAGTGCGCTAGACCCAACCAATAAACATTCCTATTTACCATATTTATTTCCATGTATAGGTTGTTTATTACCATTTTAGTAGAAAAGATACGACATTCAACTTTTTCTAATTTTCCTTCTTTTTCGAAAGAACGAAAATCTAGGAAGGGTAGGTATTATCAAAGAGAAAGAGAGGGTAAATCGGACATTTTGTTTAGTGCACACCATCTTTAAAATGCAAAGTTTGAAATATTAGTAGTACTCCGTTGGGCTTCCTGCGTGTTTCCTCATCACACTCCCCCACACAATCTTCCAAATACTTGTACTATTTCTCTTTCTCATTTTTAGGTGAGAGACAAATGTACAGTGTTCATGGTTATGTTGTGTTGTTTAGTGATGTTCTATACTAAATACTTTGTTTTTAGTTTTGAAGATATTGATAATCTAGCCTTCTCATTTTGTATTAATTTTAGGATCAGACTCTAAACACCAACTAATGTAAACATTACATTTCATTGTGTCACGGAAAATTTATGATTGTGTGTGTGGCTTGTTGTGTTTTTAAGTTTTTCAATGTTGTGCTTAATATTTGAGCATGCTATTTTGTTTTGATTAGTTGCATCAAAATTATTCCTGATTTGAGGTGTATATGATAATGTATCTATCAACTTTACTAAATGTGGTTATATGATTGTTTCTCCTATGCTACTCATGGAACTGCTTTCTAGGTTGTTGTTCTATGTTTGGGCTCAGACTTGTTATCAAGTTATTTAAATCTATAGAATTTGTTGTCTATGTGGGGGGTGGGGCTATGTGTGTGTGTGTGGTGGGGGAAGGGGGTGGGGAAGGGTGTGTGTGCATGTGTGTGTGCGTGGTGGGGTGGGGTGGGGGTGGGGATGTTTGTGTGTGTGGTGTGGTGGGGCTTCCTGTGTTTTTCCTCGTCACACTCCCCCACACAATCATCCAAATACTTGTACTATTTCTCTTTCTCATTTTTTAGGTCAAAGACAAATGTACAGTGTTCATGGTTATGTTGTGTTTTTTAGGTGTGTGGGCATTAGGGGTGGGGGTGGGGATGTTTTGGATTTTTAGTAATTGTAAAAATTATGAGCTAGGTGCTGTTGTTTTGGAATTCATTTTTATTTGTAGTAATTGTACATATTTGCATGTCTTCTTCTAATTCATTTTGATCTGTACTAATAACATTTTTTTACAATAAATGTCTCCTTCAGGTATTAAGGAAAGGATGATGATGCTGGTTATGATGATGTCATCTAGGCTCGGTGGTAGGGGAAGCGACGAGGGCTCCTCGGCCCCTAGGCTTTCCAGATATGGAAAATTGGGGATGGACATCGAGAACAAGTCGGGGCTATTAGGGAGATCCCTCGAGCTGGTAAAGACGATCATCAGCCCGAGGTATATGATTTACAAAGAGGTGCCATATGAGCTCAAGTTAGTTGTTTGGGTGGGACTACAAGTAATGTATTTATATTTATATTTATATTTATATGAATATTTCAATTTCAATTTCAATTTCAATTTCGATTTCGATTTCGATTTCGATTTCGATTTAATTTTATATGTATATTTATATTTATTCACAACTAACATTGTATTTGATTGACAGGAACAATTCAGCCTGGATCCAAAGCTACATGATTGCGTCTTGGAGCAGTTGTGGGAGCAGCACAAGACGTGGAAGAAAAATATGCGGACTCGATACTTTCGAAAGACACGAGAGTCTGTTATCCAAATGCATGAATCCGTCCCACTGAAGGAGCCGATCTCATTGGCAAAATTGCAACAGTTCATTAACAATGAGATCGGGGAGCGACAATTGGCATCTTGCCAATCAGGGAGGGGAAACCGGGCAAAAAAGACAGACGTGCACTACTCCGTCCGGACGTCTTACGCCGAGGTGGAGCATAACATGATGGTAAGATTTAATTTTTCTATAATTATAGAAATGTATTACTCTTCCTTATTTTACTTTGCGGGGCCAATACTAATTTTACTTTATTTTATTTTAGGGGACAGGGAGTGGCCCTAGGGGTAGGCCACATAGGCTCGATACTTATGTGGCTCTTCGGACGAAGAAGGGGAAGGACAAGGAGGTGTCCCCAAGCGTCGTGGCCACAATTATAAGTAATCCGATAGTTTACTTTATGTTATTTATGTTATAATTTTTTAGTTTACTTATTTTGCTAATCATGTGATTTTTTCCGTTTCAGGCAAAGCTTAAGAAAGTGCATGAGTCGTAATCTGATGCCGACAAGGCATCTTTGTCCACAAACGCAGTCAGCCAAGTTCTTGGATCTGATCGCAAGGGGAGGACAAGGGGGGTGATCTCGCAGATGGCCAAATCTAGGATCATCGGATTGGAGACGAGTGACACTAGTTTGGCTCGAAACGGTGGACTTGCATGATGCGAAGCTGTCCCGTTTGGAGGTGATGGTCCACGATATGTTCTCATTCATGAAGCATTCATTGGACGAAAATCGTAAGGGGAAAGGTAAGGAGAAGGAGAAGGCGGTGGAGGAGGAGGTGCAGGAGGATGTGGTGCAGGATGATGAGGATGTGGACCTCGCTGCTTCATCGCCAACACGTGGAGACTTTGATGATCCACTTCCCTATTTGGCTCCCTTCAACATATCGATATCGACACTTGGTTTCCCGAGCGTGTTTATAATGGGCATATTTGATGGCCAGCTGATAGGGCGGGGGTTGAGGGACCCGAATATCATCCAGGGTGCACTAGTTCATGGACGTGAGCTTCAAGACATCGAGTCCAAGGTGCTCGTCACGCATGTGATACCCGGTCTATATTAGTGTATATTAGTGGGTGTGTAAATTCGTATATCGTGTGGCCTACTCACCTCCTCAGAGTTAACCATACCCCATAGATTTATTGACATTGTTTTAAGTTTGAATTGAATTGTTTTAAGTGTTACATTTGAATTATATTGTGATTCATATTGTCTCTATTTTGAATGTATATTTGCATTATCACTATTTTATTTGGATATATGATGTTTGAATAGGTACAATGTTGCTATAACAGGTACAAATATACTACCGGGCAGTGGCCATACTACCCAGCAGATTTTTTTTTAATTCTACCCAGAATTGTCACGGTCATTGACCGTGACAAGTCTATGACAAAGAAAGTTATCACACACCTGTCACGGTTAATGATGGTGATAATTTTTTAAAGCATGTCATGGGCTTGTCATGGTCCTTAACCGTGACAAAACTTGTCACGGTGAAGGCCCGTGACACGATCGTGACAATTCTAATGAACATGTCATGATCAATGATCGTGATGAGTCCGTGACAAAAAAAGTTAGGTATTATCACGGTCATTGACCTTGATAAGTTGAACTTGTCAAGGTCAATGACCGTGACAATTCGGCAGATTTGGTGTAGTGTAAACGTGAGAATTCTAACATAAGTGAGAGAATACTTATGAGTTTAAAATAAGTGCATGTATGTTTATGAATTAATAAGAATTGGTATATTCAGAACTATAGGCTAATGCCACATGAGATAGCCCTGAATAGACGAATTTGATGATATATATACATACGGGTATAGAGACATTATATATATGATATGATTATAAGTATATCTATGCATATGATATATTTATGTGAAACATATCTCTCTAATGCTATCATAGGAAGTTTTGCGATGTGGGTGGATCCCCTGGCTTGAGGAGCAGGATGACTATAGTTCCCAAGTCATAATGTGCAGTTATTTATGGCGTGTGGCTCTTTATCATGGGTGAGATGTCTTGGGTGTGATTCAGCCTCACCTTCAAGTGAGGAACTATGACCGCTTCACCTACGTTTGTGATATGTTTTTATCAGGTCAGTGTGAGAGCCCAATCTATGGTACCCATGATGATGTGTGTTCCCTGGAAGATGATAGCATTCTATAGACTACATCCATTGAGTTATATCTTTGAGGGATGGTTATTGTATACTTACATAGTGTGTGATATATAAGTATGGATATACTTGATGTGTATAGTATACTGCATATATATATGAAAATGTGAATATATATATATATATATGCACACACACAATCCTTCTCTTGTGTAGACTACTCCGCTGATGATACACAAATATTGCGTATTTCATCCTCCGAACCTACGAATTTTAGCCCCCTCGGGTGCTTTAATCTCCATATTTAAACCCGTTAACCAGACAACCTCAGTTTATATTGTTAACATGCTATATGAGGTATGATTGGGCTTTTGTAGGTATTTAGGTACTAAGTATGAAGTTCAGACGCATTCCGGTGAAGTTTCATATGAAATTGCATATTCAAGGGCATTTTAGTCTTTTCATAGCTTGGGAATCTATCCTAACATCTCATGGAAGTTTTATCCCTCCTCACTAGCTTCGCATGGCCACAAACGGTGCGCAATTCCGAGTCCGTATGAAGAACTTACAGCGATTTCACCAGAGGGAAAAACAAGGAAAGCAAAAGAGGAGGAAAAAAGGGAAGAAAAGAATGAAGTGTGTTGCTTGGTAGTGACTTGCTTGATCGATCGATCGACCATTCTGTATAGCCAAAATTTAGCCTTGACTGATCGATCGACCCTCTTGGTTGATAGATCGATCCCCTGTTTTCTGCAGATATTTTGCCTTATTTTCTTTTCTCTTTTCATTTATTCCCACTTAGTATATATACCAATTTTGTTGTAATAAACACAGATGAATGACTTTAAGTTATTTTAGCTTAGGTTTATGGGGTTTTTTCTTGGTTATTCTTCATTTCTCTTTGGTTTGACATCCCATTTGGATTATAAGTTGACTATTCATCTCCTCTACCATTTAATATAGTTGTATTTCTTCATTTGTTGCTTTCTAATTTAGGTTTACATGCTTCGATTACTTACTTTCTAGTGTATATTTATCGCATTTCTTTACCGCTTTATTTATCGCATTTTTAACATGCTTTGTAGGTAATTTAAATTAGGTTGTGTTTGAATGGAACTCACTCGGGTTAACGCATTGCTTTTCTTGGTGATAGTGTTTACGGGTTTATTTCGGGTGCGTTGTCCTAGTTGTTACACCTAGGAGATTTGACGGGGCATATCATGTATGGATGGTGCTTATGACCTTTC
Source organism: Sambucus nigra (assembly GCA_949130495.1). Taxonomy (NCBI): domain Eukaryota; kingdom Viridiplantae; phylum Streptophyta; class Magnoliopsida; order Dipsacales; family Adoxaceae; genus Sambucus; species Sambucus nigra. The sequence continues at coordinate 187,139,253 of OX422220.1, forward strand.
GCACGTAATTTTCGGGATATATATTGACGCCAAAATCTTATTAGGATTTTATGTGGATTTAGGGGCGTGACAACCCTTGGTTTAATTAACTGTCGAAATGAGACGCATTCTAAATAACTCGTCGACCCATGTAACCATTTTATACAAATTAGCCCGAGTGAGGGATATTTGACGCAACCTATAGTTTTACTTGCTTTTCATAATCTAGTTTCAATACCCTTGCCTAGTTAAACATTTCCCTTTATGCATCTTTTACTTTTTAGTTTGTAATCACCTTTTACACTTTTATTTTGGAATATTAAATCATATAAATTCTAGCAACTTGTCCCTGTGGATTCTCGATACCCGACTTACCGCCATACTTGCCCCACAAGTGTAGTAGTAACTTAGGTTTTTGTATTAAGTTGGCGAAACGAAAACAACGATTAACGTCTTTACACGCGCTACTTTTTACGCTTGATCAAAATGGCACCGTTGCTGGGGACTTGTTTCTTTTAGACTTTATTCGATTTAGTATTTCATAGTATTTTCTTTCTATATGTATTATTTGCTAACTTTTTGCAGGACTTCCACATTTGAGCACTTAGAAATGCTCGAATTTTTCCCGCGCGCAATTACTTTGTGGAATCCTCCACTTGAGCTATTTTTAGGGTAAGCATGTCTTATTCCAATTCTTTCGGTAATCTTTGTTATAATTCTCAAAATTCTCGCAAGCCTATGAATTTCGGTCAATACTTAGAATCCCAAAGTATAACAAATTCAAATATGACTTTGGGCGAGTATAAAAAAAGTCAAAATTTGGGTTATTGGAATATTGATGATGATGATAATGATTTTGGGCCTTTACCTCCTTATAATAGGAATTTTGAAATGAATTCGAATAGTTTTCAAAATTCCCGTCATAATGAGTTTTCATTTATGTCCGATGGCAACTTTCAAAGTTCCCATTTTCATGCATCCGCACCTCGACCCATGACATTCGGTGAGGGCTTGCGTATGTATGAGAATGAGAAACTTGAAAATAGTTATCGGGAAGGAAATCGTTCATGGAAACATGAATTGGATTTATTATTTGAGTCCAACGATGATTTTGCTTCCGAGACTTTCGAAGTCGAGGAATGTTTTGAACCAAATGAGGTACTTGTGCCTACTTTGGAACAAACCATTCTAGACTTTGCCCATCTCGTAATAGATATTGAAAGTGAGGATGATAATGACGTAATATCTATTTGCAATGAAATGATTTCTTCTTTGGCCCCCAAAGAAGAACATTTCATTAAAAATGATATTATTTCATTCAAAACTCAAACTTCATGCGATGATGATTCATCTCACGAGTTTGAATTTCTTTCATCCCCATTTTTATTCTCTATTATGGAACTGTCTCAAGTACCCGATGATTCAGTTTCAAACTTTAATGTTTTAAACCTTTTCGCCAATGAGGAGTACTTTCTCGATTTGCCCTCCACGATCGTATCCTTGCCTTTGTGTGGGCCGCCTCCCATTCCAACATCAAAATCATTGGGAGGATATTCAGCTTCTCTCAGTCCCCACTTGTTTTTATCACCCGTTCAATCCAAACCCCCCATCATCCCTCCAAAACTTTTAATTGACGATGGTTCATTTCTTTCGCCTTACACATGCCTTCCGTTTTTCAAAAAGAATTAATATTTTTTGGAAGGCATGCCTGTATGTGAGGGTACACCGGTTATCCTCCAAAGTCAAATCGTTCTTATGGTGGACCCTCATCTATTTAGACTTCTAGTGTATAGTTATTATGAGGCCTAAATAGTAGGTTGTATATAGTTAGCTTTCTTTCTTTTTATTTTTTCTTTCTTTTTAAATTAGTCTAGTGTAATTAGTTAACTTTCTATTTATTTGTTTTTGCTATGCACGGTACTAACTTGTTTTGTAGATTCTTTGGACTTGTTCTTATGGGGATCGCTCCAATTTTGGGTAATATCGTTATTTTCCTCTTTTAACTTGGTTCTTAATTAACATTGAGGACAATGTCAAGTTTTAAGTTAGGGGGCGTGGGTTATTCTATCCATTTCTTTATTTAGTCCATGTTTTTGCTCACATGTTAGTTACTTAATAGGCTTTTCTTAGAAAAATTCAAAAATTTCAAAAAGATTTTCTTTCTTTTTTCTCCTTTTTTGGGATTTTTGCCTTTGTTTTCGATGATAAATTTCAAAAATTGCCCGATCCAATAGACAACCCAATGGTGTATGTTTTCGATTTTAGAAGTTGTTAGTATGTAGTCTCACATATTGATATTATGAATAACTTCATGAATTAAACTTTAATCCCATGGGCACATGCACTTTTATGGTTATATTGATTTGGTTTAAGATTTTTATAACTCGGTAATCTTTTGTTGCATTGTATATACTTACACCGAGTAAGCTTTGTACCTTTTGTCATTTCTGAGTGTATATAATATTCTTTTCTCATTGAAAACTTTGAACGTTGGTAATCTCTATATTCTTTCATTTGATCGTTCATTAATTGAGTTCATACTTGAAATGTGTTACTTGAGCATGATTTTCATATATTATTTTGACTCAAGAATTGCGTAAACTTTGTGAAATGATCATAGGCCCTCTTTGTTATATCACCCATATTAGCCTTGACCTCACCCTTATATGTTTACCCTCGTTAACCCCTTTGAGCCTAAATATAGCCGTTCATTTCATAACCCAAATCCCATAACCAACTCTACATTTAAGTTTTAAACCATACATACACTTTCCATACCTTTGTTTGGAATGTTACTTGGGATTGAATGTTGTTATGATGTTGGTTGCAATTTAGGTATATGAGAGTTTGATAAGTATGTAATACCCCGTACTTTTGACTATATTTATTTTTGGGATTAATTAATTAAATGTGTATTAATTGGAAATTAATTCGGGCTATAAATACTAATGTGATGCGAGTTGGTATTTGATTATGTGTATATATAATTATATATGAACTTGGTATTATAAAATTTGTCGTGAGATTGATATACGGCATTTTAGAAATGTTATTGAGACGCGTGAGACCGTCGCGTCACGGTATAATATTTTGATAATAAAAGTGAATTTAAAATCTATAACCCGTATGGTCGTTTTGAGTGCGCCAACGCGTCCGGAAGGGTCGAGATAGTCAGAAAACACTAGCCGGGGGTATAGTTTGGGTCCCGGGGTATTTTTAGGCCATACTGGGAACTTAAAGGGTATTTTGGTAATTTTACATTTTGAGGAATTAAAAGTGACGAAAATTTGAGATGTAAATCTGATGTGGATTTGACCCACTAAGCCCATAACCAATCCATATTAAACCATTGAGCTACGGAGGTTATCTTTAGGTTTACAACTTTCCCCAAAACAAACCCTAGCCACCTTAAGCCACCATTGGAGAAGGAGCTTGGAGAGAGGAAATTCTGCAGAAAAACATCATCAAACCTACACCAAAGTCAAAAATCAAACCAAGGCAAGTGACTTTATTCCATTTAATTTCAGAGAGTGTCTTTTCCATGTTAGAAATTGGAGAATATCAATTGTTCTTGAAAGATAATGAAAACCCATGTAGTTTAGATCATAGAACTTGAGAAATTTGAGAAGGATTGCATGTAGAATGATAGGTAGATGTTTTTACTGATGATATACATGATTGAAAAGAAATTAAAACGGATTTTATTGGGATAATTCATGATTCAAAATGTTAGGGTTCATGTTCTTGAGATAATTGGGAAAAAGTGTAGAAATTCATATGTTAATTGATGTTGAAGAGATTTAATCCTTGAAAACATGTTAGGAGTTGACTTGAATATGTTTAGGATCACTTAGAGACCATAAAACGTTGTTGGGATGAACTTTGGATGAGATTAGAAGTGTTAAAATGGTTAAAAACGAGGAAGGGAAAAATCTGGGACGAATCTGGCATCTCGTTAGAAGCCCCTACCCAGGTCATTCGAACGAACTCGTTCGAACGAGCTTCTAACGAGTTGACCAGTCGCTGCTAACGAGAATGGATTTCGTTCGATATCTCGTTTGAACGAGATATCGTTAGAAGGTACAGTTCGTTCGAACGAAATGGGACCTCGTTCGAACGAGACTTCTAATGAGTTGGCAGAGGAATCTCGTTCGAACAGTCTCGTTCGAATGAGACTTCTAACGAGTTAACAGTTTGGTCCTTTTTGGACTGTTTTGATATTTGGAGTTCCGTAAACTTATTCGAGGATATAGATATCATTCCGTAGATGTAGTAATGATAGAATTGGGACATTTGGGTATTTATGAGAAGGAATTTAAATACGAGAGTGTATTACATGGACGGTTTGGGTTGAGACGTGAGTGTCTACTACGACGTGAGATAATTATGGCGCGTATGATTACAAACCGGAATAGTATGAATTGTGATAAATATAGTTAGTATGAGAATATGTACTACGATTAAAATACGGTATTACTAAGACGTGTGTTTACTTAATATTGGTATATGATTGTGTGTATGACATACCTACCATAATTGCTATCACGGGAGGTTGCGTTCGCTTAGGACCCTCTAATCCTTGTGTGCCTACGGGGGGGATATAGACTGGTACCTCGATGAACATAGGTCATAGAAAGACTTATTGGGATATTAATAAGTCCGCTGATCGTGGGAGCGTAGGTATGTGCGTAACCCACGTGATGGTGACTGTGTTCGCCTCCATTATTTGTGATGTTGTTATCGGTGAACTATTCCTGAGAGATTCGGAATATGTAATCCTTATGTACGTGATGTACCGGGATGGATAGCAGAGTATGTGTGCACCACAGCTTAGTTCTCGGGGTGCTTATATTGTATATTTACGATGTGATTAATATACATTTAATTAATGAGAATCCTCATGTTAATGTTGTAAATATATTATGGTATTGTTTCGAGAAATATAACGAGTTAACTGATAGTTATATATATTGCATATTGAGTATCTGAGTTTATGTAAACCCCTATTTAATTACGAGCGTTATTATGTTAATGGAACCGAGTATTATGGGTAGGACCTTTGGCAGTCTAGCTAGATATGTTGTCACTTAGCTAGTGGTATGGGTAGTTATAGATGGGTACTTGCGTTAGGAGTGCACAGTTAGACGAGAGGTGAGAATATAATGTGAGTGCACGTCCTAACATGTACTTTGCATTTAATGTTTTAAATGTTTTTAAAGCACTTGCAGGCTTTTAAAATATAACTCCACATTCGGGCTCTGACCCGTTTGCTTTTCAAATCTTTTTCTTGTAAAACCATTTTAGGTGCTCAGCCACAAGGACACCAAGCATAGGATACTCATTCAGGTGACGAGCTGTAGCTGTTTGTGGAAGCTACAGGGACTTTGCTTATAGACGCTTCCATCTTTTGGATTCCAGAGTCACTATCTATCAGTTGTAGGGCATGTTGCCCATTTCTATTAGACATCTTTTACATTTCAGTTTTCAGACTTTAGCATGTATTGTTTCAGTATTCATTTTGCTTATCAGTTGTGGGATTGTAGTGAGGAGTTTTCCTCCAGACTTTATTTACTCTATTGTGATGGTTATTCGTTTTACTTCAGTATGGTGAATGGTGTTAGTTATTTCTTCATTACGCATGTTGCATGTTAATCGGGCTTTAATTAAAATTTGGCACTTACTTTTTAAATACTAGGTGGTTAGTAATAATAAAATGTTTTCGACAGTGATGCTATTAACTGAGCCAACTTGGCGTTTTGAATTAATTTAATAAAGGAGTAGCTACCCGGTATTTAATTAGTCGGGGTGTCACAGGTGGTATCAGAGCATCAGGTTCTAGTGTCCTTTAGGATCTGTACGACTATTATGTTTCCGCTACGTTTCTTTGATATAGAGCCCTATATTTTAGGACTGTTGTACTCTTTTTGTGTATGCTTCGTTCTTCAGCTATATTAAGTTTATAACCGTGAACTTATAACTTTGTTCTTATTTCAGATGCCTCCACGACGTGCACGACGAGTTCCCAGGGATGCAACGCCCGAACCCCAGCCCGCTCCAATTCAGGGTATGATGAACGCCGCTGAGGTTGCAGCTATAGTAGCCCAAGCGGTAAATGCCGCGATTGCCGTGATTCAGCAGGCACCACCTCAGGCGCCGGTTGTCGCGCCGGTACAGGAAAATGCATTCCCGTCTGCTTGGGAGCGTGTACGTGACGCTTTTCAGAAAGCGCATCCGCCAGAGTTTGCAGGTAGCTCAGATGTGGTAGTCTCGAGCCAATGGAGGAAAGATATGCAGAGGCACTTAAGGATGCATGAGTGCACTGATGTTCAGAAACAGGTGCTAGCTACTTTCAAGCTAGTGGGATCTGCACTACAGTGGTGGGATTCTATTACCACCGCAGAGGAGAGGCATACTCTCACGATTCAGGAGTTCTGGGTGCGGTTCGACCGCAAGTACTTTCCGTCCGCAGTTCATACAGAGATGAGGAGGAAGCTGATGAGTCTGAGGCAGGAGGGCAAGACTGTGGCCGAGTATGAGGCCGAGTTCATTAATCTGTTGAACATCGTTCCAGACGAGATACCAACAGAGAAGAAGAAAATTGAGAAGTTTACCGATGGGTTGAATTGGAGAATCCGTCAGCATCTGCTTGGGAAACTATCGTTGGCCACGTACTCTGATGTGGTTAACGCTGCATTGTTGCACTGCCAGGACCACCGTTTTCATATGGCCGAGGGCAAGAGGTCGGGGGAGTCTAGCCATCAGGGCAGGACTGGAGGACATAGTGCCAGCGGGGCACAATCGGGTCAGGGGCAGAGACAGAATGAGCAGGGCTCCCAGCAGGGGGATAATAAGAGGTTCCGATCAGGGAACTACAGGCAGGGGCAGGGAGGTTTCCGCCAGGGCCATCAGAGTCCAAACGGCCATCAGGGCCAACAGGGGCAGAATGGGCAGCAGTTTCATCAGGGCCAGCAGGGCCAAGGGAGGAACGGTAACGGCCACCAGGGCCGGGGACAGCAGGGGCAGAGGGGAGGGAACTTCCCAGGGAAGTGCTTTGTTTGTGGCAAGACTAGCCATAAGAAGTAGGATTGTCCTGATAGGGGCAGGGCCCCACAACAGCAGCAGCAGGGTGCTCTCCAGGAGCCACAGAGGCCTATGTTTCCCGCCGCTCTTCCCGCACCGCCACAGATGGCAGCATTGCCACCCATTCCAGCAGTCCCAGCTCAACAGGGGCAGCTACAGTATGGACGTGTCTACAACGTTCACCAGGCTGCAGTTCCACAGGCACCGCCCGTGATCGAGGGTACGTTTCCTATCCATGGCACAATGGGTCGGGTGTTATTTGATACGGGTGCTACACATTGTTTTATAGCTACACACTTCGCGAAAGCTTTAGGATTTTTAGCTACAGCAGAGAGCACAGTGACGTGTGTCGACTCACCATTGGGGAGTGGGTCACTTATATTCTTTATATGCCGGGGAGTGGGGGTAGATATTGGTGGTTTGGTATTGCCTGCAGACATGTTAGTGTTAGACATGCATGTTCACGATGTGATCATCGGTATGGATTGGCTCGTAGCATATAGGGCCATAATTGATTGCTTCAGCGGGAGCATTATTTTTGCCATTCCGGGGCAAGAGATGTTTATAGTGGCGATGCCTCGCCCAGAGGGAGGATCGACCGCTCATCTGTATTACATTGAGGAGGATACCTCTAAGGAGGTAGTGATTCCTTTAGACTCTATCCCAGTCGTCAGGGAGTATTCGGATGTGTTTCAGGAGATACCAGGCTTACCACCCAGTCGAGAGATAGACTTCGTTATAGATTTGCTACCGGGTACGAGACCTATAGCACGCGCACCGTACCGTATGGCTCCAGCTGAGATGCGAGAGTTACGGGATCAGATAGAGCAGCTGTTAGGCCAGGGCTTTATTCGCAGGAGTACCTCACCTTGGGGCGCTCCAGTTTTGTTTGTGAAGAAGTGGGACGATTCACTGAGATTGTGGGTGGACTACCGAGAGCTGAATAAGGTCACGATACGGAATAAGTATCCGTTGCCTCGAATCGATGACTTATTCGACCAGTTGAGAGGAGCTTCGTTCTTCTCGAAGATTGACTTGAGATCGGGATACCATCAGTTGCGTTTCAGGGAGGAGGATGTCTCGAAGACTGCGTTCTTGTCGAGATATGGTTCTTACGAGTTTCGGGTTATGCCTTTTGGTTTGACCAACGCTCCAGCAGTGTTTATGGACTTAATGAACAGAGTGTTCAGGGATTTCCTAGACCAGTTTGTCATTATCTTCATTGATGATATTCTGGTTTCCTCCCAGACAGAGGAGGAGCACGCCGAGCATTTGAGACAAGTTTTGCAGACACTTCGTCAGAACGAGTTGTATGCAAAACATAAGAAGTGCGGGTTTTGGCTGAAAGAAGTCCAGTTTTTGGGGCATATCATTTCCAACCGGGGAATATCGGTTGATCCGGGGAAGGTGTTAGCGGTGAGGGAGTGGGGACAACCCACGACACCGACTGAGATTCGTAGTTTCTTGGGTTTAGCAAGATACTACAGGAGGTTTATTTGGGGTTTCTCGGAGATAGCAGGTCCTTTGACACATCTGACTCATAAGGGTGTGCCCTACATCTGGAGTGATGCCTGTCAATTGGCATTCGATGAATTGAAGGACAAATTGACCTCAGCACCTGTGTTAGCATTGCCGAGACCGGGAGTTGAGTATTTGGTTTACACCGATGCGTCTTTGCAAGGACTGGGAGGTGTATTACAGCAGGAGAGACAGGCCATAGCTTATGCTTCCCGTAAGATTAAGCCTCATGAGAAGAATTACCCCACGCATGATTTGGAGTTGGCAGCGGTGGTATTTGCCCTACGGATTTGGAGGCACTATATTTTGGGGGAGAAGTTCCAACTGTTCACGGGCCACAAGTCTCTACAGTACCTATTCACGTAGAAGGATTTGAATATGCGGCAGCGTAGGTGGCTTGAGTTTGTGAAGGACTACCAGTTCAACATCCAGTACCACCCGGGTAAGGCTAATGTGGTAGCAGACGCGTTGAGCCGTAGGCCAGCAGACGAGGTGGCAGAGGTGTGGAAAGCAAAGTGGAAGGAATTGGGGCACCAGGATGAAGTGGCCCGATCTTTCATGTCTGTGATGACCATTACACCGCAGATTGTCACGAAGGTAGTACGGGCACAGGCAATGACTCGTACTGTCAAGAGCAGATAGTTCGATTACTAGCAGAGGGAGCCGAGTCCTATACCGTTAGCTCAGACTGGGGATTGTGCTTCAATGGGAGATTGGTAGTTCCGGAAGGGGAGGAATTGCGACATGAGGTGATGGCAGAGTCGCACGGCTCACGGTTCGCGGTACATCCCGGAGGTGACAAAATGTACCAAGACATGAGACGCCAGTATTGGTGGAGCGGTATGAAGAGAGATATCGCTGAGTTTGTTTTGAAATGAGCCACTTGTCAGCTTGTAAAAGTGGATCATCAGAGACTAGCAGTATTGCTACAGCCGTTGGAGGTTCTGGTGTGGATGTGGGAGAGCATATCCATGGACTTTATCACGGGGTTGCCTACGTCGCAGAGGGGTCACGACTCCGTTTGGGTAATTGTGGACAGGTTGTCCAAGGTCGCTCACTTCTTACCCGTAAAGACTGACTACACTACGAGACAGTATGCCCAGCTCTTCATTTCAGAGATTGTGAGACTTCACGGTGTACCCCTAAATATCGTGTCTGACAGAGACAAGATATTTGCTTCGAGGTTTTGGGAGAGTTTCCAGGAAGCCATGGGCACGGAATTGCGGTTGAGTACGGCTTATCATCCGCAGACTGATGGGCAGACCGAGCGCACAAACCAGATGTTGGAGGACATGCTACGCATGTGCATTATTGACTTCGGGGGTGGATGGGAGCAGTACCTTCCACTGGTGGAGTTTGCTTACAACAACTCCTATCAGTTCACGATTGGCATGGCTCCGTTTGAGGCATTGTACGGTAGGCCTTGTCATTCCCCAGCATGTTGGTTGGAGGTGGGGGATAACAAACTACTTGGACAGGAAGTGATTCAGGATACTTCGGCAAGGATTGAGTTGATTCGGAGTCGCATTCGGGTAGCTCAAGACAGGCAGAAAAGTTATGCTGATGCGAAGAGGTTTTTCAGGGAGTTCCAAGTAGGGGACCAGGTTTTGCTCAGGGTATCTCCGATGAAGGGGATTATGCGTTTCGGGAAGAAGGGGAAGTTGGCACCGAGGTATGTGGGGTCGTTTCCTATCATTGAGCGGATCGGACCGGTTGCGTATAGACTCGGGCTACCAGAGCATTTGCATCGAATTCATGATGTGTTCCATATTTCCTCGCTGAGGAAATACCTTAGAGATAATTTGGCTCATTCTCACATTTCTGTTGAGGACATCGACCTCCAGCCGGATAGCTCCTACGAGGAAGGGCCGATTGCTATTTTGGACCGAAGCGAGAGGAAACTGCGGTCAAAGATAGTTTCGTTAGTGCGTGTTCAGTGCCGACATCACAATGTCGAGGAGTCCACATGGGAGCGCGAGGATGAGATGCGCGATCGTTATCCAGAGCTATTTTTAGCAGGTACTTTCTAGTTTCGAATTTCGGGACGAAATTCAATTATTAGGGGGGAAGTATGTAATACCCCGTACTTTTGACTATATTTATTTTTGAGATTAATTAATTAAATGCGTATTAATTGGAAATTAATCCGGGCTATAAATACTAATGTGATGCGAGTTGGTATTTGATTATGTGTATATATAATTATATATGAACTTGGTATTATAAAATTTGTCGTGAGATTGATATACGACATTTTAGAAATTTTATTGAGACGCGTGAGACCGCCGTGTCACGGTATAATATTTTGATAATAAAAGTGAATTTAAAATCTATAACCCGTATGGTCGTTTTGAGTGCGCCAACGCGTCCGGAAGGGTCGAGATAGTCAGAAAACACTAGCCGGGGGTATAGTTTGGGTCCCGGGGTATTTTTAGGCCATACCGGCAACTTAAAGGGTATTTTGGTAATTTTACATTTTGAGGAATTAAAAGTGACGAAAATTTGAGATGTAAATCTGATGTGGATTTGACCCACTAAGCCCATAACCAACCCATATTAAACCATTGAGCTACGGAGGTTATCTTTTGGTTTACAACTTTCCCCAAAACAAACCCTAGCCACCTTAAGCCACCATTGGAGAAGGAGCTTGGAGAGAGGAAATTCTGTAGAAAAACATCATCAAACCTACACCAAAGTCAGAAATCAAACCAAGGCAAGTGACTTTATTCCATTTAATTTCAGAGAATGTCTTTTACATGTTAGAAATTGGAGAATATCAATTGTTCTTGAAAGATAATGAAAACCCATGTAGTTTAGATCATAGAACTTGAGAAATTTGAGAAGGATTGCATGTAGAATGATAGGTAGATGTTTTTACTGATGATATACATGATTGAAAAGAAATTAAAACGGATTTTATTGGGATAATTCATGATTCAAAATGTTAGGGTTCATGTTCTTGAGATAATTGGGGAAAAGTGTAGAAATTCATATGTTAATTGATGTTGAAGAGATTTAATCCTTGAAAACATGTTAGGAGTTGACTTGAATATGTTTAGGATCACTTAGAGACCATAAAACGTTGTTGGGATGAACTTTGGATGAGATTAGAAGTGTTAAAATGGTTAAAAACGAGGAAAGGAAAAATCTGGGACGAATCTGGCATCTCGTTAGAAGCCCCTACCCAGGTCATTCGAACGAACTCGTTCGAACGAGCTTCTAACGAGTTGACCAGTCGCTGCTAACGAGAATGGATTTCGTTCGATATCTCGTTCGAACGAGATATCGTTAGAAGGTACAGTTCGTTCGAACGAACTGGGACCTCGTTCGAACAGCCTCGTTCGAACGAGACTTCTAACGAGTTGGCAGAGGAATCTCGTTCGAACAGTCTCGTTCGAACAAGACTTCTAACGAGTTGACAGTTTGGTCCTTTTTGGACTGTTTTGATATTTGGAGTTCCGTAAACTTATTCGAGGATATAGATATCATTCCGTAGATGTAGTAATGATAGAATTGGGACATTTGGGTATTTATGAGAAGGAATTTACATACGAGAGTGTATTACATGGACGGTTTGGGTTGAGACGTGAGTGTCTACTACGACGTGAGATAATTATGGCGCGTATGATTACAAACCGGAATAGTACGAATTGTGATAAATATAGTTAGTATGAGAATATGTACTACGATTAAAATACGGTATTACTAAGACGTGTGTTTACTTAGTATTGGTATATGATTGTGTGTATGACATACCTACCATACTTGCTATCACGGGAGGTTGCGTTCGCTTAGGACCCTCTAATCCTTGTGTGCCTACGGGGGGGATATAGACTGGTACCTCGATGAACATAGGTCATAGAAAGACTTATTGGGATATTAATAAGTCCGCTGATCGTGGGAGCATAGGTATGTGCGTAACCCACGTGATGGTGACTGTGTTCGCCTCCATTATTTGTGATGTTGTTATCGGTGAACTATTCCTGAGAGATTCGGAAATTTAATCCTTATGTACGTGATGTACCGGGATGGATAGCAGAGTATGTGTGCACCACAGCTTAGTTCTCGGGGTGCTTATATTGTATATTTACGATGTGATTAATATACATTTAATTAATGAGAATCCTCATGTTAATGTTGTAAATATATTACGGTATTGTTTCGAGAAATATAACGAGTTAACTGATAGTTATATATATTGCATATTGAGTATCTGAGTTTACGTAAACCCCTATTTAATTACGAGTGTTATTATGTTAATGGAACCGAGTATTATGGGTATGACCTTTGGCAGTCTAGCTAGATATGTTGTCACTTAGCTAGTGGTATGGGTAGTTATAGATGGGTACTTGCGTTAGGAGTGCACAGTTAGACGAGAGGTGAGAATATAATGTGAGTGCACGTCCTAACATGTACTTTGCATTTAATGTTTTAAATGTTTTTAAAGCACTTGCAGGTTTTTAAAATATAACTCCACATTCGGGCTCTGACCCGTTTGCTTTTCAAATCTTTTTCTTGTAAAACCATTTTAGGTGCCCAGCCACAAGGACACCAAGCTTAGGATACTCATTCAGGTGACGAGCTGTAGCTGTTTGTGGAAGCTACAGGGACTTTGCTTATAGACGCTTCCATCTTTTGGATTCCAGAGTCACTATCTATCAGTTGTAGGGCATGTTGCCCATTTCTATTAGACATCTTTTACATTTCAGTTTTCAGACTTTAGCATGTATTGTTTCAGTATTCATTTTGCTTATCAGTTGTGGGATTGTAGTGAGGAGTTTTCCTCCAGACTTTATTTACTCTATTGTGATGGTTATTCGTTTTACTTCAGTATGGTGAATGGTGTTAGTTATTTCTTCATTACGCATGTTGCATGTTAATTGGGCTTTAATTAAAATTTGGCACTTACTTTTTAAATACTAGGTGGTTAGTAATAATAAAATGTTTTCGACAGTGATGCTATTAACTGAGCCAACTTGGAATTTTGAATTAATTTAATAAAGGAGTAGCTACCCGGTATTTAATTAGTCGGGGTGTCACAAAGTAAAGAAAAGAAAGAAGTGAAAAAAGTGAAGAAAACGAGAAAGCAAAAAGCAAAAGAAAACAAAACAAAAAAATTGAGAAAAAGAAGAAAAGAAAAAGAAAGAGAAAGTTTTAAATGTTGCGTATAGTGTTCAATAAGCTTTGATTACTCTCCCTGATGATATATCTAATGCCGTTTTGGAACTTGTTTTTCCAATTTTGATATTGCCCACATTTTCCCATTATCTCGAGTTTTCATTCCGAACACTTTGAATCCATACAAACATTCCTTCATTTTATACCCTAGCCATACCTACATTACAACCCTAGTAAAGTCCTATGTGATCTTAGGTTGATGTAATTTAAAAGTCATATTAGTTTTGATAATCTGTGAAAATGCATTTCGCCTCTTTTAGTGTGCGGTATCCTTTCATTGAGATTATAATTTTTCATTTTATATATAGCGTTCTTCATTTATGATATGTGTGCAGCCTAGTTTCCATTTCCATTTACTCTTTAGCCTACATGTTCCGTGTGTTACCTCCCTGTTTCGAGTGAATTCACTTTATGAGCGTAATGCTCATGAGAATTGGATGTATGCTTGCTTTAATGTTTATTCGGTTTATTTAAGTTTTTTCCAAATAACACTTTGCATGTTCTCATCCCCCTCTCACATTTTAAGGTTTCAATTCTATGAGGTCCATTCTATAATGTTAATGATTTGGACTTTTGTTTGAATCCGTTCAATGTGGTAATAATGTGTATGAAATCCTTTTCGCTTTTTTTGGGCTTGTCGCATGTTGAGTTGGGCATATTTTGAGAAAACCAATTGATGCTTGTGGGTACCATCCCTGAAAACCTCACGAGACGACACTCGTCCACTAGGGTGACATAGGAGTTTAACGGCTTATTGTATATGCTAAATGCAATCGAATTGCCCGTGAAAGTGGACTTATGCTTTTATGTCATACTCTTGTTGCATCCTATTTCATTGCTAGGGACTAGCAATGTGTAAGTTAGGGGGTGTGATGATACGCAAATATTGCGTATTTCATCCTCCGAACCTATGCATTTTAGCGCCCTCTGGTGCCTTAATCTCTATATTTAATCTCGTTAACTAGAGAACCTCAGTTCATATTGTTGACATGCTATATGAGGTATTATTGGGCTTTTGTAGGTATATAGGTACTAAGTATGAAGTTTGGACGCATTTCGGTGAAGTTCCCTACGCAATCGCACGTTCAAGGGCATTTTAGTCTTTACATAGCTTGGGCATCTAGCCCGACATCTCACGGAAGTTGTAGCCCTCCTCGCTAGCTACGCATGGCCGTGAATAGTGCACGATTCCGAGTCCGTATGAAGAAGTTACGATAATTTCAGCGGAGGGAAAAACAAGGAAAGCAAAAGAGGAGGAGAAAACAGAAGAAAAGAATGTAGTGTGCTGATTGGCTGTGACCTGCTTGATCGATCGATCGATCGACCATTCTGTACAATCAAAATTTGGCCTTGATCGATCGATCGACCCTTTTGGTCGATCGATCGATCCCCTGTTTTCTGCAGATATTTTGCCTTATTTTCTTTTCTCTTTTCTTTTATTCCCACTTAGTATATATACCAATTTTGTTGTAATAAACATATATGAATGATTTTAGGTTAGTTTAGCTTAGGTTTTTCGGGGTTTTGCTTGGTTATTCTTCATTTCTCTTAGGTTTGACACCCCATTTGGATTGTAAGTTGACTATTCATCTCCCTTACCATTTAATATAGTTGTATTTCTTCATTTCTTGCTTTCTAATTTAGCTTTACATGCTTTGATTACTTGCTTTCTAGTGTAGATTTATCGCGTTTCTTTACTTCTTTCTTTATCACGTTTTTAACATGTTTTGTAGGTAATTTAAATTAGGTTGTGTTTGAATGGAACTCACTCGGGTTAACGCATTGCTTTGCTTGGTGATAGCGTTTACGGGTTTATTTCGGGTGCGTTGTCCTAGTTTTTATGCCTAGGAGATTTTATGGGGCATATCATGTATGTCCCGTGCTTACGACCTTTCGCACGTAATTTTCGGGATATTTGTTGACGCCAAAATCTTATTAGGCTTTTATGTGGATTTAGGGGCGTGACAACCCTTGGTTTAATTAACTGTCGAAACGAGACGCATTCTATATAATTCATCAACCCATGTAACCATTTTATACAAATTAGCCCAGGTGAGGGATATTTGACGCAACCTATATTTCTACTCGCTTTCATAATCTAGTTTCAATACCCTTGCGTAGTTAAACATTTCCCTTTATGCATATTTTACTTTTTAGTTTGTAATCACCTTTTACACTTTTATTTCGGAATATTAAATCATATAAATTCTAGCGACTTGTCCCTGTGGATTCTCGATACCCGACTTACTGCCATACTTGCCCCGCAAGTGTTGTCGTAACTTAGGTTTTTGTATTAAGTTGGCAAAATGAAAACAACGATTATCGTCTTTACAGGTGCTACTTTTCGCGCTTGATCATCCGCATTTGAAGAATGTGGACCGGACATGTGTCACCTGGTGATGAGCCCAAAAAAGAGAGAGAGTGTGCCTATAATTTAGGCGATAATTTCTAGGCGCGCCGTTAGGTGACACATGTCCGGTCAGGATTCTTAAAATGCGGACTGGTCCGCACAAGAGCAGGACTATATATATATATATATATATATAAAACAAGGAGTAGAATAATTTTACTATTCAATAAGTTGACAACTTAATCAGAGGCTAGGATTGAAACACCAAAGCAAGAAATCAAGGGTTGTGATTAAAAATTCTTCTTTTCCTCTTTTATCCCTTTATTATTTGGTTTCCCCCTCTTTTTAACACATAATTTTCTTTCCCCCTCTTACTCAAAATTCAAAAGAATAGATAAAATTGTAAAATACACGCTTTGGACATCTTTTACTCTAACCATAGTACACTCCCCCCCCCCTCTCTCTTTCTCTCTCTCTCTCTCTCTCTCTCTCTCTCGATCATGAAGGAACACTTCTCTCTCTTCAGACCTTCAACTCCCATTTTTACTAATCTTCAGTAGGTAATTTCTATTTGACATTTTTGGGTTTGAAATCCTTTTCATTTTCATCATTCATCAATGGGTTACTGAATATTCTAACAAAGTTTTATGGGGTTACATGTGAATGGGTTTCCTCTATTTACCTTTGCGTTGTTCCATGGGTTTACACTGTTTACATTAGATTTGAATGGATTTACATTTGAATGAGTTTATTCAGTTTACATTCCGTGACTAAGAAGAATATAGCATTATTTGTATTGGTTTACATGTGTGTGGTCTTTTACTAATAAACAGAGCATCTGTTATGTGCGATTTGTGTACAGATGTTAGGTTTTGTGTATAGATTTCGGGCTTTGTAATATAGGCCTTTGTAATTTAGGGATTTGTAATTTGGGGCTTTCTAATTTATGTTTTTGGATCTAATTGTTTTTTGTGTTTGGTTGTTTATTTATAGATTTTATTGTTTTATATATTTTAGGTATACTCCTTTTTATTTTTATCTCGTGTCTATTTATAGATTTTAGGTAATTTTATGTATATTTTATTGTGTTTTGATTTGATAGATTTTAGGGTTTTTTTTTCAATGAAATGAGATAATATTTTTTGTTACAATTTTATATATTGATAGTCCAGGGAAATAAATCAAGTTTGAGATATAAATACGGTGAAGAGTAACATTGATGTAAAAGACGGTTTTGAAGGGCATTATGTGCATCTATCATTGAAGAAACGGTGAGGCCGTTTATACACATGTAGGTAGACAGTTGTGAAGGGCATTATGTGCATCTATCACTTAAGAAATGGTGAAGCTGTTTATACACGTGTAGGTAGACAGTTGTAAAGCACATTATGTGCATCTATCATTGAAGAAATGGTGAAGCTGTTTATACACGTGTAGGTACTGAGTACGTGATGGTTTTCTACATCCTCTTATGTATAGTACGAGTGTGCTCCAAATTAGTCCGCGTCATTAAGATTAATAGTAGGTTATGTTTCTCTTTGCTGAATTCTTTGATTATTTCCTTGTTGTTGAATAGATCCTAATATTAGTTTATGAAGTTTTTGTTAAATTCTCTACCTATTAACATTTTTTGGGAACTTTGGAAGACTAGGAACAATGATTTTCACGAGGGCATCAAATTCCACCATTGTCTTATCATAGGGAATGTTATTACTATTAGACTTATTCAAAATTTATCTTACTATATCAAATTTGAAAATAGTCTAAACTTCCTTCACTCTCACAACCTAAGCATTGTTTAAAATTTGTTCATTGGATCAAGCCTAAGTATCTTTTACATTTGTGGAACTGTTCTCTGGAAAAACTATCTTTTATCATTATGATTCTAAATTTCTTCTGTAGTGATGCATATTTAATTTTGCTGAAATAAATAGGCTTCCATTTTCCATTCATTGCATTATAATTTTTATTTAGTAGCTTTGCAATTTGTAATTAGCATAATAGGCTGCCATTTTCCATTCATTGATTAAATGAATAAGCTATCATTTGCATCATATAGTTTTTTAAGTCTTTTTGTTTAATTGTATTGTTACTGAAGTTGATACAAACGTAGTTTTGTTTATATTATGCTAGAGTAGTTACATTTCCATTTTCAAGTTTTGTTTTACTGACTATTTGGATGCCGAGCCGACTGTCATTCACCCTGGACATCAAATTGGTGTTAGAGTTAAACCTCACCACTCTTTCAAAATCTAAACCAACATCAGACTCTAAAGTTAAGGTTGCTACCTACACTATGCCATAACACTAATTTAGTTTTGAATTCTGAGTTTAATTATGCATATGTGTACTTTTTACCAACACTATGCCATAACTCTAATGTAGGTTCGAATTCTCAATTTAATTATGCGTACGTGTACTTTTGAAATGTAGTTTTGAATTCTCAGTTTATGAATGTTATTGTAACGGATAAGAAAATGAGGAACAAGTTGTATTTTAGAAGTTTTAGAAGTTTAAAAATCATTTGATAATAATGACCTTACCTCTTTTGATTAAGAACTGTTTTGAGTTAATGAAATGAGGAACAAGTTCAACCAACTCTACCATTGCTGAATTCCAGTTTGCGTAGTATCGATCTCATTCGAAGGATACAACCAAGACAAATAAAAAGAGGTTAAAAGAAGAGGAAACAATTTACTTCTGATGAAAATGAAATCACTCAAGACAAACAAGCTTACATGAGTCATAACTTTGCAAGAATATGACCTGACCTCGAGTGTAAAAATTATATGCCGATATAATTCTTGGTTCATTAGCAAATCAATATGTAGTGGGAACTTATGGCCTATATTACTTTTTCTCTTAAAGTGTTACTTTTTTCAGATATAATTTTTGGTTCAATCTGTTATAATTCTTTGCCAGATATAATTCTTTGTCAGATATATGTATTGGTAACTGATATAATTCTTGGTTTAATCTATTATTGATTATTTTTTTTCTCTGGGGTTTGGACATTAGGTTGTTCTGATATGCATACGGCCCTTTACAACCTTCGATGTCTATCTCACTGCGTGGTGTGGGATTTTGTTATGAAGAAATTTAGACCAAATGAAGAAAATAGGGTGAAGATAAAGCAGGTATTAATGTAATTCATTTAAACAGGAAGCTTACCATGAACATAATAAGAACAACTCATTTGATACACTATAATGTTATTATAATAGAGTAGTTTTTCAATTTAGACACCTATTTTATTCCTATAACCCATGTCTCATAGTTTAATTGAGATAATTTTCACATCCATTTAGATATTAGGACAAAGGTCTATTGTTTTTCTTTAATTTCCTTAAAATTTCATACTTTGGTTGGGGGAAAGAAATTTTTACCATTTTGTGATTACGTATTGTAGAAATTTTCATCGCTTTGCGGTCTACATTTTGGGTTCCTTTCAAAATGTAACGTGAAGGTATACATTGTTAGTTTAAGATGCAGGTGCCCTATTTAAAGTATGCAGGTGCCCTGCTTTCTATTACTTGGCATTTCTCACAATTCGTGTTGAGTAGATGTTATGTTGCTTGCTTTAAACAGCATGCGCTATGTATAAAGAACCAGCAGCACCGCTGATGAAACATAAATTGTTAAGCCAAGTAACTGTCTCCCTCGGCAAATATTCGCAGCAGTAGCAACAAGACAACAACTCCCTCTGACTTGGTTTGTTGGGTGATTTTAGTGTCTTCTCCTTTTCAATTTAAATATCAATGTTTGTATACATGTCAGTTACCTATGGTTATCTAAACTAACATATTCTGTATAATAGGTATACATTAATACTAATAGTTTTATTGTACTTGCTGCATATGTGTTTTTTTTTCAAATTCTCACATCTGAAAGTTATTAAGGTGGCAGTCCAATATGTCAAAAAAGGAGATATATACTAAATAGCACTTATGGTTTCTCTCGAATATATGTACATATTTATGTGTTTGTTATGAAATTTGAATTCCTTTATAGCGGTACCGTGACACCAAACAAAATTAGAAGCATGTTGAGGATCTCTGTTTGGTATGCATATGTCCCACGTTATTAATGTCAATCATCTATTTTGTTAATCCTTGAATAATTTTTTAGCTTACTGAGAATAATATTGATCCTTGAACAACAATATTGAGCTTGAACTGATTTTGATTTGACGGGACAATTGGTGTGGCTTGGCGCTGTGATCTTTAATGAATACCTTGCCAAAAACTCTGAGATGCTTCAAGGATAGTACTGACCATAATGAGAAAGTTCTCATCTTGAGGAAAAATATAGAGGTTCATAGATGTTTGTTTCTTTTTTCCCTTACTCAACCTTTAAGATTAACAGCACTTTGGTACAAACAAACATAGATTGGAGTAAATTTATTTTTTTGTATTTATTTATGTCTAACCCCCTTTTCTGTTTGTTGATTGGTAGAATGCGAGGAACTATTCTTTTACTGTGAATATAAGGGCAAGCTGCTCTTCACAACGGTACAATTATCAGAAGCAGATAATTGTATCAGGATAATTGTATCAGGATATCTCTAGGTAATCTTAGGAAGAGTTACAGTTATCAAAAGAAGATTAAAGCTATTGTTCAAAATCTGAGATCTGATAATGGGCGCAAATACATTTCGGATGAGTTCCATTATCAACTTAACCAGCAAGGCATCTTACAACAACTTATTGGTCCATATATTATGGGATAGAATGGTTTGGTGAAATGTGAACCCCGTTATGTCATGGATGTTCTATGTTTCTTATACAAAGTAGAGGTGCCTAAACAATGTTGGCGTATGGCAGTTTTCACTACAACCAATCTAACCAATCGTAGTCCCAGTTGGGTCTTAAATTGCGTAATTAGGTTTGGATGTTGGGGTGTTACATTTGGTGTTTACTCACTGTTATCTCCCTCTCTGGGTGTTCTCTGTCTCAGTTTCTTTTATTATTTTTTCTTCATATATGTAATTTTGTAAATAACTAACGTTTGGTTTTTCTTATTTTTGCAGTAGTCATGAAAATGGAGTTCCATTTGATTCGTAGTGGTAATTTCGCCCCCTTTTTAATTCACTCACTTGGTAATTTTCTATTTCTCTTGGTTACACGACATCATTTCATGTCTAAAATTGTCTACCCTAACCTCAATTCACTCACTTGGTTTTTTCCTTTTTTCGAATTGGTATCTCAATAAATGGCAATGTACATTGATGATTGGTATCTCAACAAATGATGATTGATATCACTCTATTTCTTTTATTTCCTTTTTTCTTTTTACAATCAGATAAAGCTACTCTCTAAGCGGTTTTGTCAACAACCCAATTTACTCTGTCTCCTTATTTTCCACTGTTCTCATTATATATCCATTTCTTCACATTGATGAATATATAAATCAACCTTAACACTACTTAGTATAGATTTAAAGAAGTCTCTCTGCTATTATCAACTGAGCAGCTATGCTGTTCAGAAGTAACATTGCTTTGGCTTCAATTTTGATAGTTTTTGGGTTATCGCATACATGTTTGGCAGACATTAACATAGGAAGTTTTCCAAAAGTTTTTTTTTTGTAACTTCCTCTTATGCTTACCAGTATGAGGGAGAAATGAAGGAAGACCTAAGGGGTCCAACATTCTGGGACAAATTTGCCCTTTCATTTTATGGAAAATACGACTTAAGAATGCATTGTACTCTCTGTAAAATCCCTATATTGGTTCACTGTCATAAATAAGGCATTAATAGTATTTGTACTGACAATACAATTTCTTATTTTTTCAGCATTATGAAAGTTGAAAACTATAGTTCCACTTCAAATTCGGTATATTGTGTACTCCTCTTTGAATTTGATGTTTTTTATTATGCTATTATAAATAACCACTACTAATCGTTTTGAAACATAATTTCCCCTAAACTCTTTGTTCATTTACACAGAAAATATATCAATTCTGAAACTATCTATTGATCATGGTGTTAGATTTAATTTTTTTTATTCAGGTTACATCTTTGTTGGAACGTGTGTGTTCATCTGTATGTTTTGATATATATACATATATGTTGTTATTTATTTTCTATCAATGTGCTTCATATCATATCATAAATTTGTAGGTATTTATGCAGGTCTGTTGCGTAGAAATAATGCAGATCGGATTTGATTATGGTTGTTGATTGCTAAATACTCTACACATATGTGCAGTTAATGTGATATTCACATGTCTGTATGCATTTTCGAGCAGGTCTGATGTATCCGTATAGACTATATTCCATTTATTTATTGTTTTATAAAGTATATAGTTCTCTTTATTTGAACACTTTGTTTTATACGCATTCCAACCATCCCCGGTATAACACCAAAACTCATCCATGGAAGAAACTTTGGTGGCAGTCCCCCATTTTTTCTTGGGTAATTGGATTTTTTGGTTATTTTTTCTTACATTTTCCATAAATTTTTTTTTCTTCAAGGGGCCCATAGTTTTCTCCTAAGAAAAACGTTAGTCGCATTCCCCCATTACCTAATATCTTTTCTCTTTAAAGTAGTGTTTACGACATGTTTCGTGGCATTAATATGCAAAAGATGGAAGAACTTTATAATGATGTTGGGATCTTTCCCATGGTTTGTTTATATTTATTATTTCACATCTGTTGTGTTCTTAATTTAAATTGCCAGTTACCACTCGATGAATGATGGGAGTGATGACAAATTACATGGTGTTAACTACATAGTGTGTGTAGGATGCCTAGGAATAGTGTATGGAAGCTCCATACTTTTGTTTTTGCTTCGTTACTTTTAGAAATGCATTCCTTACTTTTGCTTCACCGGATCTTTAAATTTTGGATTAAAAATATATATAAATTTTACATTATGAATATTATGGAATGAACAGGATAGATATAGGTCCATGCTCAGATGCTAGCATATTAAGTTACATTTTGAGAGATGGATGGAGGTCCGTGCTCAGATGTTCAGGTACTATACTGAAAACATAAAGTGCTTCTTCAATGCCTAGCTTTATTAAGTCAACAATTTGCAAATTAATGTGTAGTAATTGTTCTCCAATTGATATGGAATATATTGGATAATGATAAATGTGTTGTGTATCTGTAGGTGTATCCAAGGTCATGGTTGCAGTTTACACGCCTTTGGACAATGTGGGAATGCAGAACATAAGATCTGATAGCTCAAAACCTTTGTACGGTACATGCTAGGATTATGACAACCAATTAATCAATGTTTGCTGTAACATCCACCTGTCAAAATCATAGTCCAAGTTTGATATCAAATTTAAGTTGTACTTTTAATGAATTTTTGACTGAAATCGTACCATCAATTGTACTTCTCACCATCAGTTGTGTTCTCACCTCCCCATCCAATGTAGAAGGCATAATACTTTTAGGAAGTTATTTTAACAATATTTTTGCTGAGATTTGGTAGCCCCTCTACCAACATGCTAAAAAGCATACACACCTAAACACTTAACCGTATAATTAATTGAAATCGTACATGGAGAATTGCATTTTTAAATTATCCATGCTTTAGTCATGTGATTGTACCGCGAGTTCTCAATTATTTTCTATAATCTATCTTCATATTTAACTTGAAGTACATAATGATCCCATATAATGCTCTTATTTGATATTTTGATAGGTCTTAGTAATTGGTCGGTTGCCTCGCGGATCAACCAACTGGAGTTGTATTTAAGAGCTAGAAAATTTCTTGGGAATCCTCAATATATTTCCATACCGAGAATCTCAACAGACAGAAGGATTTGTTTTTGTGATTGATATTCAAGATTGCTCGAGTTTATTCTACTTGCATATTCAAGATTGCCCGGGCTACAATTATGTTACTATTTTGAACGTTTATGGCCCTAAATGTCACCCCTAACCCCATTAGGATATAATTAACTAAATAGTTTACAAACGACAATTATAATTTATTTACTTAGGTAATACATATTGAAACAACTTCAAGGTTAAAATGCGGAATATTAAAAAAATCCAATCGTTTTCAGGAGACATAATTTCAATAAAACTGACATATCATTTAACTTAATTACAGCTAGTACAGTGTATAAAACAAACTAACAAGACCCTAGTTCTATGTACTCAACCTCCTAGACCTGGAAGTGGCCACTGGAAAACCTGAAAATGTAAACATATAAAACCATGAGTATAAAAACTCAATTATTGTACTACATCTCTATATAGTAAAAGTACTATATTAACATCTCAACATATTAATATAAACATCTCTGTGCCAAATTAGGCCATATACACATCCGAAGTTAATAAACCCCACATCTGCTGCCCGTAGGCAATTATCATATCCATGGGTTTTAAAAACATAACATCTCCTGAATTGCATAGCAACTCAATATATCCTGACTTTTATAAAGCCATAACATCTCAACATCTCTTGGCTTTTAAATAAGCCATAACATCTCAACATCTCATGACTTTTAAATAAGCCATATCATCTCAACATATAATACATATACATCATATCCAAAATCAACTCAGTAAGTACACTCACATTGGGTTGTCAACTATGTATTCACGTTTCCCTCTAATGGAGATGAACTTGGTTGATTTGCCCTTACACATGTTAATCCAACTAAATCAGTACTGAATCTCTATCATAAGTATTATCTTAATATAATTATGTACTTTCACTGACTACACAACCACAATATGATTCCACTTAAGTAGAATCCTAAGAAACATGAGGAAAGTCGAAACAATGGTATATATGTTGATAGAGTTATGAACATTCAATCATAGAACATACCTCATAAGAAATTTACAACTAAAACCAAGTAACTATTAAAGCACACTTCTCAATGTATATACACATGAAACATGTACTCAAAATACTTTTTGGAAAGAGCAGATAAAAACATTATTTCATGGAGTATCCAATATGGCCTCAAATTATTCTCCTCCATACTTAACCATCCCATATTCATAAATAGTACACATAAAGGTGTCCAATCTTATCAATATGAAAACATATTTGAATATACTATCCGTTATGTGACGGTGTAATTTTTCAAGCTTCCTAGGACAAGTTATGGCCATTTCTTTTCAACACAAGAAATCTGCCCTACAAACTCCTCTATTGTTCCTTCAATTCCAAAAATTTTCATAATATTTCTACTGCATAAATTTCCATTATATTCAACAGACTTTTATTATAGATACTGAATAGTTCATAATTAAAGTTTCATAATATTTGGACTTTATTTGCTATCTCAAAAACTTGACCAAACTGAGGGCATACCGAAATGAAATATACAAACATCAACTATATACCAACTTGCAACCAACACTAAAGCCTAACCATAAGGATTTAAATTATAATTTTAGGATATGATATGAATAGATGAGTCTAGTTTCATATCCATTTCGAATTTTTGAATTCCAGTAAGTACACAAAGAGATATGCAAGTTTGAATACAAAGGGTTTCAATACAAAGCAATATGACCTATAACACCACTTATCTCACATATGAACCAATACATATTATCACAAGGGAGGATGGAATTTGGATAAATACTTCACGATTTATATACTTTGAAATAAGTATAATAGAATATTAAAACAATATTAACACATAATATTACCTTGGAAACACCTTAAGGATTTTATTGGAATTGTTTTCCTAGATTTTCCTTGTAACCCTTTCTTCCTTAACTTCTACCTCTCTTTCCTCATGCTAATAACACCTCAAACTGAACCTAGGGACTTATTTTATGAAGAAATAAGGTTAAGGGAGAGTTTTAAGTCGGCCAAGGCTGCCTACCAATCCATCCAATAAAATTAAAACATTTGGTTTAATAAAAGACAATTTACCACTTAAGGGAATTGATAGGTTTGCCCCTTGTTCGTAATTTCGTCCTAACTTCTTACTAGAACATCCGTTTGATGCACCATTTGTTGTGTTACAAATCTAACTCACATGTCTACAACTATTTAGTTTTCACCTCAAGTCAATTTTAATCTTACAAGGGTAAAAAATAGTCCTAAACAAGAACATTTCTATCGAAAATAACCAAATCTTGTGTTTGTAAATAATTCGACAATTCATGATTTATGAAAATAGAATTATACTAACCATAATCACTTAACATTAGATATAATAATAACACATTATTCATATCACATAGGATAAGTATGATTTAAATATAAATTATCATAATCATATACGGGTTGTCACAACCTCCCCCCAAGAAAATTTCATCCCCGAAATTTAATACGAATGTCACTTACCAAATAAATGGGGATACTGTTTCTTCATGCTATCCTCCATTTCCCAAGTTACTTCTTTAATTCCATGGCTCATCCACATAACTTTAACTAAGGGAATAACTTTATTCCTCAATACTTGCTCCTTATGATCAAGAATTTCCACCGGTTCCTCGATGTACGACAAGTCTTCTTTCAGTTCAATAGGTTGGGTTTTCAGTTGATGATATGGATCTGCTAAATACTTACGAAGCATCGATACGTGGGACACATCATGCAAACGAGATAACTCTGGAGGTAATGCCAATCTATATGCCAGGGTCCCAATTCTTTCCAACACTTCATATGGTCCAATGTATCTTGGACTTAGTTTCCTCTTCTTTCCAAATATCATAACGCCTTTCCACGGTGTAATACATAGGAATACAAAATCCCCCTTCTGAAATTGCAATGGATACTTCCTCTTATATGCATAAATTTTTTGCCTGCTTTGTACCATCTTTATCCGTTCCTGAATCATTTTGATATTCTCAGTTGTCTTATCTATCCATTCAGGACCCAAAAGTTTCCTTTCACCTACTTCATCCCAACACAAAGGCGTTCTACATCTCCTCCCATAAAAATCTTCATACAGAGCCATACCAATGGTGGACTGATAACTATTATTTTACGAAATTCCATCAATGGAAAATGATCATCCCAACTACCTTTGAAGTCAAATACATAGGCTCGTAACATGTCTTCTAATATTTGAATTGTTCTTTTTGATTGCCCATCGATTTGTGGATGAAATGCAGTACTGAACTTCAAACTTGTGCCTAGGGAATTCTGTAAACGACGCCAAAACTTAGAAGTGAAAGTTGGATCTCTATCTGATATTATCGACATTGGTTCTCCATGTAAACGGATAATCTCATCAACATACATACGTGCATATTTGTCAACCATGTAGGTCATCTTAACTGGAAGAAAATGAGCTGAATTTGTCAATCGATCTACAATCACCCAAATAGAATCATGACCCTTTGGTGATCGTGGCAATTCTATAACAAAATCCATCGTTATATTCTCCCACTTCCATTCCAGAATAGGCAATGACTACAATAATCCTGCCGGCTTCTGATGCTCTGCTTTCACTTGTTGACATACTAAATATTTAGCTACAAATTCTGCAATCTCACGTTTCATATTGTTCCACCAATAATACTCTTTCAAATCTCTGTACATTTTGGTACCTCCCGGATGCATAGAGTAAATAGAACTATGCGCCTCTTCCAATATATTCTTCTTTAAGAACGGATCATTCGGTACACAAATTCTATTTTTATAATACAACCATTCATCCTTCTTAATTTCAAAGTCACTCTCTTTACCATCCAGGATTTCCCGTTTCTTCTTTTCAAGGAATGGATCACTGACTCGCAAATTTTATATGCGTTCTTCCAGTAAAGGTCTCACTGTAACGTGTGCAAATAATGCCCCCGTTTGAGATAAGTTCAACTCGACTCCCATCAGTCTTAACTCCATAATATTGCCAACCCATGCACATTGAGTACAAGACAACTTCCCCAATGACTTTCAACTCAGAGCATCTGTAACAACATTGGCCCTCCCAGGATAATGTTGAATGGTATAATCATAATCTTTAATTAACTCCATCCAACGTCGTTGTCTCAAATTCAAATCTCTCTGTGTAAATAAAAACTTCAAACTTTTATGGTCAGTGAAAATTTCACACGTCTCTCCATATAAATGATGTCTCCATAATTTCAAGGCAAAAACAATAACTGCAAGCTCTAAATCGTGTGTAGGATAATTATGTTCACACATCTTCAACTGTCTAGATGCATAAGAAATTACCTTTCCATGTTGCATGAAAACACAACCTAGAACCTGGTGTGAAGCGTCAGTATAAATCACAAAACCTTCTCCACTTGATGGAACAGTGAGAACTGGAGCTGATACTTGCCTGTTTTTCAAATTTTCAAAGCTGTGCTGACATTTGTCACTCCACACAAATTTCACTTCCTTTCGGGTCATTTAGTCAACGCCAAGGCTATAGATGAAAACCCCTTTATGAATCTTCTATAATATCCAGCCAATCCTAGGAAACTCCTTATCTCCGTTACATTCCTCGGTCTTTCCATTGCACAATTGCCTCTACCTTCTTAGGGTCAACATAAATTCCATCTCCCGAAACAACATGCCCCAGAAACACTACCTGATTTAACCAAAACTCACATTTGCTAAACTTCGCAAATAATTGACTATCTCACAAAACTTGCAATACAACTCTTAGAGGCTTTTCATGTTCCTCTTGGCTAGGTGAGTATATCAAAACATCATCGATAAAGACAATCACAAACGAATCTATGAAAGGATGAAATACTCAATTCATTAAATCCATAAACACCGCAGGAACATTTGTTAACCCAAATGGCATTACCAAAAATTCATAATGACCATAGCGAGAACGAAAAGCTGTCTTAGGAATGTCACAATCTCTCACCTTTAATTGATGATAACCCGATCTCAAATCAATTTTTGAAAACACTTTAGCACCCTGTAATTGATCAAACAAATCATCAATAAGAGGCAATGGATATTTATTTCGAATAGTCACCTTGTTCAACTGTCGATAATCAATGCAGAGTCACATGGTTCCATCTTTATTCTTCACAAATAATACTGGAGCTCCCCATGGTGATACACTGGGTCTAATAAAACCTCTATCTAGCAAATCTTGCAGTTGAACCTTCAACTCCTTTAGTTCCACAGGTGCCATTCTATATGGAGATATAGAAACTGGAGCTATAACAGGCACTAAATCGATAGTAAACTCTACCTCTCTGCTAGGTGGCAATCCTGGTAATTCATCTGGGAACACATCTACAAAATCCTTAACGACTATGATATCTTCTAATTTTTGCAATTCCCTATTTGTATCCACAATATATGCTAAAAAGACTTGACAGCCCTTATTTAACAATTTCCTCGCCCGAAGGGCAGAAATAATAGAGTTTGGAACCACATTCTTTCCCCAGTAAATTTGAGTTCTTCCTCCCCTGGCATATTAAATGTAACCTCCTTACAAAAATAGTCAATTAATGCATGGTAGGAAGATAACCAGTCCATACCCAAGATAATATCAAAATCTCAAATATCTGCCACCACCTCTGGAGTAGCCTGAGCATCCTGTAAAGTCATATCAAATATCCTTCCCGGAGCCCTGGATCCACTAGCCTATCCTCTACCTCCTCCTCTCCCCGTGCCTCCAGGTGATGAGCCTCGACTAGTAGTTGTTGATTCAATCCCTCCCAGTAGCATAGGATAGTTCTTTTTGGTATGACCAATTTGATGGCAGTGATAACACTTTACCCCCTTTAACTTGGGACAATCTGGACTGATATGGCCCTCAGCTTTGCAAAAATAGCATGTAATAAGCTTGGACTGCCTATTGTCATTCTCCTGCTGTCTATTCTGTTGGCCCATCGATCCTGCACCCCTAAAACTACTTGGTGTCCTATTCTGAACATAATTTCTAGTCCCTCTACTGTGCTGAAATCTTTGACTTCCTTGTTTTGAGTATTCTACATTGCCTTCCTTTTGCTGAGATGGATCAAACCTGCTCTTCTTTCCCCTTTGTTCCCTATTCTTTATTGCATCATTAACA
Organism: Sambucus nigra; assembly: GCA_949130495.1. Lineage (NCBI taxonomy): Eukaryota > Viridiplantae > Streptophyta > Magnoliopsida > Dipsacales > Adoxaceae > Sambucus > Sambucus nigra. Next base: position 187,169,288 of record OX422220.1, read on the forward strand.
TCTCCTTCAACCATAATAGCTTTGTTAACTAAAGAAGCATAATCTACCATTTCAAGTGTAGTGAGTCTAGACTTGATAACTAAATTCAACCCATCCTGAAATATGGTGCATTTATCCTCCTCATTGTGTAAGAAACGTAATTAAAATCGAGACAAAGATATAAATTTAGTTTCATCCTCCCTGACCGACATATTCCCCTGAGTCAATGATAAAAATTCTCTCTCTTTTTGCTTTCGATACATGCGAGGAAAATACTTTTCATATAAGGCTTTAGTAAAGGAATCCCAAGTAATTACCTCACCTCCCTCCGGAGTAAGCAATAAATGTTTGGAAGACTCCCACCAATATTTAGCTTCGCCCTTTAACATGAAAGTAGCGACAATTACCTTCTGCGCGCCAGGTACATTCATCACCCCGAAGATAGTTTCAGTATCTCTAACCCAAACCTCAACTTCTAAAGGATCTACAGAACCTGAGAATGCTGGGGGGTTCAATTTGATAAACTTCTCATACAAAGTATTCTTCTCCTCTCGTTGTACTTCCCTTTCTCTTCTGGCCAAAGTCTGCTCCTCCAAGTACTTGTCTTGTTGTTATTCTATTTGCATCATAAACATGTTTTGTTGTTCTGCCATTAAAGTCATGGCACGAGCCATTTTCTGCATATCTGTAAGTTGTTCAGGATCCCCCTCTACATTATTTGGATTTTGTTGGTTTACTGTATTTGAAGACTCCTCATCCACCCTCTCATGAACATTTGCTCCTTCCATAGCGTACTATCTGTCATAAACCGCAATTATAGAAACAAGAATACAACATTTATTTCTAACATAATGGTTAGTATTTCTCAAAAATTAATATAAATGACCCACACAACGTTATTTCTGCCACTGCCATATCTAGACTCTCTAACTCCAAAATATAAAAACCTAAAGCTCTGATACCAAGTTGTCACCCCCTAACCCCATTAGGATATAATTAACTAAATTGTTTACAAACCACAATTATAATTTATTTATTATTTAGGTAATACATATTGAAACAACTTCAAGGTTAAAATGCGAAATATTAAAAAAATCCAATGGTTTTAAGGAGACATAATTTCAACAAGACTCCCATATCATTTAACTTAATTAAAACTAGTGCAGTGTATAAAACAACTAACAAGACCATACTTCTATGTACTCAACCTCCTAGACCTGGCAGTGGAAGCTGGAAAACCTGAAAATGTAAACATATAAAACCATGAGTTTAAAAACTTAGTGAATGTACTACATCTCTTTATAGTAAAAATACTATATTAACATCTCAACATATTAATATATACATCTCTGTGCCAAATTAGGCCATATACACATCCGGAGTTAATAAACCCCACATCTCCTCCCCGTAGGCAATAATCATATCCATAGGTTTTAAAAACCTAACATCTCCTAAATTTCATAGCAACTCAACATATCCTGACTTTTATAAAGCCATAACATCTCAACATCTCTTGGCTTTTAAATAAGCCATGACATCTCAACATCTCTTGGCTTTTAAATAAGCCATAACATCTCAACATCTCATGACTTTTAAATAAGACATATCATCTCAACATATAATACATATACATCATATCCAAAATCAACTCAGCAAGTACACTCACATTGGGTTGTCAACTATGTATTCACGTTTCCCTCTGGTGGAGATGAACTTGGTTGATTTACCCTTACACCTGTTAATCCAACTAAATCCGTACCGAATCTCTATCATAAGTATTATCTTAATATAATTATGTACTTTCATTGACTACATAACCACAATATGATTCCACTTAAGTAGAATCCCAAGAAACATGAGGAAAGTCGAAACAATGGTATATATGTTGATAGAGTTATGAACATTCAATCGTAGAACATACCTCATAAGAAATTTACAACTAAAACCAAGTAACTATTAAAGCATACTTCTCAATGTATATACGCATGAAACATGTACTCAAAATACTCTTTGGAAAGAGCAGATAAAAACATTCTTTCATGGAGTATCCAATATGGCCTCAAATTATTGTCCTCCATACTTAACCATCCCATATTCATAAATAGTACACATAAAGGTGTCCAAGCTTATCAATATGAAAACATATTTGAATATACTTTCCGTTATAAGTGACGGTGTAATTTTTCAAGCTTCCTAGGGCAAGTTATGGCCATTTCTTTACAACATAAGAAATCTTCCCTACAAACTCCTTTATTGTTCCTTCGACTTCCAAGAATTTTCATAATTTCTATACAGCGTAAATTTCCATGATTTTCAACACACTTTCAGTATACATACTGGATAGTACAGAATTAAAGTTTCATAATATTTGAACTTCATTTGCAATCTCAAAAGCTTGACCAAACTCAGGGCATACCTAAATGAAATATACAAATAGCAACTATATACCAACTTTCATCCATCACGAAAGCCTAACCATAAGGATTTAAATTCTAATTTTAGGATATGATATGAATATATGAGTCTATTTTCATATCCAATTGGAAATTATGAATTGCAGTAAGCACACAAAGAGATATGCAAGTTTGAATACAAAAGGTTTCATTACAAAGCAATGTGACCTATAACACCACTTATCTCACATATGAACCAATACATATTATCACAAAGGAGGATGGAATTTGGATCAATACTTCACAATTTATATAATTTGAAATAAGTATAATAGAAGATTAAAATAATATTAACACATAATATTACCTTGGAAATACCTTAAGGATTTTCTTGGAATTGTTTTCCTAGATTTTCCTTGTAAACCTTTCTTCCTTAACTTCTACCTCTCTTTCCTCAAGAAAATAACACCTCAAATTGAACCTAGGGACTTATTTTATGAAGAAATAAGGTTAAGGTAGAGTTTTAAGTCGGCCGTCTGCCTCCCAATCCATCCAATCAAATTAAAACATTTGGTTTAATAAAAGACAATTTACCACTTAAGGAAATTGACAGGTTTGCCCCTTGTTCGTAATTTCGGCCTAACTTATTACTCGAACATCCGTTTGATGCACCGTTTGTTGTGTTACAACCCTAAATCACATGTATACAACTATTTATTTTTCACCTCAAGTCAGTTGTAATGTTACAAGGGTCAAAACTAGTCCTAAACAGGAACATTTCTATCGAAAATAACCAAATCTTGTGTTTGTAAATAATTCGACAATTCATGATATATGAAAGTAGAATTATACTAATCGTAATCACTTAACATTAGATATATTAATAACACATTATTCATATCACATAGGATAAGTATGATTTAAATATAATTTATCATAATCATATACGGGTTGTCACACTAAAGTTTTGAATTGTTGGATTTGATTTAAGTCTCTAATACTACAGTGCTCGAATTATGATACATGAATTGTTTACTTGGATCCCTTTATCAGTTTAAGATTTATTAGATCATGAATTGTACCTTTGTAAAGTGTCGATGTTGGTGTTCATAACTGTGACACATCATATTCATGATTTTGATTGAATCATAATAAGATTTCTAAACTTGGTCAGTTCCATATTAATAATTTTCTATAGTGGACTATTTATTATTTGTTAAGTAGGGTAGATAGTCCTAGAAATAAATAATATTAAGGCCAATTTTTAAAAAAATTACATTGTTTTGTTTGGGAACAAAATTTTTGTCGTTTTTCAATTATGTACTTTTGAAAATTTTTGTCGTTACACAATTATGTACTTTGGAAATTTTCTCCGTCCCTTCAGGCACGGGCATTCTGCTAGTATATATATACACAGTCTTTCTCTTGTGCGGACCAGACATGTGTCACCTGGCGGTGAGCCCAAGAGAGACAGAGAGAGTGTCCTTATAATTTAGGCGATAATTTCTAGGCACACCGTTAGGTGACACATGTCCGGTCCGCGTTCTTAAAATGCGGACAAGTCCGCACATGAGCATTATTGTATATAATTTAGGCGATAGTATATTGTATATAATTTAGGCAATAGTATAGTGTATATAATTTAGGCGATAATATAGTGTATATATACGGACAAAAAAAAAGAATGAGAAGTGAATTGATTTATGGTTCATCCGGGAGAATAAAATCCGAAATAAAATGTGAGATACATTTATAAAGATGATAATATTATATACGAGACTAATTACACTAAAGCGTGAATAGTGTATTATAAGTAGTGAAATTTATTCATAATAAATGGATAAGTTATAAGTGAGAATTTATAAATCATAACCTCGTGCAAAAGCTTAGGATATGATATAAGCGGGGTATGAGATAGGGTATGGTGTGTTTGAGGTTTTGAGAGATGCTAGTTAGGCTAGGTAGCTTAACTAGTGTGTTTAAAGTACATGCGTTAGGTGTGCATTGTTAGATGACAAGTGAGGGGTATGTCATGAGAGTGCGCCACTAGTTTCAATATGGAGAATATCTTATTGTAAATGTTAAAGTATTTTAAATACTTGATAAATATTTTCAAAACGCTTTGGGCTCTGACCCGCTTGCAAATATTTTTAAAAAACCTTTTACGTGTCCAGGCAGAGAGACACCTGGATGATATTATTCCTTCGAGTCAGACGATGCTGTAGTAGCTGTTGATGCTAGAAGGGATTGTTTAGACACTTTTATCCTTGTGATTTAGATAGGATATATTGTGAGTTATGTTCGGGAATGTTTCATACTGGTTCATTTATATTATTTGTCGCATTTTCATTTGCGCCTAGTCGATATGGTTGTATTAATGCTTTACCAATTGTTATCAGTTATTGTTTTATTTAATTCAGTTGTTGTGTATATGACTGTGTGCATGGATTTATTGTGTGTTTAGGTTAAAAAGATTAGAAAATTTAAAATTTTGACATCGGACCAATAGTTTATTAGTAATTAATTTGTTTTTTGACAGTGATGCTCAGAATGATCCATATGAGAATCTTGTTTTATTTTGATAAAGGATTGATCAACTGTGATTAAAATAAGCAGGGTGTCACACATTTAGAACCGTTAGATTCAATTTGGTAAGATTTAATATCAACCATGAGTTCATAAAGACCAAACCCACCAAATTTAATCTGAACCGTTAGTTGGGGGAGACCAAAAAGTTCCTGCTCCTTTATTATTATTATTATTATTATTATTATTATTATTATTATTATTATTATTATTATTATTATTATTATTATTATTATTATTATTATTATTATTATTATTATTATTATTATTATTATTATTATTATTGTTGTTGTTGTTGTTGTTGATACCAAATTTATTCTGCTGACGTGGACCAATTATGTGGAGACATGTGTCAATCTACATGGCACTCGCAAACATTTTTTTAACAACACATTGACTCCGAGGAACTCAACCTCCCCAACCAACTCAGGCGCTCCTAGCAACAAGTGTTCTCCGAGGAACTCTATTGTACCGAGCAACTCATGTATACCGAGCTACTAAGGCGGTCCAAGCAGCTTAGGCGGTCCGAGCTGCATCTCGTACAGAGCATTCATATCCGGATAATCAAGAGGATGACTGCGCATTAAATGCTCATTATTATCACACAGACGCATACGCCTATTGGACAGCTGTGTATTATTCTTTCATTTGTACCGCCTCAAGTCTATAAATACATTGTAACCTCCTCATTAGCAGGGGATTCAAAATTTCTTGGTAAACCCATTATCGAGAATTCTGCAAACAGTCAACAATAACACAAACAGTGGACGCAGGCCATTCTTTCAAGGCTGAACCACTTTAAAAATCTTTTGTCTTGTTTATTTTTATCTGTGATTAAAGAATTAGGTTAAATCTAGTTTTTTACATCAACAGAATGGCACCGTTTGTGGGAAAACGACTGTAATTATCATTTTTCACTAAAACAATTCATCACCAATGACTGATAATCCTGAATCCAGTAATCGAAACGCTGGGAAACCCCCAAATCCATCTACTCCTCCAAGTGTCCAAGATCTGGCTGGAATAATGGCTAATTTGGCTTAGGTTCAGACCGCCATGCAAGAAACCATGCTACAACTCATGCAAACTATCCAGGGTGGAGCACCCGCCCAGTCAGGACAACAAAGCATTCAGAGAAATACCCGATTACTTTCTTCACGAACTAGACGAATGTTACTCCCGAAAGAATCTCATTCTAGACGCACCGATTCATATCATACAGAGAGATCCAATGATCCTTCTTATCATCCTGGAAGGACTTCCTCGGTACGAGCTACAGATAATCAACAAAACGTCACTCTATCTCCAGAAAAGACTAGTGCTCTTGAAAGATTGAGTAGAGTCTCTCCCTTTGATCGTTTGGGTCCTAGGAGGAATAAAAGTCCTCCTAGGATGGTGTCGAGGAACTCTCAACGATCCTCTGATTTGAAGGAAGGTTATGCCCAATCCCGACCAGCTGCTCGTCGTGAAAGATCCCAAGAGGCAAATTCAACACGATCAATTGCTCGGACCAATAGGCTTAAGGAGGGAAATGATGCATGGAAGGGATCTATTCAGAGGTTGGAAAATAGACTAGGGGAAATGGCTAAGGCCAAGAATCCTCTGCAAAGAACTTTTGTCCAAGGGACACCTTTTATCCAGGCAATTGTGGATTTTCCCACACCATCAAAGTTCAAAGCACCTGTTGTGACTCCTAAATATGATGGAAAAACCTACCCTGTCCTTTATATAGAACAATACCAAGCTGCTGCTGATATCTATGCCGTGCCAGACGAGATGAGATGCAGGGCATTCTTAGGAACTCTTACCGGATCTGCTCAAATATGGTACAATAATCTTCCTCGGGGGAAGATTGCAACTTTCTTTCAACTGGCCGAGTTCTTTATTGGAAACTTATGTTTTGGAGCAAAAACAGTTAAACGAGTAGCACACTTGTTAAGTGTTAGACAAAAAGCAGGTTAGAGTACCAGTGATTATATTACTCATTTCAATAACGAGAAGCTCAAAGTTATTGATTACGAAGAAAAGACAGCAATTCCTGCTCTGATGAGTTGATTGTTTCCAAATAAACTGTACTACACTCTAGCTAAAGATCCACCCATAACCATGGCAGAGCTAATGGCAAAGGCAACCAAAATTATGAACGCCGAGGAAGCTATGGCTGCGAAGAAGAATATGGATCACAAAGAGACCAAGATTGAGGGTGATAAGGCTGAGAAGAAAGAGCAGAAGAATAATGGTGGTAACAAGCAGTCAAAAGCAAAGCAAGCATTGGAACAGTTGAAGAATTTTGGAAACTATACTCCTTTGAAGATAGATACAAACCACGTTCTGGAAGAGATCAAGAACAGCGAGGAGTTAAACTGGCCTGAGAAAATGAAGACAGATCCCGACAAGAGGGATAAATCCAAATATTGCAAGTTCCATAAGGATCATGGTCATACGACCAAAGACTGCATAGCACTCCAGAATGAAATTGAATCACTCATCAGACGAGGAAAGCTAGCTAAGTATGTTGATCACAGAAACGAAGGAAAGAACAACGACCAAGAGAGGCAGAGATCTAGATCTCCTCATCAAGCGAAAGATGACACGAAAAGAGATCATGAAGATGATCCAGAAGACGACCTCGATCTCCCCAAAAGACTAAGACAGCCAGAACGTGAGGTATTTTCAATTCGTTTTGGATCATTTGATTGAAATATTATTACAGGTGGAGATGCAGGCTTACCTCAATGAGGCTCAAGCTTGTTCATATATTCAGCGAATAAATCTAGCTGAAGATGACCCCCCGAGGAAGGTAAAAAAAAAAAAACCGGTCATCGATTTCTCCAAGAACGACCTCGAAGGTGGGCTATATCCTTATGATGATCCATTGGTGATCAAAATGAGGATGAAGGAAGTAATGATCTCAAAAGTACTGGTGGATAATGGTAGCTCGGCGAATATCATGTTCTACTCATGCTTTGATAGCTTAAACTTAAAGTTGTCTCAGTTGGAGCCTTATCATAGGCCCCTCCTCGATTTTACTGGCGAGAAAGTTTTTCCACTTGGGACGATCAAGTTGGATATGTTCATCGGTACATGGCCTGCTTGTCGAATAGAAAGAGTGAGCTTTTTTGTGATGGATAAGAATGTTCAGTAAGCTTACAATATCATCATGGAAAGGGTAGGATTGAAGAAGTTCGAAGCAGTACCATCTACTGTACATCAATGCCTAAAATTTCCAACCAACTTTGGAGTACGAGTGGTGAAGGGCGACCAAAAAGTAGCTCGAGAATGCTACTATTCATCTACCGATCAAGAAGAACATGAAGAATCCAGAAAGAAGACTACTACTTATCAGGTTAATGAGATAGAAGACACAGAGATTGAGACTTTAGACCCAAGAGATGAGTATCATCTCGTTAAGGGTCAGGTCATGGAGGCTACTGAAAATATTGTTCTGGACGACGAGCATCCAGAATGAACAACTCAAATTGGTGCCTCACTAGATGTGTCAATAAAACAATAGCTGATAGCATTCCTAAAAAGCAGAAAAAAAACTTTTGCATGGAACCACGAAGACATGTCAGGGATGGAACCAAATTTCCTATGTCACGAGCTTAATATGAATAAGGAGAGCAAACCAGTAAAACAAAGAAGAAGAGTGTTCAGCCCTGAAAAGAACCAAGATATACAAGAAGAAGTCGATAAGCTCCAAAAAGCCTATTTTATTGAGGATGTCAAATATCCTGATTAGCTAGCTAATGTGGTGATGGTGAAGAAGAAAAATAACAAATGGAGGATGTGTGTAGACTTCACTGATCTCAGTAAGGCATGCCCAAAGGATCATTTTCCTCTGCCCCGAATTGATCAATTAGTGGATGCTACCTCGGGACATGAGCTGTTGAGGTTCATGGATGCTTATTCTGGTTACAACCAGATTAAAATGAAACCTGAAGACAGGGAGAGTACCTCTTTTATAACCCCTAGGGGAACTTATTGTTATAAAGTTATGCCTTTTGGATTAAAAAATGCAGGTGCAACATATCAGTGGCTGATGAACAAGGTGTTTTCATAGAAAATCAGTTACAACATGGAAGTTTATGTTGACGATATGCTGACGAAGAGCAAGAAAGCTGCCGATCATCTAATTGACTTAGGCCAGACCTTTGATCAACTAGATAAATATCAAATGAAGTTGAACCCTACCATATGCATATTCGGAGTATGAGAAGGCATGTTCCTCGAGTATATTATCAACCAATGAGGAATTGAAGAAAACCCTGATAAGATCAAAGCTCTATTGGGACTGCGATCTCCAATGATGAAGAAGGAAGTGCAAAGTCTCACAGGGCGAGTTGCATAACTTAATAGATTTGTATCACGAGCAACTGACAGATGTCTACCATTCTTCAAAACACTCTGAAAGACTTTAGAGTGGAATGATGAATGCGAGAAGGCCTTTCATGAATTGAAGAAATACCTGGGAGCACCGCCACTGTTGTCCAGGCCAGTGATGGGAGAAAGATTGTACTTGTATCTGGTAGTTTCGGAGAATGCAGTTAGCTCGATATTGATAAGAATGGAGGATGGAGCACAAAAACCAATTTATTACACCAGCAAGGCCTTCCGAGGAGAAGAGATCAGATATCTAAGACTGGAAAAGTTGACACTAGCGTTGATTGAAGCGAGTAGAAAAATGAGGCCATACTTCCAAGCTCATACCATAGTTGTGTATACCGATATACCCCTGAGGCAAGATCTTCATAAACTAGAGAAATCAGGGAGATTGATGTACTGGGTAGTAGAACTTGGTGAGTATGACATAGTTTATGAGCCTAGATCGTCGCTTAAAGGGCAGTAGCAGGTTTCATCACAAAATTCACTTATCCTGACACCTCCGAGGAGCAAAAGCTGAATACTGACCAATTTGTGGATGTAATAGGATCATCAAATTCAAACTCCGAGGAGATGGTCGACGAGCAGCAATAAGTGTTTGGAGAGGATATAAAGAAGCAATAGATATTCCACCGAGGAACTTTATCCGACCAAAAATTTGAGGATGAAGTACCTATATGAAATCTGTATGTGGATGGCTCATCTTGCAGTACAGGCTGTGGGGCAAGGATTATTTAAAACAGCCCGGATGAAATCGATGTGGAGTATGCTCTGCGCTTTCAATTCAAGGCTTCTAATAATGAGGCTGAATATGAAGCTATGATTGCAGGTCTTAGTTTAGCAAAAACCATGGGGGCAGAGCAGGTTATTGTATTCAGTGACTGACAGTTGATCATAAATTAAATGCTGTGAGTGTACGCAATAAAGGGAGAATTAATGATCAAGTATTATACTAAATCAATGGAGATTGTATCGATCTTTAACGCAGTATAATTAATTTGAACACCAAGATTGGAGAATGCATGAGCAGATGCTTTAGCTCGGTTACCCTCAGCCACACGCACCGAGCTACGAAGAACAATCCCAATAGAAATTTTGGCTAGCAGGAGCATCGACAAAGATCTGATGATGAACTTTATTACCCTTGATGTAGGACCATCCTGGATGGATCCCATCAGGGCAACTATTGAAGAAGGTGTTTTGCCAACTGAAATACTCACAGCCAAGAAACTGAAGTTTAAAGCGGCTCGTTATGTATTGAATAATGGTAGTCTATATAGACGAGGAATTATAGTAGGTTTGCAAAGATGTGTGCATCCCTCCGAGGTGAAAGAATTGATTAAAGAGGTCCATGAAGGGTCTTGTGGAGCCCATGTAGCAGGTCGGATGCTTTTGCAAAGAATAATGACTCAAGAATACTATTGACCAACGATGAGGACTGATTGTATAGCCTATGCCAAAAAATGTGACAAATGCCAACTCGTCTCCTCTATTCGAAGATCTCCCCAAGGATTGTTAACACCCATTACTTCCCCTTGGCCATTTTCCATGTGGGGAATTGACTTGGTCGGGCCACTTCTAATGACCAGGGGAAGATTTAAATATCTCGTGGTCGCGGTGGACTAATTTACCAAGTCGGTGGAAGCTAAGCCCCTTATTTATATGACATATGACAAGGTGTATCAATTTATATGGAAGAACATCATTTGTAGATATGGTCTTCCTCATGCATTTATCACAGACCATGGAACTCAATTTGATAACGAGGAGTTCGCTGCATATTGTCATCAGTCAAACATATTGAAAACCTACTCTGCACCAGGCCATCCCTAGAGCAATGGACAAACTGAGGTGATGAATAGAACGCTACTGAATGGTTTGAAAAAATAACTGGATGATGCGAAGGAAAATTGTATTAACGAGCTACATTCTGTGCTGTGGCCTTATCGTAATACGCCATGAGCAGTAACAGGAGAATCTCCATACATGCTGGCATTCGGAAGTGAAGATTTTATACCTGCCGAGATGGGCCTCCCCACACACAGAGTGCTGAATTTAAATTCTCCTATCAGTGACATGATGAGAAGATTAGACTTGGATATGCTTGCGGAAGTTAGAGAAGAAGCAGCAATCAGGAATGCTGCATACTAACAACGAACAACTTTGTTTTACAACAAGAGGGTAAAAAAGTGTGATTTGAAGGATGGAAACTACGTGCTAAAGAAAGTAATTCAAAAGGATAATAAATTGTAAGCTAACTGGCATGGACCCTACAGAGTAACATAAGTTGTTCGTCCAGGAACCTACAGGATTGAAACCTTGGAGGGGGAAGAATTTAAGAATGCATGGAACGCAAAACATCTACGCAAGTATTATCAGTAGTTGGGATTTCTATGTAAATGAAGTTTTCTTCAATATGAATAAAGTGTGGAAGTTTTTATCCAATTCTCTCCTTTTGATGAATTTTTTTTGGAGTATTAGTGCTACACACTACGCATCAAGTTCAGAACAAAAATCCCCCAACTACGGTTGGTCGGTAAAATAAACCCTCCCAACTACGGTTAGTCGGTCCACCAACTACGGTTGATCGGTAAAATAAACTCCCCAACTACGGTTGATCGGTAAATAAAACCATCCCAACTACGGTTGGTCGGTCCACCAACTATGATTGGTCGGTAAAATAAAACCCCCTAACTACGGTTGGTTGGTCCACCAACTACGGTTGGTCGGTAAATTAAACCCTCCTAACTACGGTTGGTCGGTCCATCAACTACGATTTGTCGGTAAAATAAAACCCCCAACTATGATTGGTCGGTCCACCAACTACGGTTGGTCGGTAAAATAAAACCCACCAACTACGGTTGGTCGGTCCACCACCTACGGTTGGTCGGTAAAATAAATCCACCAACTACGATTGGTCGGGAATAAAAATCCACCAACTCCAGTTGGTCGGAAACAATTGTTTAAGCAATATCATGGAATGGAAGTCGTTTCGTGGCTTATAATTAAAAAGTTATTAGTCACTATAATAAAAAAATAAAACAGAATTTCTTTACTTATAGCATATCAAATTACCACCAACTCTAAGTTGGTCGGGAAACAAAATATCACCAACTCTGATTAATCATTAAATAATTATCACAAACTCAGAATGGTCAATAATAAATTTTCACCAACTCCAGTTGGTCGACAATTTAAAGTAACACGGTAATTTTTTATTTTCTTACAAGTTATACATACACATTCATCAGAGAATAAAATAGATATTTTATAAAGTAATGACAAAAGACAAACGATGTGAGAAATGTATTTCATTACCAAAACTTTTCATTCAAATTGAGAAGGATTACATATGCTGTGGAAAGTAGAAATAATTACATAAAAATCCTATTTTATTGGCTTTTTCCCTTTTGCCTTTGAAACAGGCTCTACTCCAGCAGGAGGATCATCTAAGGCGTAAGGAGAATTTATGAAGTTCAGATCTCTAAGAATACTGACATTCATTACTGATGGCTGATCAAGTAAGTGCTCCGGGCAAGATATCTCAAAATTAGAATGAAGACTGTAGTTGTTATACCTGCCGAGATGGGCCTCCCCACACACAGAGTGTTGAATTTTAATTCTCCTATTAGTGACTTGATGAGAAGATTAGACTTGGATATGCTCGAGGAAGTTAGAGAAGAAGCAACAATCAAGAATACTGCATACCAACAACAAACAACTTTGTTTTACAACAAGAGGGTAAAAAAGTGTGATTTGAAGGAAGGAGACTACGTGGTAAAGAAAGTAATTCAAAAGAACAATAAATTGGAAGCTAACTGGCATGGACCCTATAGAGCAACAAAAGTTGTTCGTCCAAGAACCTACACGATTGAAACCTTGGAGGGGGAAGAATTTAAGAATGCATGGAATGCAGAACATCTACGCAAGTATTATCTGTAGTTGGGATTCCTATATAAATGAAGTTTTCTTCAGTATGAATAAAGTGTTATAGTTTTTATCCAATTCTCTCCTTTTGATGAATTTTTTTTGGAGTATTAGTGCTACACACTACGCATCAAGTTCAGAACAAAAACCCCCAACTACGGTTGGTCGGTCCACCAACTATGGTTGCTCAGTAAAATAAACCCTCCCAACTACGGTTGGTCGGTCCACCAACTATGGTTGGTCGGTAAAATAAACCCTCCCAACTACGGTTGGTTGGTCCACCAACTACGGTTGGTCGGTAAAATAAACCCTCCCAACTACGGTTGGTCGGTAAAATAAAACCCCTCAACTACGATTGGTCGGTCCACCAACTACGGTTGGTCTGTAAATTAAACCCTCCCAACTACGGTTGGTCGGTCCACCAACTATGGTTGGTCGGTAAAATAAAACCCCCCAACTACGGTTAGTCGGTCCACCAACTATGGTTGGTCGGTAAATTAAACCCTCCCAACTACGGTTGGTCGGTAAAATAAAACCCCCAACTACGGTTGGTCGGTCCACCAACTATGGTTGGTCGGTAAAATAAAACCCCCCAACTATAGTTGGTCGGTCCACCAACTACGGTTGGTCGGTAAAATAAATAAACCAACTACGGTTGGTCGGGAATAAAAATCCACCAACTCCGGTTGGTCAGAAACAATTGTTTAAGCAATATCATGGGATGGAAGTCGTTTCGTGGCCTATAATTAAAAAGAGATTAGTAACTATAATCCAAAAATAAAGCATAATTTCTTTACTTATAGCATATCAAATTACCACCAACTCTAAGTTGGTCGAGAAACAAAATATCACCAACTCCGATTGATCGTCAAATAATTATCACAAATTAATAATGGTCAATAATAAATTTTCACCAACTCCATTTGGTCGGTAATTTAAAGTAACACAGTAATTTTTTGTTTTCTTACAAGATATACATACACATTCATCAGAGAATAAAATAGATATTTTATAAAGTAATGACAAAAGACAAACGATGTGAGAAGTGTATTTCATTACAAAAAATTTTCATTCAAATTGAGAAGGATTACATATGCTGTGGAAAGTAGAAATCATTACATAAAAATCCTATTTAATTGGCTTTTTCCCTTCTGCCTTTGAAACAGGCTCGACTCCAGCACGAGGATCATCTAAGGCGTAAGGAGAATTTGTGAATTTCAGATATCTAAGCATCCTGTATCCCTTCCCCTGGTTGCATTCCCTGGGGATGATCCTTTATGAGGCCCCACACTACTAACTGAAACTGCTCTAGATAGCATAGGACAATTCTTTCTTAGATGACCCTTCTGATGACAGTTAAAACATTCTATATTCTGTAACTTTGGGAAATTTCTTTTTATATGGCCCGATGTACCACAAAAGAAACAAACATTCAAATCTCCTTGCGCTGAAGCTCCTGAGCCTCTTCCACTACTAGCCTCACCCTTCTGTGAACCACTTCCCATACCTCTACCATGCTGAAATTTTTGGCCTCCAATTCTTGAATATTCTGTATCACTACCTTTTTCATAACTTGGATTGAATCTGCTTCTCTTTACACCTCGTTCTCGATTCCCTCTTTCTTCATTCACGTCATTTTCTACCAGCAGGGCTTTATTCACCAAGGCTGAATAATAAACAGTCTCTAAAGCCGACAAGTTTGATTTAGTAACTAACTCAAGTCCGTTAAGAAATCGTCTACACATGTCTTCCTCATTCTGGATAAACCTCGAAGCAAACTGAGATAAGGCTGTAAGTTTGGCTTCATATTCCCTAACAGTCATGCTTCCCTGATTCAACAGGAAATATTCTTTCTCCTTTTGTTTTTGATACATCATAGGAAAATACTTATCATACAAGGATTTAAGAAAAGAATCCCATGAGATCAAATTACCACCTCCTGAAGTAATCAACAAATGTTTGGTGGCATCCCACCAATATTTAGCTTCTCCTTTCAGCATGTACGTCATCAAGATCACTCATTGATTTTCAGGCATTCTCATCACCCCGAAAATAAGTTCAATCTCTTTAACCCATTCTTCTGCCTCTGCTGGATCAACTGCTCCTTCAAATGAGGGTGGGTTCATCTTAATAAATTTCTCATGTGAAGTACTCCTTTCTTCCCGGTGTATCACCTCCTCAGCCCTAGCCAAGGCTGGTGCCTCCAGTTGCCTGGTCTGTTGATCTTCCACATGAGCCATAAATGTAGCTTGTTTCTCTGGCATTAGAGTCATAGCATGCCCCATTTTTTGCATGTTAGTCAATTGTTCCTGCTCGAGTTCTACATTTCCATGAACAGGTTGCTCAATCTTTGCTTTTGCTGCCATATTTGAAGCCTCGTTCCATTCTCTTATATCTGAAATGAATCAAAGATATAACAACATGCAGATATACATATATTTCCTAACATGATCGTTAGTATCAAATAAAATATATTTCTGACATTCACTACCAAATCTAGACTCTTCTCACTCCAGAACCTCTAAAACCTAGGCTCTGATACAAAAAGCTGACACACCCCAACCCAGTTACTTATAATTAAGTTTGAAAGTCAAAGTGAGTCAAACCATGACTAATTTAACCAAACCATAAACAAGAGTTCTAATATCAGAGTCATCATTGTAAATCCATATATTTGAAAACCTTTATACAACATCAGAGTAGTCACACTTATACAAACTTGCTTGAAGGAAAAGTTAACTTAATTACATCATTTACATTTAAACAAAATGTTTGTTTCCCCCATTCCTAGCTAACCCGACCCGACTCCTAGATTGGCAGTGACATCGCGTTACCTGAAAAATATGAACGTAGGAACCATGAGTAAAATAGCCCAGTGAATGCATCACTACTATACTACTGCATAAATTTAAAGGCAATAAATCATGTCCCTATAATTATGTATTAAATTATCCCGCTCATTCATATTGAATGATCAACTTTTCAGAATCATGATTCACATATCCTGTCTAAATAAATAATTCTCCCCTATTCCTGGTCGAGGAGTAACCCCTGTCTTTAATAGACAAATCTCCACCATTTCGGGTCGGGGAGTAACCTCCCATTTTGGTAAACCGAAATGAATAATTTCATCTTCATTATTTTTGATCATATCAACAACACGATACAAATAGCTCTTTCCAGTGAGTATACTCACCTTGGTTGACAACTATGTATTCACGTTTCCTTCTGGTGGAGGTGAACTGGGTTGATTAGACCTTACACCTGTCAATCCAACTAAATCAGTACTGAATCTCAATCATAAATATTATTCTAACATAATTATGTAACTTTCCATGACTATACATTAACAATATAATTCCAATGAAGTCACATTCCATAAAACGTAGGTAAAGGCAAAACAATGATATACATGTTGATAAAGTTACGGACATTCAACCGTAGGAAATACCTTATGAGGAATTTATAACCAAAGTCAAGTAAACATGAAATTATACTCCTCAATGTATATACACATGAAACATGTACTCAAAGTACCCTTTATAAGGACGAAATACAAACATTCATTCAAGGGGTACCCATGGCCTGAAATTATTGTCTTACGTACTTAACCATCCTATATTCCTAAATTGTACAAATACAGGGGTCCAACCTTATAAATATGAAAACAAATATGAATATATTATCCAGTACAAGTGACGGTGTAATTTTTCAAACTTCCTAGAGCAAGTTATGACCATTTCTCTACAACACAAGAAATCTTCCCTACAAGCTCCTTTATTGTTCCTGCGAATTCCCAGAATTTTCATAATTTTTGTACAGCATAAATTTCCATGACTTTCAACCCATTTTTAGCAAACATACTTAATAGTACAGAATTAAAGTTTCATAATTTTTTGACTTCATTTGCTATCTCAAAAACTTGACTAAACTTAGGACATACGGAAATCAAGTATACAAACAGCAACCATATACGAACTTGAAATCATCATGGCTGCCTAACCACAAGGAGATAAATTCTCATTTTAGGATATGATATGAATATATGAGTTTAATTTAATATCCAATTGTAATTTCTCAATTCTAGTAAGCACACAAAGAGATATGCAAGTTTGAATGCACGGGGTTTCAATACAAAGCAATTTTTAGGGTTTCTACATTCAACTTAACATAAACTTGCATCTAACCATACATACATATAAAGGGCTGAAACTTTAGTAAACCTATGATGATTTATACCATATAAATCAGTAATATAATATAAATTACAATATTTACAATTAGGTATAAGGTCGTCCAAGGCTGCCTCCTAAGCCAACCAATCAAATTAAACCATTTGGTTTAATAAAAGACAAATTACCACTTAAAGGGAATGGAAAAGTTTGCCCTTTGTTCGTAAATTTGGTATAACTCTTTACTTGGGCATCCTTTTGATGATCCGATTGGTGTGTTACAACCCTAACTCACATTTCTACAACCATATAGTTTTCACCTCAAGTCAACTGTAATGTTATAAGGGTCAAAACAAGCCTGAAACAGGAACATTTCTATCGAAAATAACAAAATTTTGTGTTCGTACATAACTCGACATTTCATGATTTATGAAAGTAGGATTATACTAAACATAAGCATTTAATATTAGATATACTAATAACACATTCTTCATATCACATAAGTTAAGCATGATTTAAATATAATTTATCATAATTATATTCAGGTTGTCACAACTCACCCACCTTAGAAAATTTCGTCCCCGAAATTTAATATAAAGGTCACTTAACAAAAAAATGGGGATACTGTTTCTTCATGCGATCCTCCGTTTCCCAAGTTGCTTATTTAACTCCATGGCTCATCCACATAACTTTAACTAAGTGGATAACTTTATTCCTCAATACCTTCTCCTTACGATCAATAATTTCCAATGGTTCCTCGGTGTACGACAAGTCTTCTTTCAGTTCAATTGGTTGAGTTTTCAACTGATGAGATGGATCCGCCAAATACTTACGAAGCATCGATACGTGAAACACATCATGCAAACGTGATAAATCTGGAGGTAATGCTAATCTATATTCCAGGGTCCCAATTCTTTCCAACACTTCATATGGTCCAATGTATCTTGGACTTAGTTTCCCCTTCTTTCCAAATCTCATAACGCCTTTCAACGGTGAAATACGTAGGAATACAAAATCCCCCTTCTGAAATTCCAATGGATGCTTCCTCTTATCTGCATAAATTTTCTTCCTGCCTTGAGCTATCTTTATCCGTTCCCGAATCATTTTAATCTTTTCAGTTGTCATATCTATCAATTCCGGACCCAAAATTTACCTTTCACCTACTTCATCCCAATACAAAGGTGTCCTACATCTCCTCCCATATAAATCTTCATAAGGAGCCATGCCAATGGGGGACTGATAACTATTATTATACGAGAATTCCATCAATGGCAAATGATCATCCCAACTACCTTTGAAGTCAAATACACAAGCTTGTAACATGTCTTCTAATATTTGAATCGTCCTTTCAGATTACCCATCGGTTTGTGGATGAAATGCTGTGCTGAACTTCAAACTTGTCCCCATGGCGTTCTGTAAACGAGGCCAAAACTTAAAAGTGAATGTTGGATCTCTATCTGATTCAATTGACACTAGTGCACCATGTAAACGGATAACCTCATCCATGTACATACGTGCATACTTGTCAACAGTGTAGGTGGTCTTAACTGGAAGAAAATGGGCCGACTTAATCAATCGGTCTACAATCACCCAAATAGAATCATGCCCCTTTGGTGACCAGGGTAATGTTGTAACAAAGTCCATCTTTATATGCTCCCACTTCCATTCTGGAATAGGCAATGACTGTAATAATCCCGCTGGCTTTTGATGCTCTACCTTTACTTGCTGGCATACTAAACATTTAGCTACGAAATCATTAATCTCACGTTTCATATTGTTCCACCAGTAATACTCTTTCAAATCTCTATACATTTTGGTACCTCCCGGATGCATAGAGTAAATAGAAGTATGTGACTCTTCTAATATATCCTTCTTTAAGGATGGATCATTCGGTACAAAAATCCTATTTTTATAACACAACGATTCATCATTCTTAATTTCAAAGTCACTCTCTTTACCATCCAGGACATCTTGTTTCTTTTTCTCAAGGAATGGATCACTGGTCTGCAAATTTCGTATGCGTTCAGCCAATAAAGGTCTCACTGTGACATGTGCTAATAATCCTCCGCTTTTTGAAAACTTCAATTCAATCCCCATCGATGCCAAGTCAAGAATATTTCCAACACGGGCACACCGTATGCAACCAAGCATCCCTGATGATTTTTGACTCAAAGCATCCGCTACTACATTGGCCTTCCCAGGATGATGATGAATGGTACAGTCATTGTGACAATCCGAATATAATTACGATAAATCATGTTTAAATCATGATTAGCTTATGTGATATGAATAATATGTTATTAGAATATATATAATGTAAGTAATTATGTTTAGTTTAATCCTACCTTCATAATGCTTGAAATATTGAACTAGTTACAAATGTGAAATTTTGAAGTTTTCAGTAGGAATGTTCAAGTTTAAGACTAGTTTGACCTTTATGACATAACAATTGACTTGAGGTGTAAACTAGATATTTGTAGATATACGAGTTAGGGTTGTAACACAACAAACGGTCCATCGAGTGGACATCCGAGTGGGAAGATATTGTCTTTTTACGAACAGGGGCTAAAGTAGTCATTTAGCCTTAAATGATATTTTATTTTATATGATGCCACATGTTATAAATTGATTGGTTGGAGGTGGAGGTTGTTTTGGCCGACTTAAACCCTTGAGATATCCTCCTTTCTTCAGAAAAACTCAGTTTGGAAGAGTTTTAAGTTGAGGAAAAACAATTGTGAGGGTTAGGAAGAAGAAAGTGAGGAGAAACATTAAAAAAAATAAGTAGAAAATTACGTAAAAGCCCCTAAGGTAATTCCAACCATGAATCTTGCTATTTTTCTTTCATTTATAATTTATATGATATAAATCCTTGATTTTTTATTAACCTTTCATGCTTGGGTGCATATGTATGGATATATGCAAGTTTAAGTTAAGTTGAATGTACAAAACCCTAAAATTGCTTTGTTTAGAAACTTTGTTTATTCAAACTTCCATATATTTTTGTATACTTACTGTAATTGATTGATTCCAATTGGAGATTAACCTGGACTCATATATATGTATGACATATACAAAAATCATGTGAAAATACCAAGAAATGAGTCTTTGGTGAGAGTTTGAAATTCAGGTATGAAATATGCCCTAAGGGTGAAAATATGCCCGCCATGTGTTCGGTGTTTTTGCTTGACATAGCAAACGAACCTTAAAAATTATGAAACTTTAATTTTGTATTTTTAAAAATGTTTACTGATGTTGGGTGAAATATCATATAAATTTATGATGTAAAAAAATTATGGAAATTCCTGGAAGTTGAATGAACGATAAAAGAGCCTATAGGGTAGATTTGTTATGTGATAAAGAAATGGGCATATCTTGCTCTAGGAGACTTGAAATGATGTACCGTATTTTGTATTGGAATACTAATAAGACAAGGATTGAATTATAAAGAATGAATGAATTTATATTTGGTCTATGATTTGGATATGTTAAATATATTAACATGGATTTGGGTGGAACTTCACTTGTGATAAATAATTTGAATTGAATCATGTGATGCTTATGGATTGAATTATGTTTAAATCATTCTTTGGATTATTGATATTATTATGATGATACTAATATTGTAAGAATGATAGGAAGGTAAGAAGAGTTGATTGTACAAGTACCGGATAAAGGCAAGGGAAAATCTAGTTAAACTATCAAGGTGAGTGTACTTATGATTTGTTTCGTATATAAATATGAATATAGCTCTAAGAGCAGGATTTGTTTAAATACTTAGGTATTCAGGATTTGTTTGGATATTAAAATATCCATGATTTGTTTGGGTCTCCTGATCCAGGATTGGTTTGAATACTTTGGTATTCAGGATTTGTTTGGATATTAAAATATCCAGGATTTGTTTGGTTCTCATGATCCAGGATTGGTTTGAATACTTCGGTATTCAGGATTTGTTTGGATATTAAAATATCCAGGATTTGTTTGGGTCTTATGATCCAGGATTTTTTATCGCCAATGGGCAGAATTATTTGGATCTTATGATCTAGGATTTGTTATTGCCAATAGGCAGGATTGTTCGGATTTTATATCCACATATTCGATATAGAATTGTTATTCTGTTGCAGGGAAGGAGTACCTCACTAAGCTTAATGCTTACGATTTTTATTTTAACAATTTCATGTTCATACGCTGCTAGCTAGGATACCATATGACCGGTAACTTTGAGAGTTGCACCGTTGGGGAGAGTTGGTGTTTAAAAATGGGGATTTTATCGTTGTCACACTGAAGATTTTAATATACTCACACAATGTATATATTGATTTAGTATGGATTGAGTTGATCATAGTTAATCACAGTATTGTATGTCCGCTTAATTATGACTCTGATATTGATTATTATGGTATAAGAATAATATTATGTTCATTATGCTCATTGTGTAGAAAAATATTGATAAATGAAGTATATTTTCCAATGGGCTCGAGATTATGATCCAATTATTTTAATAACAAATGATTAATATGGATATTGGGTTTGGGGTGTGACAATTAGTGGTATCAGAGCGTGGTTATTAATTCTGGAAGTGTGTGACGGTTAGATGGCAATATTGAGTTGATTTGATATTTATGAATTGTTTATGTACTAACCAATAGTTTAGTAGTATAAACTGTTTATATTGGTTGTTAGAACTTTGTTTTATTACAGATAATTCCAGATGGAACCTGAGGATGGACAACATCGAGAAGAGGGAGTAGCTTCTCGTATAGATAATACTGAAGAAGAGCAGAGTGTTGCTGGAAGGGCCAGAGAGAATGAACAACCTATAGAGATTCAGATGAAGGTGCAGGAAATGATGAGGATGGCAGAGCAACAAGAAAGAAATATGGCGCAAATGGCAGAACAATAGGCTAGATATCTAGAATCAAAGACCGTGGCCAGGATTGAGAAAAAGGCAAGGAAGGAAATGAAAGATTCCATGCCTGAGAAGTTTTTGAAGTTGAATCCTCCAGAATATTCAGGGTCAGTTGAACCTACAGAAGCTGAGATGTGGGTCAGAGATCCAGAAACTATCTTTGCAGTTATGAAGGTTCCAGATAACCAGAAAGTGAATCTAGCCATGTTTAAGCTCAAAGGGCAGGCGAAATATTGGTGGGAAGCCAGCAACCATTTGGTGCCCAGGATGGAAGGTACTGATGTTATTACTTGGGCTGAATTTATTAAAGCTTTATATGTTAAGTATTTCCCTAAGGTTTATAGGAGGGAGAAGCTGAGGGAGTTTATAAATTTGACCCAAGGGAAATGTCTGTAAGGGAGTATGATGCTAAATTTACTGCTTTGTCTAGATTTGCTACTAAGTATGTGTAGGATGAAGGAGATAAATGTAATAAGTTTCAATATGGACTGATTTGGCCTATTCAAAATAGAGTGGCCACTTATGAGTTAGAAGATTATGCTTCTCTGGTAAACAAAGCCACGATATCAGAAAGGCAAATGAACCAAGGGGTGGTGAGTAGAGAGATTTTTAAGAAGAGTAGATTCGATGCATCTCACTTTAAGGGAGGTGAGGGTGGAAGTGTTAAGATGGAACCTCATAAATTTCAGAGAGGTGGTGGAGATAGTGGTAGAGGTCTGGGAAGATTTGGCAGAGATACTAGGGGTGGAGAATCTTCTAGTCTGGTTAGGAGGTCAGGAAAGGGTGAGGCACCGACAAGAGTTGTTACATGTTTCTTTTGTAAAGAGGAAGGGAATTATAAATCTGAGTGTCCTAAGCTTAAGGGATTGGAATGCTACCATTGTCATCAAGTGGGGCATATTAAGAAGAATTTTCCGTAATTGGCAGAGACTCTAGCAGCACATAGTGAAGTAGCAAGCAGAATGTTATCTCTGGGCAGTGCAGTGAAAAGTATGGGTAGAGGACAAGATAGTAGTTCCAGACCAGGTGGACGAGTTTTTACAATGAAAGAAGCTCAGATTACTCCAGATGTGGTGACATGTACACTTTCTGTTTCTGATAGAAGTGCTTATATTCTGATTGATCCTGGTTCCACACATTCTTTTGTGTCATATGCATTTTCCATATATCTGAATAGGCCATACACTCATTTAGAGGTGGGGTTGGGTATTTCCATGCCTATGGGGGATATGATTGTAGTTGAATATGTTTTTCGTGATTGTGTTTTAACTGTGGGGGCTAGAGATACAGTTATAGATCTACTTCCATTGGATATTTTTGATTTTGACATAATTCTGGGAATGGATAGGTTATCTAAATATCATGCATCTATGGATTGTTTTTGTAAGCAAGTTGTTTTTAATATGCCTGGTGAGCCTGAATTTAAATTTGTGGGGGAAAGGAAAATTATTCCCAATTGCATCACTTCTGCTATACAAACGAGGAAATTATTGAGTAAGGGTTGTGAGGGTTTTATTGCATATGTTCTTGACACTAGGAAGGGATCTTTACAATTAGTCGATGTTCCTATTGTACGAGATTTTCCAGAAGTGTTTCCTAGTGAGTTGCCAGGGTTACCTCCAGAAAGAGAAATTGAATTTAGTATTGAATTAGCACCGGTGACAACCCCTATTTACATGGCACCATATAGAATGGCACCTGCTGAGTTGAAAGAACTCAAACTTCAGTTGCAGGATTTGCTTGACAGGGGGTTCATACAAACTAGTGTATATCCATGGGGGGCGCTGGTTTTATTTGTGAAAAAGAAAGATGGCACTATGCATTTGTGTATTGATTATAGGCAACTGAATAAAGCTACTATTAAGAACAAGTACCCTTTACCTCGTATAGATGATTTATTTGATCAGTTACAGGGTGCGAAAGTGTTTTAAAAAATAGACTTGCGATCGGGTTATCATCAGTTGAGGGTCAAGGATAGTGATATTTCTAAAACTTCTTTTCGTACTCGGTATGGTCATTTTTAATTCCTGGTGATGCCTTTTGGGGTGACTAATGCTCCAGCTGTATTCATGGATCTTATGAATCGGGTACTGCATCCTTTTATTGATTCATTTGTGATAGTTTTTATTGATGATATTCTAATTTATTCACGTGATATGGTTGAACATGAAAAGCATCTCAGAACAAATTTTGAATGTGTTGAAAGATAAGCAATTGTATTCTAAGTTTAGCAAATGTGAATTTTGGCTTTCAAAAGTTGTATTTTTAGGCCATGTTATATCTAGAGATGGTATATGTGTTGATCCCAAGAAGGTGGAAGCTATTGTAAAATGGGAGGGGCCCAATAATGTCACTGAGGTGAGAAGTTTTCTTGGTTTAGCTAGGTATTATAGAAGGTTTATTAAGGGATTTTCTTCGATGCCTTGCCGATGACTAAACTAACCCAGAATGATGTTAAGTTTGAATGGAATTCTGATTGCGAAAATAGTTTTGATGAATTGAAAAAGAGGTTGGTAACTGCACCTGTTCTTACTATTCCGCATGGTGGAGATGGTTTTGTTATTTATACAGATGCTTCACACCAGGGGTTGGGCTGTGTTTTTATGCAGCATGGTAAAGTTATTGCTTATGCTTCTAGGCAGTTGTGTACACATGAACGTAATTATCCTACACATGATTTGGAACTTGTTGCTATTGTGTTTGTTTTGAAATTATGGCGTCATTATCTATATGGTGAGGTATGTGAAATTTTTACTGACCATCAAAGCCTTAAGTATTTATTTACTCAGAAGGAGTTGAATTTGAGGCAGAGGCGATGGATGGAGTTAATTAAAGACTATGATTGTACAATTCACTACCACCCAGGGAAGGCAAATGTAGTTACAGATGCTCTGAGTAGAAAGGCTTCGGGCAGTTTATCTTGTATTCGGTGTGCTAGATTTTCCCACATCATGGAGTTAAGATTGATGGGAGTAGAATTGAAGCTATCCGATGGGGACAGGTTGTTTGCTCATGTAAGCGTGAGGCCTTTGTTAGCTACCCGTATTCGTGATTTGTAAAGTAAAGATCCTTTTCTTGAGAAGAAACGACAAGATGTCCGAGATGGTAAGTCTGAAGATTTTTGTATTGTTAATGATGGCACTTTATTGTATACGCAACGATTATGCGTGCCTAATGTGTGTGGATTGAAGGTGGAAATTTTATATGAGGCTCATAATTCCATTTATACCATGAATCCTGGTAGTACTAAAATGTATAGGGATTTAAAGGAGCATTATTGGTGGAATAATATGAAAAAGGAAATAGCTGATTTTTTTGTTAGGTGCCTTATATGTCACCAAGTGAAAGTGGAGCATTAGAAACCTACTGGTCTGCATCAGCCATTGCCAATACCGGAATGGAAATGGGATCATGTAACGATGGATTCTGTGGTTGGGCTTCCTCGATCTCAGAAGGGGTCAGATTCGATTTGGGTAGTGGTGGATAGATTGACGATGTCCACTCATTTTCTAGCAGTGAAGCCTACGTATGCAGTTGATAGGTATACTAGATTGTATGTTAATGAAATTATTAGATTGCACGGAGCACCGGTATCTATTATTTCAGATAGGGACCCTACTTTTACATCCATATTTTGGGATAGCTTGCAGTATGCTATGGGTACTAACTTGAAGTTTAGTACGGCTTTTCATCCTCAGACCGATGGGCAGTCTGAAAGGACAATACAGATTTTGGAAGATATGCTTAGATCTTGTGTGCTTGATTTTAAAGGAAATTGGGATGAATATTTGCCTTTGATAGAATTTGCATATATTAATAGTTTTCAGTCTACTATTGGTATGGCTCCATATGAAGCATTGTACGGTAGACGATGTCGTACACCGATATATTGGGGTGAGGTTGGTGAAAGGGAGATAGAGGGTCCAGAATTGATTAAAGTCACCACTGAAAAAGTGAAGATTATTAAAGATAGAATGAGAACAACTTAAAGCAGACAAAAAATTTATGCGGATAAATGATGAAAAGATTTGGAATTCCAGAAAGGGGATTATGTGTTTCTTCGTATATCTCTATGGAAAGGAGTTATGAGGTTTGGAAAGAAAGGGAAATTAAGTCCACGCTACATTGGACCTTATGAAATCCTTGAGAAAGTCGGGATGGTTGCCTACAAGTTAGCGTTACCACCAGAGTTAGCTCGATTACATGATGTTTTTAATGTTTCTATTTTAAGAAAGAATGTAGTAGATCCTTCACATGTATTGGTGGAACAACCTATTGCGTTGAAAGAAGATTTGAGCTATGTGGAAGAACCACTTGCAATTGTAGATAGGAAAGAACATATATTGAGATCAAAAGTGATCCCACTTGTGAAGGTTATGTGGAGAAGGCATTCCATGGAATAAGCTACATGGGAGAGTGACGATATCATTAAGATGCGTTATTCGTATTTGTTTGATTCAGACAACCAAGGTATGTCAATTTCGGGGGCGAAATTTCCTAACGGGGGGAGAATTGTGACAACCCGAATATAATTATGATAAATCGTGTTTAAATCATGATTAGATTATGTGAAATGAATAATATGTTATTAGTATATATATAATGTAAGTAATTATGTTTAGTTTAATCCTACCTTCATAATGCTTGAAATATCGAACTAGTTACAAATGTGAAATTTTGAAGTTTTCGGTAGGAATGTTCAAGTTTAAGACTAGTTTTGACCTTTATGACATAACAATTGACTTGAGGTGTAAACTATATATTTGTAGATATAGGAGTTAGGGTTGTAACACAACAAACGGTCCATCGAACGGACATCCGAGTGGGAAGATATTGTTTTTTTACGAACAGGGGCTAAAGTAGTCATTTAGCCTTAAATGATATTTTGTTTTATATGATGCCACATGTTATAAATTGATTGGTTGGAGGTGGAGGTTGTTTTGACCGACTTAAACCCTTGAGATATCCTCCTTTCTTCAGAAAAACTCAGTTTGGGAGAGTTTCAAGTTGAGGAAAAACAATTGTGAGGGTTAGGAAGAAGAAAGTGAGGAGAAACATTCAAAAAAATTCGTAGAAAATTACGTAAAAGCCCCAAAGGTAATCCCAACAATGAATCTTGCTATTTTCCTTTAATTTATGATTTATATGATATAAATCCTTGATTTTTAATTGACCTTTCATGCTTGGGTGCATATGTATGGATATATGCAAGTTTAAGTTAAGTAGAATGTACAAAACCCTAAAATTGCTTTGTTTAGAAACTTTGTTTATTCAAACTTCCATATATTTTTGTATACTTACTGTAATTGATTGATTCCAATTGGATATTAAACTGGACTCATATATGTATGAGATGTACGAAAATCATGTGAAAATACCAATAAATGAGTCTTTGGTGAGAGTTTGAAATTCGGGTATGAAATCTGCCCTAAGAGTGAAAATATGCCCGCCATGTGTTCGGTGTTTTGCTTGACATAGCAAACGAACCTTAAAAATTATGAAACTTTAATTTTGTATTTTTAAATATGTTTAATTATTTTGGGTGAAATATCATATAAATTTATGATGTAGAAAAATTTTGGAAATTCCAGGAATTTTAATGAACGATAAAAGAGCCTATAGGGTAGATTTGCTATGTGATAAAGAAATGGGCATATCTTGCTCTAGGAGACTTGAAATGATGTACCGTATTTTGTATTGGAATACTAATTAGACAAGGATTGAATTACCAAGAATAAATGAATTTATATTTGGTCTATGATTTGGATATGTTAAATATATTAACATGGATTTGGGTGGAACTTCACTTGTGATAAATAATTTGAATTGAATCATGTGATGCTTATGGATTGAATTATGTTTAAATCATTCTTTGGATTATTGATATTATTATGATGATACTAGTATTGTAAGAATGATAGGAAGGTAAGAAGAGTTGATTGAACAAGTACCGGATAAAGGCAAGGGAAAAGCTAGTTAAACTATCAAGGTGAGTGTACTTATGATTTGTTTCATATATAAATATGAATATAGCTCTAAGAGCAGGATTTGTTTAAATACTTCGGTATTCAGGATTTGTTTGGATATTAAAATATCCAGGATTTGTTTGGGACTCATGATCCAGGATTGGTTTGAATACTTTGGTATTCATGATTTGTTTGGATATTAAAATATCCAGGATTTGTTTGGGTCTCATGATCCATGATTGGTTTGAATACTTCGGTATTCAGGATTTGTTTGGATATTAAAATATCCAGGATTTGTTTGGGTCTTATGATCCAGGATTTTTTATCGCCAATGGGAAGAATTATTTGGATCTTATGATCCAGGAGTTGTTATTGCCAATGGGCAGGATTGTTCGGATTTTATATCCACATATTCGATATAGAATTATTATTCTGTTGCAGGGAAGGAGTACCTCACTAAGCTTAATGCTTACGATTTTTATTTTAACAATTTCATGTTTATACGCTGCTAGCTAGGATACCATATGACCGGTAACTTTGAGAGTTGCACCGTTGGGGAGAGCTGGGGTTTAAAAATGGGGATTTTATCGTTGTCACACTGAAGATTTTAATATACTCACACAATGTATATATTGATTTAGTATGGATTGAGTTGATCATAGTTAATCACAATATTGTATGTCCGCTTAATTATGACTCTGATATTGATTTTTATGGTATAAGAATAATATTATGTTCATTATGCTCATTGTGTAGAAAAATATTGATAAATGAAGTATATTTTCCAATGGGCTCAAGATTATGATCCAATTATTTTAATAACAAATGATTAATATGGATAGAGGGTTTGGGGTGTGACAGTCATAGTCTTTAATAAGCTCTATCCAGTGCCTCTGTCTCAAATTCAGTTCTTTCTGTGTAAACAAGAATTTCAAACTTTGATGATCTATAAATATCTCACAAGTTTCTATATACAAGTAATGTCTCCGCAACTTTAAAGCAAAAACAATGGCTGCTAGCTCCAAATCATGTGTAGGGTAATTTAGTTCATGCGTCTTTAATTGTATGGAAGCATATGCTATTACCTTCTCATTCTGCATAAGAACACATCCAAACCCCTGAAATGAAATGTCTGTATAGATCACAAAAGACTCATTCCCACATGGAATAGTAAGTATAGCGGTTGAAACCAACCAATTATTTAATTCTTTAAAACTCCTCTCACATTCTTCATCCCATACAAACTTCACTTCTTTATGAGTCAATTTTATCAGCGGTAATGCTATTGCTGAAAATCCCTTAATGAATCTGCGATAGTAACCAGCCAATCCTAGGAAACTCCTAATTTCTGTCACATTCTTAGGTCTTTCCCATTCAACAATTTCTTCCACTTTCTTTGGATCAACATAAATCCCATTTCCCGAGACCACGTGCTCTAAAAACACAATTTCATTCAACCAAAACTCACACTTGATGAATTTAGCAAATAATTTATTCTCTCTCAAAATCCACAATACAAGTATCAAATGTTTCTCATGTTCCTCCATGCTACGCGAGTAAATCAACACATCATCTATGAATACAATCAAAGATGAATCAATGAAAGGGTGGAACACCCGGTTCATCAAATCCATAAAAACTGTTGGAGCATTTGTTAATCCAAATGGCATCACCAAAAACTTATTGTACCCATATCGAGTCCAAAAAGATGTTTTGGGAATATCACTATCCTTTAGATTCAATTGGTGGTAACCCGATCTCAAATCAATCTTCGAAAATACTGTGGCTCCCTGTAATTGGTCAAACAAGTCATCGATACGAGGTAGAGGGTACTTAATTCTAATGGTCACCTTATTCAACTATCGATAATCAATACATAATCGCATTGTCCCATCTTTCTTTTTCACAAATAACACTGGGGCTCCCCATGGCGAAACCCTAGGCCGAATGAACCCTCTGCTTATCAGATCTTGTAATTGCACTTTCAATTCCTTCAACTATGTTGGTTCCATTATATAAGGAGCAAGGGAAATTGGACAAGTACCTGCAATTAATTCAATGGAAAACTCTACTTCCCTATCGGGTGGAAGTCCTGGCAATTCCTCTAGGAAGACATCAGAAAATTCTCTAACCACTGGTATATCTTCAACTTTAAGTGCTTCCTTACTAACATCAACCACATACGCTAAATACCCCGTATAACCCATAATCAATAACTTTCTACTCTATATTGCTGAGATAAGACGATTAGGGACAACATTCCTTTCCCCTGTAAACTGGAACTCGGGTTCACCAAGAAGATGAAATGTAACTTCTTTTCAAAAACAATCAATGGAAGCATGATATGATGATAACCAATCCATCCCCAATATAATATCAAAATCCTGAATGGCCAACGATATCAAATGAACATATAAATCTCGCTCACCCATTCGTAAGACACAATCTTTATAAACATGCTCAACTAGAATTACCCTTTCCATTGGGGTAGAAATATATAAGTCACAATTGAGGAATGAACATGGTCTACCCAAATATGAAACAATATTTAATGCCAAAAATGAATGCGTAGATCCAGGATCAATGAGTGCATATAGATCTTTATTTGCAATAAAAAAGTTTACCTGTAACCACTTCAGGTGTAGCATGGGCATCTTGAAATGTCATCACAAACACTCTTCCTCCTACCTTCGATCCACTTTCTTGTCCTGTATCCCTTCCCCTGGTTGCATTCCATGGAGATGATCCTTTATGAGGCCCCACACTACTAACTGAAACTGCTCTAGATAGCATAGGACAATTCTTTCTCAGATGGCCCTTCTGATGACAGTTAAAACATTCTATATTCTGTAACTTTGGACAATTTTTTTTATATGGCCCGATGTACCACAAAAGAAACTAACATTCGAATCTCCTTGCGCTGAAGCTCCTAAGCCTCTTCCACTACTAGCCTCACCCTTCTGCTAACCACCTCCCATACCTCTACCATGCTGAAATTTCTGGCCTCCAATTCTTGAATATTCTGTATCACTACCTTTTTCATAACTTGGATTGAATCTGCTTCTCTTTACACCTCGTTCTCGATTCCCTCTTTCATCATTCACGTCATTTTCTACCAGCAGGGCTTTATTCACCAAGGCTGAATAATTAACAGTCTCTAAAGCCGATAACCTTGATTTGATAACTAACTCAAGTCCGTCAAGAAATCGGCTACACATGTCTTCCTCAATTCGGATAAACCTCGAAGCAAACCGAGATAAGGCTGTAAGTTTGGCTTCATATTCCCTAACAGTCATGCTTCCCTGATTCAACAGGAAATATTCTTTCTCCTCTTGTTTTCGATACATCGGAGGAAAATACTTATCATATAAGGATTTAACAAAAGAATCCCATGAGATCACATTACCACCTCCTGGAGTAATCAACAAATGTTTGGTGGCATCCCACCAATATTTAGCTTCTCCTTTCAGTATGTACGTCGTCAAGATCACTCGTTGATTTTCTGGCATTCTCATTGCCCCGAAAATAAGTTCAATCTCTTTAAACCATTCTTCTGCCTCTGCTGGATCAACTGCTCCTTTAAATGAGGGTGGGTTCATCTTAATAAATTTCTCATGTGAAGTACTCCTTTCTTCCCGGTGTATCACCTCCTCAGCCCTAGCCAAGGCTTATGACTCCAGTTGCCTGGTCTATTGTTCTTCCACATGAGCCATAAATCTAGCTTGTTGCTTTGCCATTAGAGTCATAGCATGCGCCATTTTTTGCATGTCTGTCAATTGTTCCTACTCGGGTTCTACATTTCCTTGAACAGGCTGCTCAATCTCCGCTTCTGCTGCCATATTTGAAGCCTCATCTTATATTCGCACATTCACATTCCCTCGTTCCATTCTCTTATATCTGAAATGAATCAAAGATATAACAACATGCAGATATAGATATATTTCCTAACATGATCATTAGTATCAAATAAAATATATTTCTGACATTCACTGCCAAATCTAGACTCTTCTCACTCCAGAACCTCAAAAACCTAGGCTCAGATACAAAAAGCTGACACACCCCAACCCAGTTACTTATAATTAAGTTTTAAAGTCAAAGTGAGTCAAACCATGATTAATTTAACCAAACCATAAACAAGAGTTTTAATTTCAGAGTCATTATTGTAAATCCATATATTTGAAAACATTTTTACAACATCAGAGTAGTCCAACTTATACAAGCTTGCTTGAAGGAAAATTTAACTTAATTACATCATTTAAATTTAAACAAAATGTTTGTTTCTCCCATTCCTGGCTAACCCAACCCGACTTCCTAGATTTGGCAGTGACATCGCGTTACCCGAAAAATGTGAACATAGGAGCCATGAGAAAATAGCCCCGTGAATGCATCCATACTATACTACTGCATAAATTTAAATGCAATAAATCATGTCCATATAATTATGTATTAACTTATCCATCTCATTCATAATGAATGACCAACTTTTTCGAATCATGATTCACATATCCTGTCTAAATAGACAATTCTCCCCCATTCCTGGTCGAGGAGTAACCCCTGTCTTTAATAGACAAATCTCCCCCATTCCGGGTAGGGGAGTAACCTCCTATTTCGGTAAACCAAAATGAAAAATTTCGTATTCATTATATTTTGATCATATCAACAACACGATACAAATATCTCTTTCCAGTGAGTACACTCACCTTGGTTGACAACTATGTATTCATGTTTCCTTCTAGTGGAGCTGAACTGCGTTGATTAGACCTTACACTTGTCAATCCAACTAAATTAGTACTGAACCTCAATCATAAATATTATCCTAACATAATTATGTAACTTTCCATGACTATACATCAACAATATAATTCCAATTAAGTCACATTCCATAAAACATAGGTAAAGGCAAAACAATGATATACATGTTGATAAAGTTACGGACATTCAACCGTAGGAAATACCTTATGAGGAATTTATAACCAAAGTCAAGTAAACATGAAATTATACTCCTCAATGTTTATACACATCAAACATGTACTCAAAGTACCATTTGTAAGGACGAAATACAAACATTCATTCAAGGGGTACCCAGTATAGCCTGAAATTATTGTCTTACATACTTAACCATCCTATATTCCTAAATTGTACAAATACAGGGGTCCAACCTTATCAATATGAAAACATATATGAATATATTATCCAGTACAAGTGACGGTGTAATTTTTCAAGCCTCCTAGGGCAAGTTATGACCATTTCTCTACTATACAAGAAATCTTCCCTACAAGCTCCTTTATTGTTTCTTCGAATTCCCAGAATTTTCATAATTTTTGTACAGCATAACTTTTTATGATTTTCAATCCATTTTAGTACACATACATAATAGTAAAGAATGAAAGTTTCATAATTTTTTGACTTCATTTGCTATCTCAAAAACTCGACTAAACTTAGGTCATACCGAAATCAAGTATACAAAGAGCAACCATGTACCAACTTGAAATCATCATTACAGCCTAACCACAAGGATATAAATTCTCATTTTCGGATATGATATGAATATATGATTATAATTTCATATCCAATTGGAATTTATCAATTCCAGTAAGCACACAAAGAGATATGCAAAATTGAATGCAAGGGGTTTCAATACAAAGCAATTTTAAGGGTTTCTACATTCGACTTAACATAAACTTGCATCTAACTATTACATACATATAAAGGGCTGAAACTTTAGTAAACCTATGATGATTTATATCATATAAATCAGTAATATAATATAAATGACAAGATTTGCAATTAGGATTACCTTTGGGACTTTTACGTAATTTCCACGGATTTTTCTACACCTTTTCTCCCCACTTTTCCTTCGTAAACTCCCTAATTCTCTTTACTCAAGGTGAAACCCCTTCGGGGATGATTTTAGCTGAATGTGACACCCCGCCTAATTAAATACCGGGCGATCACTCCTTTATTAAATTAAATCAAGGTTAACAGTTGGTTCATTCTCAGCATCACTGTCGATAAAAATAAATTTTCCAATTTAACCCCCTAAATAATTAAGCTAAGTGTCAAAAACATTTCTCATACAAACTTCCAAATTTTAATTAAAGAAAAAGATTTAATTATATAAAATAACATTTCTACAATTAAGAATCACACCATGATAAACCAAATAATATAATACATTCGTCAATCGAATGCCAACATATGAAAACTAAAATCACGAGTCCATACTGAATAAATCCCAAAGAAACAATACTGGAATGACTGAAATATAAATGTCCTGATAACAAATAAATAATGGAAAGGGCGACACGTGCCCAATAAATGAGAGTACTAGGAGTGGAGTCAATAAAAGAATCCGTCTACTCAAGTGACATGCAACTCCCACCTAAACTGCAGCACGTTCCTCTCAAGGGATCCTAAGCAAGACGCCCCTGTGGCTGGGCACCTGAAAATATACATATATATATACAAGAGAGCGAGAGAGAAAAAGAAACGGGTCAGAGCCTGATAGTGTGTTTGATTTTAAAATACGTTTAGCAAGTATTTAAAATGATACAGGCCAATGCAATAACATATTAGCACGTCACTCTCTTGAGAAAATACTCACCTCTCTTCTAATGTGCACACCTATCGCACTAACCTTCCCCACGGTTACTTATCATTTAACGCACTAGTCTTTCTAAAAGATTTAACTTAACTTAGATTACTCGCAAAATTTATAATTCACGACTCCATTTTAAAAAGAATGTTCTAAACGGTAATCAAAGTCCTCCATGTTAACTTTATAAAATCACTAAAGTTTTACAGTGACATATTATACTTTTTCAAAACAAGTATTTAATAATTTGAGTCAACAACCATGTCCTACTTATCAAATCTTAGTAGACAGTTTCAAATATCATGATCTCATATATATATTAACTACTCGTATAATATATATATATATATATATATATATATATATATAACAGCACCCCGAATAAAGCTATGGTGCGTGCATACTCTACTATCCAAAGCCCCATATCACTCATATTCAGGGGAATACATTCAGAATCACTCTCGAATTGTATTAACATAAATACACAATCAATATTGAGGCGAAGCATAGATTCCAAGTCTCTAAGAGGATGGCACATACCGGCGTCTCTTAGGACCGTCTGAACTATGACATCGGTAGCCTGTACCAAGGATATCTATCTCCTAGGGTACAAGTAAATATTCCCCATAAAGGTCCCATCGAGGTAAGACTTGTCCCAACGCGGAAACCTCAGGGATAGTAAGTAGCGTGGGTATGATTTTCACATGCATATAATATATGTACACACAATCATATAAATATACCACTTTATCATATTGATATAGGTTCTTCTCATCACCCGTAATTATACCATTTATCCTTAATTTCACATTTATAGAAATACGTATAAGGTTTCATTCCTAACCTTAACTCGAAGGGTTTTCTAACATATTACCTAACACTCGTGGCTATATCCTCACAAATCTAAATTTCAGTAAGTGCCTTTATTAGGTTCCAACGTAACTCTCTTACGCACCTCACCCTTTAAATTCATAAATCCATTAACCTAAATTAAATATCCCATAAATACCATTTTCGTTAAAGATTAAAGGCTCTAACATTTATTCATATCCCCTATTGGTCCTCAATGTCTCCCAAATCAATTTATCAAGAGTGCCCAAGAGTTATATCATGACAATTTGAATTTAACGCATTTAAAGAGGGAATTAGGAGTCTGCCAGGAGGGGTCGATCGATCGAAGCTTGGGGCTCGATTGATCGAACCTTCGATCTATTGAAGCTCTAGGCTCGATCGATCGATCAAGCAGGTTTGGGCAAAATTTTGCAGAATGCAGTTACGGGTTTCATCCAACTTCTTCATCTAAAACGATGTGTTTCCATTCTAATCGCCCCAAAACTCCTGCTATCATCATTATAACATTATAGCAGGTGTTTATAACGTAAAGCATGCGTGTAACTATCACTAAACATGGGTTTTCAACCTAAAATCATGTCCAATTATCAAGAACCCTAGAATTTTCTTAAACAGATTTCTAATGAATCTTTCTCCAATATCTTTATTATGATCACCAAATTTCGTGGATTATTACCTCTACATGGCAAGGTTTTCCAGAATTAACATGCACATCAATACTACATGGGTTTTTCCTATCAAAGATTGGGTTTTCTTCCATAATTTTCATCACAATTCAATCCTAAACTAATATGAAGATTGCATTAACGAAAATACACAAGTTAAACACTTGCCAGGGATTTTGGTATGCAGATTCCCGGATGATTTTGGTATGGCTGCGTTCCTTGTCTCGTGATCTACGCGGTGGTGGTGGTGGCGGTGAAATCCGGTGGCTTTTTGGCCTTGGTTTGCCTTTGAGCTCTCTCCTCTCTTCTCCAATGGCCGTCACTTGATTTGTGAATGTTCTAACCCTAAGAGGTTGACCTAATGGCTGATATAGGTTGGCTGAAATTCGTGGGTTTAATTACCCACTTAAGTAAACTGACTAAAATGCCCTCCCGGGGCACCAATTAGGCTTAAAAACGCCCTGAGACCCAAACTAAACCCCCGGGTATACTTTTCTGACTATCTCGACCCTTCCGGACGCGTTGTCTCACTCAAAACGACCATACGAACAACTTATAAAATATTTACTTTTTATTTAACAAAATTAGTCCCGACGTGACACGGGCACGTCCCGACTTAAATTTCCGAAATAGTCATTTAATTCACTTATGACATTCAATATAACCAATATAATATATTACTACGCTCATTAGTAATATTCAACAAGTTTCCCATAATTACTAACTCTCGTCATGTTAATAATTATAACATATTTAATTTCCGAATTTTTATTAAATCAATCGTCACATTAAATTTAATAAATCCCCAAATTAATATAGCATAAAAATACGGGGTATTACATACTTCCCCCCTAATAACGGAATTTCATCCCGAAATTCAGAGAATAAGGCATACCTGCTAAAAACAACTCTGGGTATCTTTCACGCATATCTGCCTCACGCTCCCAAGTGGATTCCTCCACATTATGATGCTCCCACTGGACTCGCACAAGTGGAACTACTTTCGACCTCAATCTCCTCTCACTATAGTCTAGAATAGCAACTGGTCTCTCCTCGTAAGAGCTGTCAGACTGTAAGTCTATCTCATCTATCGCAATGTGAGTATGGGCCATACCATCCCGAAGAAATCGTCTCAACGACGAGATGTGGAATACATCGTGGATGCGATGTAAATGTTCTGGAAATCCCAACCTGTATGCTACCGGCCCAATCCTCTCGATGATTGGAAATGGTCCCACGTACCTCGGGGCCAACTTCCCCTTCTTCCCGAACCTCATCACACCCTTCATAGGAGATGCACGAAATAACACTTGATCTCCCACATTAAACTCCCGGAAGAACCGTTTCGCATCGGCATAGCTCTTCTGCCTATCCTGGGCCACCCGAATACGACTCCTGATAATCTCAATCCTCGCGGAGGTCTCCTGAATCACTTCTGGTCCCAGCAACTTTTTGTCCCCCACCTCGAGCCAACAAGTTGGAGAACAACAAGGCCTGCCATACAAAGCCTCAAATGGAGCCATACCAATCGTAAACTGATAAGAGTTATTATAAGCAAACTCTACCAGTGGAAGATGTGGCTCCCAACCTCCTCCAAAATCGAGAACACACATGCGTAGCATATCCTCTAACATCTGATTAGTACAATCTGTCTGTCCATCTGTCTGTGGGTGGTAAGCTGAACTCAACCTCAACTCAGTACCCATAGCCTCCTGAAAACTTTCCCAGAAGCGTGACACAAAAATCTTGTCTCTATCTGACACAATATTCAGGGGCACCCCGTGTAATCTGACAATCTCAACAATGAACAATTGAGCATACTGACCCGTAGTATAATCTGTCCGCACTGGCAGAAAATGAGCCACTTTGGTCAAACGGTCTACAATCACCCAGATAGAATCGTGGCCCCGCTGTGATGTAGGCAACCCTGTAATGAAATCCATGGAAATAC
The DNA here is from genome assembly GCA_949130495.1 of Sambucus nigra. Taxonomy (NCBI): domain Eukaryota; kingdom Viridiplantae; phylum Streptophyta; class Magnoliopsida; order Dipsacales; family Adoxaceae; genus Sambucus; species Sambucus nigra. Next base: position 187,207,663 of record OX422220.1, read on the forward strand.
TCTCCCACTTCCACGCGGGTACTTCCAACGGCTGAAGCAATCCTGACGGTTTCTAGTGGTCCACCTTCACCAGCTGGTAGGTAGAACACTTGGACACAAACTCGGCGATGTCCTTCTTCATACCACTCCACCAGTATTGACGCCTCATGTCCTGGTACATTTTATCACCTCCCGGATGTACTGCAAATCGGGACCCATGAGAATGAGTCATCACTTCATGACGTAACTCCGCGCCTTCTGGAACCACCAATCTCCCATTAAATCGCAAACCTCCATCAGAACTAACAGAATAGGACTCAGCACCCTCGGCTAGAAGTCGCACAATCTGCTCCTGGCAAAACGGGTCTGTAGTCTGTGCATGTATCACCTTCGTAACAATCTTGGGTGTGAATGACATCACGGATATGAAAGAATGTGCCACTGCGTCCTGGTGACCCAACTCCTTCCACTTTGCCTTCCAGACGTCCGCTACATCGTCTACCGGTCTACGGCTCAACGCATCAGCAACTAGGTTGGCCTTCTCCGGATGATATTATATCTCAAACTGGTAGTCCTTCACAAACTCTAGCCATCTGCGCTGACGCATATTCAGCTCTCGCTGAGTGAACATGTACTGTAATGATTTATGGTCTGTGAACAAACGGAATTTCTCTCCCAATAAATAGTGCCTCCAAATTCTCAATATAAAGACGATCGCTGCTAACTCCAGGTCGTGGGTGGGGTAATTCTTCTCATGCGGCTTAAGATTGCGGGAAGCAAAAGCTATAGCCTTCTCCTCCTGCTGAAGCACACCTCCAAGTCCCCGTAAAGATGCATCGGTGTAAACCAGGTACTCCACACCCGGCTTCGGTAACGCAAGGACTGGTGCTGAAGTAAGTTTGTCTTTCAGCTCATCGAAAGCCAATTGACAAGCGTCATCCCAAACATATGGTACCCCTTTGCGAGTCAGATTTGTCAATGGACCCGCTATTTTGGAGAATCCCCAAATGAATCTCCTGTAGTATCCGGCTAACCCCAAGAAACTACGCACTTCTGTTGGTGTCGTGGGCTGTCCCCACTCCTTCACCGCTGACACTTTTCTCGGGTCAACTGCAATCCCTTGTTCAGAAACAACATGGCCCAAGAACTGTACCTCTCGCAACCAGAATCCACACTTCTCGTACTTAGCATACAACTGATGCTCTTGTAGAGTCTGAAGAACCTGCCTCAAGTGCTCAGCATGCTCCTCCTCAGAGTGTGAATATATCAAGATGTCATCTATGAAGACGATTACAAACTGATCTAAGAACTCTCTGAATACTCGATTCATCAAGTCCATGAAAACGGCGGGGGCATTTGTGAGTCCGAACGACATCACCCTGAACTCATAGGACCCATATCTCGATAAGAAGGCAGTCTTTGAAACATCCTGCTCTCTAATACGTAACTGATGGTACCCCGACCTCAGATCTATCTTCGAAAAGAAAGTTGCTCCGCTCAATTGGTCGAACAGATCATCGATTCGAGGCAACGGATACTTATTCCGTATCGTGACCTTGTTCAATTCCCGGTAGTCCACACACAATCTCAGTGAACCATCTCTTTTCTTCACAAACAAGACTGGAGCGACCCAAGGTGAGGTACTCCTACGAATGAAACCCTGACCTAACAGTTGCTCTATCTGATCCCGTAGCTCTCGCATCTCTGTCGGAGCCATACGATACGGTGCGCGTGCTATAGGTCTCATATCTGGCAGTAAATCTATAACAAAGTCTATCTCACGACTGGGCGGTAGGCCTGGTATCTCCTGAAACACATCGTAATACTCCCTGACAACAGGGATCGAATCTAAGGGAATCACAACCTCCTTAGAGGTATCCTCCTCTATGTAATACGAATGAGCGGTCGAACCTCCCTCTGGGCGAGGCATCGCCATTACAAACATTTCTTGCCCCGGAATGGCAAAAACAATGCTCCCACCGAAGCAATCAATCATTGCTCTATAAGTTGCGAGCCAGTCCATACCAATAATCACATCATGCTCGTGCATGTCTAAGACTAACATGTCTGCAGGTAATACCAAGCTACCAATCTCTACCCCCACTCCCCGGCATATAAAGAAAATGAGTGACCCACTCCCCATGGGTGAGTCGACGCACGTCACGGTGCTCTCTGCTGTGGCTAACAACCCTAAGGCCTTCTCAAAATGTGTAGCTATAAAACAATGTGTTGCCCCCGTATCAAATAATACCCGACCCATAGTACCATGGATAGGAAACATACCCTCAATCGCGGGTGGTGCCTGTGGAGCTGCTTCCTGGTGGACGTTATAGACACGTCCATATTGCAATTGTCCCTGCTGTACTGGAGCTGCTGGAATGGCTGGTAGGGCTGGCACCTGGGCTGGAGTTGGGAGGGCAGGTGGAAAGAGTGGTCTCTACGGCTCATTACGGGCTCCCTGCTGCTGTGGGGCCCTATCGCCCTCTGGGCAATCCTGGCGCCTATGGCCATGTTTACCGCACCCAAAGCATCGGCCTTTGAAGTTTACGCCCCTCTGACCCTTCTGTCCATGGCCCTGCTGGCCGTTACCTCCACGCCACTGGCCCTATTGGCCCTGATGTGCACGGTGTTGGCCTTGCTGGCCCTGCTGTTGTCCCTGTGGTCGGTGTTGGCCCTACTGGCCCTGCTGATTAGGCTGGCCCTGATGGCCCTACCTGAAACCCCCGAATCCCTGCCTAGAATCACCTGAACGGAATCGCTTAGCAGGGTCCCCCTGATGGGAACTCTGCTCGTGCTGACGAGTCTGTCCATGAGTTGGTGCCCCACCGGCACTATTTCCCCCGGTCCTGCCCTGCTGACTGGACTCTCCTGCTCTCTTGCTTCCCTGAAGATGGAAGCGGTGATCCTAGCAATGTAGTAACGCTGCATTGAGTACGTCAGTGAAAGTACTCAGGGATAGATTCCCAATAAGGTGCTGACGGATCCTCCAAGCTAACCCGTCGACAAACAACAAAATCTTCTTGCTCTCAGTGGGTGCCTCATCCGACACAATAGTGAGAAGTCTCGTGAACTCCTCCTCATACTCAGCTACAGTAAGGTTCTCCTGCTTCAGATTTAGTAATTTCCACCTCATCTCAGTCTGCACTGCGGGTGGAAAATACTTGCGATCAAACCGCTCCCAGAACAACTGAATAGGGATTGTGTCCCTCTCCTCCAAGGTAGTAGTGGACTCCCACCACTATAATGCGGCTCCCACCAGCTTAAAGGAAGCCAATAACTGATTTTTCACGTCAGTGCACTTATACATACGGAGGTGCCGCTGGATGTCCTTCTTTCATTGGTTGACTGTAACAATATCGGAGCTACCAGAAAACTCAGGGGGATGCGCTTTCTGAGAAGCATCCCGAACCCTCTCCCATGCGGATGGAAGCTGTGCTGGTACTGGCGCCACTACCTGAACCTGGGGTGGAGCCTGTTGAATCACCGCTATTGTGAAATTCACCGCCAGAGAAACAATGGTAGCTACTTCGTTCACATTCATTGTGCCTGGTGCTGGAGCTGTTGGCTGCTCAGCTTGGGCACGGTTATCTTTTGGAGCACGTCTCGGAGGCATCTGAAACGTGAACAAGTTTATTAGTCTAAAGTTATCATCAAATCTCGAATAGCTGAAGACTTAAACATAAAAGCAAGAATACAATAATCCTAAAAATAGGGCTCTATAACAATAACGTTAAGCTGAAAGTGAAATAAGCCGTACAGATCCTATGGACACTAGAACCTGATGCTCTGTTACCACCTGTGACACACCGCCTAATTAAATACCGGGCGATCACTCCTTTATTAAATTAAATCAAGGTTAACAGTTGGATCATTCTCAGCATCACTATCGATAAAAATAAATTTTCCAATTTAACCCCCTAAATAATTAAGCTAAGTGTCAAAAACATTTCTCATACAAACTTCCAAATTTTAATTAAAGAAAAAGATTTAATTATATAAAACAACATTTCTACAATTAAGAATCACACCACGATAAACCAAATAATATAATACATTCGTCAATCGAATGCCAACATATGAAAACTAAAATCACGAGTCCATACTGAATAAATCCCAAAGAAACAATACTGGAATGACTGAAATATAAATGTCCTGATAACAAATAAATAATGGAAAGGGCGACACGTGCCCAATAAATGAGAGTACTAGGAGTGGAGTCAATAAAAGAAGCCGTCTACTCAAGTGACCTGCAACTCCCACCTAAGCTGCAGCACGTTCCTCTCAAGGGATCCTAAGCAAGACGCCCCTGTGGCTGGGCACCTGAAAATATACATATATATATATACAAGAGAGAGAGAGAGAGAAAAAGAAATGGGTCAGAGCCCGAAAGTGTGTTTGATTTTAAAATACGTTTAGCAAGTATTTAAAATGATACAGGCCAATGCAATAACATATTAGCACGTCACTCTCTTGAGAAAATACTCACCTCTCTTATAATGTGCACACCTATCGCACTAACCTTCCCCACGGTTACTTATCATTTAACGCACTAGTCTTTCTAAAATATTTAACTTAACTTAGATTACTCACAAGATTTATAATTCACGACTCCATTTTAAAAAGAATGTTCCAAACAGTAATCAAAGTCCTCCATGTTAACTTTATAAAATCACTAAAGTTTTACAGTGACATATTATACTTTTTCAAAACAAGTACTTAATAATTTGAGTCAACAACCATGTCCTACTTATCAAATCTCAGTAGACAGTTTCAAATATCATGATCTCATATATATGTATTAACTACTCGTATAATATATTTATATAACAGCACCCCGAATAAAGCTATGGTGCGTGCATACTCTACTATCCAAAGCCCTATATCACTCATATTAAGGGGAATACATTCGGAATCACTCTCGAATTGTATTAACATAAATACACAATCAATATTGAGGCGAAGCATAGATTCCAAGTCTCTAAGAGGATGGCACATACCGGCGTCTCTTAGGACCGTCTTGTAACACCCCGCCCACCCGGGGAGAGCGAACGGAGCGCTAATGCGATAAAATAAATCCAAATCCACAAGTGACAAGGTATAGACCATCTAAATAGACCCATAATAATATAAATCCACTAATCTTAATCTCTTCAATTACAACAAGTCTCTCGAATTAAAATTATAGCTATCTAACTCGAATAAAAATACAAATCTCCAAATCTTTATACATCAAAATAATACAAATCTTTCCCAAACAATCCTCGCTAAAATCAATCTCCATAGCGCCCCAAAATCCGCGCTAACCTGCCACTAAAAGAAAATATGGGGAAGTACACAATATGATAGGAATTATGCTCAACAAATACGGATTAGCAACGAATAAAACGTAACAACACGAGTACGAATATTCAAATCAAAATGCAAATCTCAAAGCATTTATCAATATAATTTCTCAACAACACTTTAACCGGGTCACCAGGCCTCACCACATCCGTATATGCTTTATCAAGCCATAGCCCGGGAAATAGGAATCTTGGCGGTTGCCCAACCTCCGTGCCATATTAAAATCTCATGACAACGTGCTCATCAACAATATAATGATACCACATGAATCAAAATAATTCAACAATTATTTTCCAGATTTCAATGAATTTATCAATTAAAATATGAGTTCAATTAAACAAGAATTCAAAGAGAATGACACTCGCGAGATTTAAGGAGCATATTGTGTAAAACCCCATACCTCAAACCATGATGAGAAACCAATGATCACATCCTCAAGATCAACACAAAAGATCTACAAAAGTTCCTCCAAGAACCTCCAACAAAATAGCCCCAAGAACACCTCTAATCTAAGGCTGGAACTCACAAATCTCAAGGGACAATGTGTATATAAAAAGAAGAGGAATATAAAATATATTTGCTGCCAAAATTTGTGCCAAAAGTAGGTTAAAAAGGTTGCCCCCAACTTCCTTTTATAATGCAAAGAAATGAAGAGTTGGAATCCAAAAGACTCCTTTAAATAAGGCAAAGAAATGAAGAGTTGGAAGTCAAAACAACTCCAAGAGTTAAAAACATTTAAAAATCCGTTTTAACTCCGTTTTTGAAACCGTTTGAAATTCTCATCTTTAAAAATAATAACCAACATATTTGAGCAATAGAAATAATTTTATCAAAAACATTATTTTCCTCCATTTTTCAAAAATTAATTAAAATAGCCCAAAATTACGTGGGTTGTTACACGTCTGAACTATCACATCGATAGCCTGTACCAAGGATATCTATCTCCTAGGGTACAAGTCAATATCCCCCATAAAGGTCCCATCGAGATAAGACTTGTCCCATCGCGGAAACCTCAGGGATAGTAAGTAGCGTTGGTATGATTTTCACATGCATATAATATATGTACACACAATCATATAAATATACCACTTTATCATATTAATATAGGTTCTTCTCATCACCCGTAATTATACCATTTATCCTTAATTTCACATTTATAGAAATACGTATAAGGTTTCGTTCCTAACCTTAACTCGAAGGGTTTTCTCACATATTACCTAACACTTGTGGCTATATCCTCACAAATCTAAATTTCAGTAAGTGCCTTTATTAGGTTCCAACGTAACTCTCTTACGCACCTCACCCTTTAAATTCATAAATCCATTAACCTAAAGTAAATATCCCATAAATACCATTTTCGTTAAAGATTAAAGGCTCCAACATTTATTCATATCCCCTACTGGTCCTCAATGTCTCCCAAATCAATTTATCGAGAGTGCCCAACAGTTATATCACGACAATTTGAATTTAACTCATTTAAAGAGGGAATTAGGAGTCTGCCAGGAGGGGTCGATCGATCGAACCTTCGATCGATCGAAGCTCTAGGCTCGATCGATCGATCAAGCAGGTCTGGACAAAATTCTGCAGAATGCAATTACGGGTTTCATCTAACTTCTTCATCTAAAATGATGTGTTTCCATTCTAATCGCCCCAAAACTCCTACTATCATCATTATAACATTATACCAGGTGTTTATAACGTAAAGCATGCGTGTATCTATCATTAAACATGGGTTTTCAACCTAAAATCATGTCCAATTATCAAGAACCCTAGAATTTTCTTAAACAGATTTCTAATGAATCTTTCTCCAATATCTTTATTATGATCACCAAATTTCGTGGATTATTACCTCTACATGGCAAGGTTTTCCTGAATTAACATGTACATCAATACTACATGGGGTTTTCCTATCAAAGATTGGGTTTTCTTCCATAATTTTCATCACAATTCAATCCTAAACTAATATGAAGATTGCATTAACGAAAATACTCAAGTTAAACACTTGCCTGGGATTTTGGTATGCAGATTCCCGGATGATTTTGGAATGGCTGCGTTCCTTGTCTCGTGATCTACGCGGCGGTGGTGGTGGCAGTGAAATCCGGTGGCTTTTTTGCCTTGGTTTGCCTTGGAGCTCTCTCCTCTCTTCTCCAATGGCCGTCACTTGATTTGTGAATGTTCTAACCCTAAGAGGCTGACCTAATGGCTGATATAGGTTGGATGAAATTCGTGGGTTTAATTACCCACTTAAGTAAAATGACTAAAATGCCCTCCCGGGGCACCAATTAGGCCTAAAAACGCCCCGAGACCCAAACTAAACCCCCGGGTATACTTTTCTGACTATCTCGACCCTTCCGGACGCGTTGGTGCACTCAAAATGACCATACGAACAACTTATAAAATATTTATTTTTTATTTAACAAAATTAGTCCCGACGTGACACGGGCACGTCCCGACTTAAATTTCCGAAATAGTCATTTAATTCACTTATGACATTCAATATAACCAATATAATATATTACTATGCTCATTAGTAATATTCAACAAGTTTCCCATAATTACTAACTCTCGTCACGTTAATAATTATAACATATTTAATTTCCGGATTTTTATTAAATCAATCGTCACATTAAATTTAATAAATCCCCAAATTAATATAGCATAAAAATACGGGGTATTACACTGAAGGATAAAGCTATTTCAAAGGTATAAGGTCGGCCAAGGATTCCTCCCAATCCAACCAATCAAATTAAACCATTTGGTTTAATAAAAGACAAATTACCACTTAAAGGGAATGGACAAGTTTGCCCTTTGTTCGTAAATTCGGTATAACTCTTTACTCGGGCATCCATTTGATGATCCGTTTGTTATGTTACAACCCTAACTCACATGTCTACAATCATATAGTTTACACATCAAGTCAACTGTAATGTTATAAGGGTCAAAACTAATCTTAAACAAGAACATTACTATCGAAAATTACAAAATTTTGTGTTCGTACATAACTCGACATTTCATGATTTATGAAAGTAGGATTATACTAAACATAAGCATGTAATATTAGATATACTAATAACACATTCTTCATATCACATAAGGTAACTATGATTTAAATATAATTTATCATAATTATATTTGGGTTGTCACAGTAGTCGCCAAGATACTTTGAGATCAGGCACTGAGGAATTGCCCGAGCAGGAATCCAACTCATGGCAAGCTTAAATGGAGGCACTGGAAAATCAAGCAAACCAGGATCATAATAGTCCCACAAATAGTGACCCTGTTACAATTGTAGCACACCTAGGGCATTCAGCCATCCTTGCTTATACCCCTCATTGTTTGACTGTTGGATCCGGTCATCAAGGTGGTAGAGGGATTAATTATATCCAGCCATCCAAAACTCTCTCGGCTGTTTGTGAAACTGATAGGTCAACCGCTGTAGTTGTTGGTGGAGGTTCTTCACTAAAATTTCTTTATTCTACTTAGCAGAGCTTTGTGCAGAGAGTTGCTCGTCGAGGTTCAAAATCTTTTTGGACATCTCAGCTAATGCTTAATTCTTCACCACCAACTGGAATACTTAATTCTCCAAAGATGCTTGAGTTCTTGCATCTTCAATAGTAACCCGAGCATCTCTTGCTCATCCTCGAGAATCTCTTGCTCTTTCGTGAGCAGATGTAGAGGGTCCAATTCTCTTTAAAGTTTCAAATTCGTCTCTCAAATTATCATTTTTAACCTCCAGAAATGAGAAACCTTTGTCATTGACAGGGACCAAGGCTCCCGAGGTAGATGCTGCAGATTTCTGTTGGGATATCTCTCCTCGCAAGTTATTATTTTCCTGCTCCAGCAGTTTGGTGATCCGCCTATGCTCTTCAACCTCGGTCTTCAAAGTCCTCTCCTTAATATCATAAGCAGCGACAAACTTATCATATCCTTTGTCAGCATTTAGTTGCTGATACTTTTTCTCATACCCCTGATGCAAAAGGGCAAAAGATTCCTTGTATTATTGCTGAAGTTCCTCGATGATACCCCAGAGATCTTCAATCATCTCATAATATTCCACATTATTGGCAACTGCACGGTCGAGCAAGCACTTCAAATATTGATAGGCTTCGACTGCTGGTTCCGAAGTGTCTCGACCAAGGATGTCGATGATTTGAGCTTCAGTCAAGCAGCATGGCCAGCCTTGAAGTAGTCATTGCATTTTTTCATCAGTTCAGTATCGTGGGTTGACAAGAGATCCATTCTAGCCATAAACTAGTAAAGAAAAGAGACAAAAAGAATCAATAAAGATGCAAATAGAGCAAGTAGAAGAAAAATTCAATATGAACAGCCGAAAGTTCAAATTTATTATATCACAAAGAGATGTACAAAGCCCAAAATTACATTCAAAAAAAAAATAAAAAGCAAAGAGAAAGGTCCGAACAACTCTACACCTTCTCCTTGCTTCCTAAGACTTCCTCGGGAGGCTTAGACGAAGAAGTAGGTTGTTGGAGGGCGGAGAAAGCTGATCAGTAGACATGTTGGTTGGCTGGGGTTGCTCGTAGCGGAGTTCAACAGTAGAGACCTGATCCCCAATCATCATTGAAGACTCTTCAGAGGCAGCTTCGTCCTCTTCTTCTTCTCCAGAAGAGGGAGGAGGACCATGAACATGACGTTGGAATAGGTCTGAAGTCTCAGCGACCTTTAGCTCCTACGGAGCTGCAACCCATCCATCTCTGAAGTATTTAACATTAGAAAACTCCATCTGGGAAGACATGGAAACTAGACCTTTGTTCCATCCCTTGTCCCAGCCAGTGCTAAAGGACTTCTTAATAGCAGGTTTTCTCTTTGCCTTCTCTGAGGAAATCCTCTCAGTATGAAGTTCCTCGGCAGCCTTCATCTTCCCTTCTATCTCCTGCTTCTGACGATCAACGTCACAGAGTCTAACAACTACTCTTTAATTTTCGTAAGCTTGTTTTCAAGCTCTTCAGTGTTCTTGAGCTTTTCCTCAAGCTCATTATTCTTCTTCTCAAATTCTTTCACTTTCCTCTCCAACTCTTGGGAGGCCTCCACAGCTTGGTCTTTTTCTTGCTCGATGGACTTAAGTCGTGTCTCCCAGGCCGCTTTATCTTCTTCATATTTCTGATGAGAGTCCATTAAGGACTGAGTCAGACCTACAAAAGCTTCCTCCACACCTCCCGATGAGCTTGAAGCTTTAATAGCTTCATCCTTTTTCAGAATAGTGTTGAAATAGGTTACCAGTTGGAAAAAGAAAATAATTGTAAGTCAGTGCAGGGACATAACATTCAAAAATGAAAGTTTAGATTAGTAATACTTACTGAGGCAATATGTTGAGCTTCCAAGGTGGTAACCCTATCCCGAGAAAGAATGTCCTCAACACCTTGGATCTCAGGAATAATCGAAGACTTCATCGAGCTCATAGTAGTGCTCGGAGGAACAAAGGTGGGAATACCACCTTCAACATTTAAAGACTGAGAGATGATTCAACTGGTCTCTCAAGAGAGCTTTTCTTTAACCTCCTCGTAGGGGTAGGAACATTCTAAACCAAAGATGTTGTCTTGGTCGGTGATATAGAGATAACCTCGCTTGGAGAAGAAATAATTACAACGTTGCTCGAAGCCACATTGGGCTTCTCGACAATCTTCTTAGCAGCAACAAGAGGGGGTGCATCAATATTTCTCGTCCCTTCTTCTGGGGCATTTGGCTTATTTTTCTTTGCCTCTCCAGCAGTAGAGGCAGACTTATCAAAGAAGGCAGGATCTCTTCTTCTCTTCATTCTGTCACTCAGAGGAATATTTGATTCAGGGGAAGAACCTTCAGAAGCTGGTATTGGGTCGATGTCACCTACCACTGGACGAGCAGTAAAAGACGATGTGTAGATCTTGTATTGCAACAAGTACGAGGCTGATCTGATATGTTCGTCAGCAATAGTTTGGGGCAAACTCCAGATAAGTTTCAAGTGTCTCAAATTGACATCAGTCTCTTTAGGGGATTTTCTTTTGCTGTCAACTGCAAATAAACAAAAATTAAAATGTCAATGATGCATTTTATCAAACACAAAGAAAACACAATCTCAAAAATAAAATAAAATAAAAACAACCTATCCCATTGCCATAGGGAGGGCATCTAGGACCCTGATACACATCATTTCCATTTAATGGAGCATGTTGCCAATTTTTCATAACAACTCCATGCTCGAAGTAATCCCTGTTGGCATCTGGGAGATTGACAACTAAAGCCCAATTTAAAAAACTAATTTTTAAATAAAAAGTTCTATCACTGACAACCCATCTATAACAAAACATAATTTCTGGAATTCCTAAACGGGTTCCATGAATTTGATTTAACCTATTAACTCCATTAATTATTCTCCAAGTGTTTGGCGCTATTTTTGCAGGAACAACATAAAAAAACTGACAGAACTCCAAACATAAAGGATTTGGAGGAAAAGAAAAGCCGCATTCGGCCACAAAGAGACTGGGGAACCAATGTCCCTCAGCCAGACAACAATAGTGAGAAGGTTCAGAAAGTTCTTCTAAAGTAACCCATGAAGGAATAGAAAAATCAGAGAGAAACTTATCGAGCGACTCAACAAGGTAAACCATGATGAACAGGAAAAATAAAAAAGAAGGAAGAAGATCTTACAGGAAAAGGGTGGATCAGTTGATAATGAACAATGGAAGAAATGAACGCACAAGATAGAGAGGAAGCAAAGAAGTTCTAAGATGAAGATTTGAAAAAGTAAAAGACGATCAAATTTTCTAAAGCATTTCAATACTTTACCTCGGGAATAGAGAAAAATAATGATTACCAGGATGGACGATTGCGTATCCGGCGGCTAAAAAGAATAAAAGGGAACAAAAAACGAAATGGTTATGGGAATTTAAAATATTTATAAAGACTGATACTGTGCATTTATAAAGGAGTTGTATACAACGAATTCTTTCCTAGAAACCATACAAATCGAAAATCTAAGCAGGAGAATGTTCCATACTATTCTTCAACATCAAACTACGAAACATGGGGGGGCTTCTGTTGACACCAAATTTATTCTGCTGACGTGGACCAATTATGTGGAGACACGCGTCAATCTACATGGCACTCACAAATTTTTTTTGAACAACACATTGACTCCGAGGAACTCAACCTCCCCGACCAACTCAGGCGCTCCGAACAACAAGTGTTCTTCGAGGAACTCTACTGTACCGAGCAACTCATGTATACCGAGCTACTTAGACGGTCCGAGTAGCTTAGGCGGTCCAAGCTGCATCTCGTACAGAGCATTCATATCCGGATAATCAAGAGGATGACTGCGCATTAAATTCTCATTATTATCACACAGACGCATACGCCTATTGGACAGCTGTGTATTATTCTTTCATTTGTACCGCCTCAAGGCTATAAATACATTGTAACCTCCTCATTAGCAGGGGATTCGGAATTTCTTGGTAAACCCATTATCGAGAATTCTGCAAACAGTTAGCAATAACACAAACAGTGAACGTAGGCCATTCTTTCAAGGCAGAACCACTTTAAAAATATTTTGTCTTGTTTATTTTTATCTGTGATTAAAGAATTATGTTAAATCTAATTTTTTACATCAACAATTATTATATATATATATATATATATATATATATATATATATAAAATAAATCAGGAGGGACTTTTTATATAAGCTAACTGGTGGCTAGGGTTTATTCTTGGGTGTTTGAATCGAATAGTGAACTAAAGTGCCACATGTCTAACAAGTGAGGGTATCTAATTAACGTTCAATTGGATATGGTGGAGTCAGAGCAAGGTTCGAAATAAGATCACAAGGATTGAAGCTTGCACTCACATTACTTGCCTTTGCCATTTTAAAATTTTCTATCACATAGTGTAAAGTTATCTTCTTTCTCACAGATACTTCTCAACCTCTCTCACCCACGAACGTTCGCATTCTCTTAAAGTTATATTCGTTATTTTCACCACTGATTTCTTTATCCATACATTTTTTTGGGTATTTTCAGGTGAGAGGAGGTTCTAGTTCACATGACAGGAGGTGCCAGTTCATCCTAACTTTTTTCTGGGTATTTTCTGGGAAGATGGTTCCGATGGCTTTTTGGAAATTTGTTTCTTTTTCATGGGTTCTTTTGACATTTCGGATGGTTGTGGCAGTGAAATTTTTGATGGGTTATTTTGAAATCTATCTCTCCCCCCTCAAGAAATGTATGTGTGTAGCTTAGGCGCACAAATATATAGCTTAGTGCGTTCTTCTCTCTCGCCATGGATGTTACTCTTTTGTTGTTTTGGTTCTGTTTTATATTGTCGTTTTTATTATACAGTTAAATCACATGGTAGCAGCTCTGCTAAGGGTAGGATATCTGCTCCTGTTTAAAGTCAGAGATCCTTCTCTCTCTCTCTCTTTGGTCTAAAGTAAGGAGTGGATACATTTAAGAAAAATGTGTATGTTAGACATTATCTTCCTTACTGCATCCCATCTCTTAAGGTAAATTTTTTATGATGTTGCATCCCATCTCTTATAGAGTAAATTATCTTGCTAGTTTTAAAACTATAAAAAACAAAGAAGTTTAAAACTATGCATTTAGTGGGTCATGACTGAACTGAATAATATAGCGCCTTTCAAACATCTCTTTTTAAATCCAACATATTGAAGTGAGTTGGGTATACATGGTTTTTAGGCATCCTGGGTGAAAAAAAAAGCTGTTGTGTTTTATGTTGTGTTTCTAAAAAATCTACGGCAACAATAAGTACATATAACCGGGTATAGAAAATGTTGAAGGTTAACATGTTACTCAATCTAGGTCGGGTTAAGCGTGTAATACCCCATATTTCTGAATATTCCAAATATTCTATTTAATTAGATTAGAGAATTAAATGAGAAAATACCGGCTTAATTTAAATTACGTAAGAGTAGTAATTTAAAGAGTTTTATTTAAAATGGTAATTATGGGATATTAATCGAGAGATAGATACCGGTATATATTGCCTCATTTTATTTACTTAGTGCGAGTGGTAAATAGTTACTTAACGCTTGTAGACCGTGTTGGGGTGAGAACGAGTAATATTTTTTAAGTGACTCAAATGATAATTTAGAGGTCACCGATGAGTCCGGAAGGGTCAAATTAGTCAAAATAGTATACCCGGGGGTACTAGTTGAGTCCCGGGGTAATTTTGGACTAAACCGAGACCGTTCGGGGGCGTTTTGGTCTTTTAACATAAGAGGGTATGGAGCCCTACGAAATTTAGAGTTTTATATCAGCCGTATGATAGAGGAATTAGGGTTAGAACACCCATGACAACACCATTACCATTAGAGAGAAGAGAGGCACAACTTTCTAAGGCAAAAGGAAGAATTGGGAAGGATTCAAAGGGATTTTTACTATCAACTTGTTGGGGAAGAAGGATTGAAGGAGGAAGATCATCAATCATCAACAACAACCACGAAATCAGACCCTATTGATCATAAGGCAAGTTGTTTATTGCAAAAATTATAAAGTTATAATACCCATGTGTAGGGTTTTTGAATAGTTTTGTTTAAATCATTATTTTGATTGGAGAAAGATGATATTTATGCATGTTGGGATAGGAATCGCATGTAGAAGGATTTAAACTATGTAGAGGATTAATATTCAGATTAGACTTGATGATTTTCGGAATAAAAATCTGGACTTTGAATGAAAATATGGGAATAACACCATAACTAGGGTTTCAAGAATTTTTGGGGTTTAATTCATTAATTCTTTAAAGGAATTGGAGTTCTGATGTATTTGACACGTTAGAAACTGTCCTAGTATATGTGGAAATATGTTAGGATCATTGGGTCAACGTTTGGTGGACTATAATGGAGTTTGAGGATTTGTTAATGGAGGAAAAATCTTAACGAAGAAGAAGACTGCGTCTGTCCCTGTTCGATCGATCGATCGATCTCGAACTATCGATCGATCGACTATGTCGATCGATCGAACCCAGCCATCGATCGATCGACACAAGCTGCTTCCCAAAAATTTTGTGTTTAATCCTTCGTTGAGTTCGAGAATGAATGAGTATTCTAGGATTGACATTATACTTATATGGGAGTAAGAATAAGACCAGTAGGTATATTGTTGAGTTCCAATAAGGCCATTGGGTGTAGGGCTTGGATTACGGACCGAGGGGAATAATCCGATTTAGTAGAGTATCGGGAACTTCGGAAATTTAGTTACGGGGTGAAGTAAATTCAATTTAAGTAATAGACTAGTAGGGTAAGCAATAACTACTGAAATTATATTTAAGGGGTAGCTAGGACCCTTAGAGTTGTGTGAATACTCAAATAAATACGATTAATGAGATAAATAGTAAAGCGATTATTGTACGGTAAATATATGAGATTAAAATGTTACGTACGTATATGATTAATGGGTCAGGCGTGTACCTATTGAATTATGTGATCTTTTAGGTAGAGAGATTATACCTAAATTAATTATGTTAGGGTCGATGAGAAATTCCGAACTAATATAAAGTTATTATATGTTTGGGGTCGATGAGAAATGCCGAACCAAACTTTGAACTGGTGTCGTGATGAGAGAGTCCCGAACCAGAATATGTGTGTATATATATTTTTAAAATAGTTGGGGTCGATGGATAATTCCGAACCAACTCTCACTTGGGGTCGATGAACCATTCCGAACGAAGAAATCTTTATTTGTGTATATAAATAATTGGGGTCGATGTATCATTCCGAACCAATTCTCACTTGGGGTCGATGAATCATTCCGAACCAAGAGTCCTTTACATGTATAAAAAGGTCAAAATAGTAATGACTGGTTTTTAGTATATATTGTGTGAAATATATATACTTGATGATATTCTACTTCCATGTATTAGTGGATTGATATTTATTATGTATTTAAAGATACATACTGAATTGGTAAGTTAAGTAGTGAAACTTAATTACGAAATGCACCTTTAGATAGAGAAAATCTATTTAGTAATTCAAGTAGTGAAACTTAATTACATAAGTGGGAAGTCATCAGTTGTGAGAATTGTAGTAATTTTAGTAGAGAAACTAAATGAGAAGTCTTGAAAAATAACATAGATGAAATGTTACTTGAGAATTAATTAACATACGCGAGATGTTAGTGAAACGGTTGTACTGTATAGGCGGTACTGGAACTTGGGTACAGATAATTTTAGTTGACTACTTTGGTTTTAGTTAGCTTGGGAGGTATGGCTAGATAAACTAAGTGTAGAACGTTAGGTGTGCAAAAAAGATGAGGGGTGAGTAAACTCAAGAGAGTGTACAAGAACCTAACATGTGTAATCAATAACTGCATTTTATATTGTGATAAACGCTTGCTAAATATTTTCAAAATGTTTTGAGTACTAACTCTTGCTATAAAATATTTTCAAACCTTTTAGGTGTCCAGCCACAGGGACGCCATGTGTGATGATTCCATTCCAGGGACTCGGAGCTGTAGCACAGTGGATGCTTACAGGATTTTGACTAGACGATATCCCTCATTCAAATCTAGTACAGGATCTCACACTACTCTATGTATGGACTTGTTGTCCGGTATTAGTCTCAGATGTTAGTTTCAGACTAGTGGTTATTCTATTGTTGATTGGGATTTTTAGCCGATGGTTTATTCGGTAATACTTTTATTCTGTTGTACTTTTACTTTGTTGTTTGAATTATAGTACATGATTATTTGTACTTCGTTTCGCATGGTTGATTTATCTGTTTTAAGAAAGATAAAATTTGGCACTGGTCTAATTTTACTTGGGGGATTAGTAATTAAAAAGTTTTCGACAGTGATGCTAAGAATGAACCATTTGAGAAACCTGTTTTAATTTAATAAAGGCCTGATCACCCGATGTTTAATTAGGCGGGGTGTCACAGATGGTATCAGAGCATCAGGTTCTAGTGTCCATAGGATCTGTACGGCTTACTACGTTTTCAGCGTATCGTTTTATTGATATAGAGCCCTATCTTAGGATTGTTGTACTCCTTTACGTACGTAGTTTACGTTCTCCTTCCATTTAGTAAATGTAGTGTTATATATACGAGTTCGATTGGGCATGATACGTCGAACATGGCCGTAGAACCAGCATTGGAGTTGGAAGGACTGCAGGAGGGAGGAGTTCAGCATGAAGCCTGGAGTGTTCAAATACGGTAATCATAGGAGAGATGACCGTTGTTGAGGTCACTCCTACTGTGTAATGGAAGTAGATGCCACAAAGGTTGTTGAGGCATTGTAGGCATTTTCCAAGTATCGCGACAACAAAGAGGGATGCTAATCTAGACCCGCCCAATGCAGTGATAGTGGGAGTAGGTCTGAAGAAATTTTGATGAGAACGAGCCGTAAAAATGTGATAAAACGTCTACAGTACATGTTAACCAATGGAAGTAGCATGTCTAGAGTTTTTGGCATTAAGGATAGAGTAGAAATACTCAGAAGTGAATATTTGAGTAAATTTTGAGACAACATGGCGGAGATACCAGTCACTACATTCGGACCGAGGGTCTGTATACAAATAGAGGAACCTTACATATAGTTTAACTGCAAAGTTCTCAATTGAGATTCAGGAGCGAAGTGAATGGGAATATCTGAACCCATCACGTGAAAGCCTGGTAGAGGCCAACCGTGAAGTAAATACTCCTAGGTGGGCGGAGCTAAGAGAGTTTAAGGATTTAGTCAAAGAGTAAGACTGAATGTAATGGGGCTAGTGCAAGCCATAAGTGGAAACCCACTAGGGGATTTAATGATTAGACTCTCAGCCAGGACTATTAAGTCCCATAGTGCGTTCCTCTTGGTCAGCAGAACTAAGGGAACCAGAATGATAATGTTCAAGATCGAGACTAACCAGTCCGAGAGGAGGGGTACCCAAACCGGCCAGTATGGACTGGAGTTAGGAATTTTTGGAAAAGATGTCTAGTGTGGATTCTAAGGCCACGCGTTTTATTTTAGCTTACAGTTATTTGAGGAAAGAATAACTCCGTTAAGTTTTGCATTCCGGAGAGGACAAGCGTGTTAGGTCCGTAAACCATCTAAACCACCAGAGTGATGGATAAGGAAGTATATGGCTTTTAGCCTCGAGTGAATGGGGTATATGACGATTACTCACCTGAAAAAGGGTCGAGTTGTCATTATTCATCAATATGTGAGGGACTTCGGAGATTATGAACATCTCATAGAAATTGATTTCGGTGTTTGGGAACCTAATGATGTGAGTCAAGGTATGTAGTATGACCTCTGAGCGGAGAGATCGAGCTCGCCGTTGTAACTAGTGCTAAAGACTTAGTGATAGTATAAGCGCGGTGCCACTTAACTCCTTTAGAAATATTGGGGTATGGTTGCACATATTGTCGAGGAATAAAATTTGAGTATCTTGACTATGTGTTGTTCCGACAATGCTCAGTAAGAATACATGGGGAGAAGTCCCTTGTTTAAGTTTGGTTGCGTAAGGGAATACGACTGAATTTTTATGCACGACAGGAGAAGAGACATTATTAGATGCTAGGGCATCAGTGGAGCCGGTAGTGTTGTGGAGAAACACTGAAAGGCTTACCTCACCACGAAGGGATAAGTGGGACTTCGTGGGCAATGATTTGATTTTTTGGTCTATAGGGTATTGAGAATACCCACAAGATTGTAGTCACGTCGTGTAGACTAGGCTGGAGTTGAAGAAAACCATGTTACGTGTGCGACATTTGCAATGTTTTTGCAAATGTGCATGGAGAAAAGGGTGTATGGGTTCCCTAGTCAATTGGATTCCTTAGACCTCCGAGATAGAGGGATGCGGAATATTTTTGTACGACGGTGGGGAAAGTAGGAAACAAGTCGTATCGATGAAATGGGCTGAACGTCATGGGAGATTGACGATGATCCAAGATTATATGTGCTGAGAGATCCAGCACACCCTATGGGATGAAAGTCGGTGGGAAACCGTTCAAAGGTTATCTCTTGATATGGGAGACCTAACTGTGGTGAAGAAGTAGAGCAAGGTGCTACTTGACTGAGTGTTCTGAGTGACTTACGTGTTACTAAAATGTTGATTCTTATAAAGTAACCAACCCAAAAAGTGCGCCAATTACGAAGAGTGCATGGATTGTAAAGTATAATAAACCCGGGGAGAAAGGGGAATAGAGTACCACTTGAGGAAAGATGACGTAAGTGGGAAGCGATGTTGAGGAGAGACATAGTGAGATTGTCTCCAAATACACCTCTAGTTAATAGACAAGATAGACTCGAAATGAACAACCAGAATGTGGTAGTGAACCCACATTTCCAATGATGGAATGAGGAGACAGACTTATAAATTATTGATGGGTTGTGAACATCATAATTAAGCCAACATTTCGTTGGGGGTAGCGAAATGGGGTGACCGGGATGGATTAGTATGTAGTTGAAAAGGGAGAGTGCACGGTGCCGCTCTACATGATTGTGAATCAGGATGAAATCCTAAAATTCCACCCTGTGAGAGATGGTCCAGAAGGAATAGAGATAAAGTTTTATTTTGAGTACGATGTGTTACCTATGACTCAATGTTAGTGAGAAAGAATGATGATACACCCTTATGATAGTGGAATTTTGGAGAAGCCCACTGATCAATTCATAGGTTGAATGTATGCCTATAAGAGCATATTTATAGGTAGAGCGAGTGCCTATATGGACTGTACATGAGGAATAGATTCGTGGGTACCGATTATGAACAATACATGTACTTTGGGTGTGGTTCGAGGAGACATTTCGAACTTTTAGTCCTTAACGCATGATATGAGGACATTCTATTGGAGCGTGACATTTTAAGGTATATGAAATGTGAAATATATGGCTCACAAATTGTCTACTCATGTGCGATGATATATATATATATATATATATATATATATATATATTGGTGCTCGAGAAGTGATCCCGAGACAAGTAAAATAACAATTGGTGATCGAGGTGGAATTCCGAGCCAATAACCCCAAAAGTGTTATAAAAGGGGGTGATTATAAAATAATTGTCGATAGTATATGTTATGTGAACGATATATATACCTATTGATTTTTCCTACTTATGGCCGACAGTAAGTGTGCTTAATCTCTGTATTGGGGTCGATGATGTTCTGGACCAATACATGAGGGATCGATTTGGGGTCGATGATTTTTCGAACCAGATCGATGATAAATATTGGTATCGACGGAAGGTCTGAACCAACATGTGCATTACATTTACCTTGGGGTCGATGGATTCCTGGACCAATGTAAATGATAGGGTTATTGGGGCCAATGATTTTTGACGGACCAATTTTCCTTAAAGTGTATATTGCGTGTGAAATATATACCTTATAATATTCTACTTATGAGTGATAGTAGACACTTAGATGTTATATAGAGATATACATCAAATGGGTAAATTAAGTAGAGAGAAACTTAATTTTAAGAATTAACGTTGGATTGGGAAAATCTATGAGAAATTAAGTAGTGAGACTTAATTATGATATATGCGGCATGGGTAACGTGCGATAAGAATTTATAATGAAGCAAGTCATGTATTTGGGGCAACCGTTAGGATGTTATGATTTGGTATTTGTTATTAGAGGATGCAATTATATTTAAGGTCCTTAGCCTTAATACCAGCCTTATCCTAATTTTGAGGACGAAATTCCTTTGCAAGGGGGGAAGTATGTAATACCCCGTATTTCTGAATATTCTAAATATTCTATTTAATTAGATTAGAGAATTAAATGAGAAAATACCTGCTTAATTTAAATTACGTAAGAGTAGTAATTTAAAGAGTTTTATTTAAAATGGTAATTATGGGATATTAATCGAGAGATAGATACCGGTATATATTGCCTCATTTTATTTACTTAGTGCGAGTGGTAAATAGTTACTTAATGCGTGTAGACCGTGTTGGGGTGAGAATGAGTAATATTTTTTATGTGACTCAAATGATAATTTAGAGGTCACCGATGAGTCCGGAAGGGTCAAATTAGTCAAAATAGTATACCCGGGGGTACTAGTTGAGTCCCGGGGTAATTTTGGACTAAACCATGACCGTTTGGGGGCGTTTTGGTCTTTTAACATAAGAGGGTATGGAGACCTACGAAATTTAGAGTTTTATATCAGTCGTATGATAGAGGAATTAGGGTTAGAACACCCATGACAACACCAATACCATTAGAGAGAAGAGAGGCACAACTTTCTAAGGCAAAAGGAAGAATTGGGAAGGATTCAAAGGGATTTTTACTATCAACTTGTTGGGGAAGAAGGATTGAAGGAGGAAGATCATCAATCATCAACAACAACCACGAAATCAGACCCTATTGATCATAAGGCAAGTTGTTTATTGCAAAAATTATAAAGTTATAATACCCATGTGTAGGGTTTTTGAATAGTTTTGTTTAAATCATTATTTTGATTGGAGAAAGATGATATTTATGCATGTTGGGATAGGAATCGCATGTAGAATGATTTAAACTATGTAGAGGATTAATATTCAGATTAGACTTGATGATTTTCGGAATAAAAATATGGACTTTGAATGAAAATATGGGAAGAACACCATAACTAGGGTTTCAAGAATTTTTGGGGTTTAATTCATTAATTATTTAAAGGAATTGGAGTTCTGATGTATTTGACACGTTAGAAACTGTCCTAGTATATGTGGAAATATGTTAGGATCATTGGGTCGACGTTTGGTGGACTATAATGGAGTTTGAGGATTTGTTAATGGGGGAAAAATCTTAACGAAGAAGAAGACTGCGTCTGTCCCTGTTCGATCGATCGATCGATCTCGAACTATCGATCGATCGACTATGTCGATCGATGGAACCCAGCCGTCGATCGATCGACACAAGCTGTTTCCCAAAAATTTTGTGTTTAATCCTTCGTTGAGTTCGAGAATGAATGAGTATTCTAGGATAGACATTATACTTATATGGGAGTAAGAATAAGACCAGTAGGTATATTGTTGAGTTCCAATAAGGCCATTGGGTGTAGGGCTTGGATTACGGACCGAGGGGAATAATCCGATTTAGTAGAGTATCGGGAACTTCGGAAATTGAGTTACGGGGTGAAGTAAATTCAATTTAAGTAATTGACCAGTAGGGTAAGCAATAACTACTGAAATTGTATTTAAGGGGTAACTAGGACCCTTAGAGTTGTGTGAATACTCAAATAAATATGATTAATGAGATAAATCGTAAAGCGATTATTGTATGGTAAATATATGAGATTAAAATGTTACGTACGTATATGATTAATGGGTCAGGCGTGTACCTACTGAATTATGTGATCTTTTAGGTAGAGAGATTATACCTAAATTAATTATGTTAGGGTCGATGAGAAATTCCGAACTAATATAAAGTTTTATATGTTTGGGGTCGATGAGAAATGCCGAACCAAACTTTGAACTGGTGTCGCGATGAGAGAGTCCCGAACCAGAATATGTTTGTATATATATTTTTAAAATAGTTGGGGTCGATGGATAATTCCGAACCAACTCTCACTTGGGGTCGATGAACCATTCCGAACGAAGAAATCTTTATTTGTGTATATAAATAATTGGGGTCGATGTATCATTCCGAACCAATTCTCACTTGGGGTCGATGAATCATTCCGAACCAAGACTCCTTTACATGTATAAAAAGGTCAAAATAGTAATGACTGATTTTTAGTATATATTGTGTGAAATATATATACTTGATGATATTCTACTTCCATGTATTAGTGGATTGATATTTATTATGTATTTAAAGATACATACTGAATTGGTAAGTTAAGTAGTGAAACTTAATTACGAAATGCACCTTTAGATAGAGAAAATCTATTTAGTAATTCAAGTAGTGAAACTTAATACATAAGTGGGAAGTCATCAGTTGTGAGAATTGTAGTAATTTTAGTAGAGAAACTAAATGAGAAGTCTTGAAAAATAACATAGATGAAATGTTATTTGAGAATTAATTAACATACGCGAGATGTTAGTGAAACGGTTGTACTGTATAGGCGGTACTGGAACTTGGGTACAGATAATTTCAGTTGACTACTTTGGTTTTAGTTAGCTTGGGAGGTATGGCTAGATAAACTAAGTGTAGAACGTTAGGTGTGCACAAAAGATGAGGGGAGAGTAAACTCAAGAGAGTGTACGAGAACCTAACATGTGTAATCAATAACTGCATTTTATATTGTGATAAACGCTTGCTAAATATGTTCAAAATGTTTTGAGTACTAACTCTTGCTATAAAATATTTTCAAAACCTTTTAGGTGTCCAGCCACGGGGACGCCATGTGTGATGATTCCATTCCAGGGACTCGGAGCTGTAGCACAGTGGATGCTTACAGGATTTTGACTAGACGATATCTCCCATTCAAATCTAGTACAGGATCTCACACTACTCTATGTATGGACTTGTTGTCCGGTATTAGTCTCAGATGTTAGTTTCAGACTAGTGGTTATTCTATTGTTGTTTGGGATTTTTAGCCGATGGTTTATTCGGTAATACTTTTATTCTGTTGTACTTTTACTTTGTTGTTTGAATTATAGTACATGATTATTTGTACTTCGTTCCGCATGGTTGATTTATCTGTTTTAAGAAAGATAAAATTTGGCACCGGTCTAATTTTACTTGGGGGATTAGTAATTAAAAAGTTTTCGACAGTGATGCTAAGAATGAACCATTTGAGAAACCTGTTTTAATTTAATAAAGGCCTGATCACCCGATGTTTAATTAGGCGGGGTGTCACAAAGCGTATATTCAGAATACTCATAGCAATCCATTCATAGTTTGGCATTTGTTCATGCAGGTGGGTATACATGCTTTTTACGCATCTTAGGTGAAATAAAAAAGCTACTGCTTTTTGTGTCGAGTTTCTAAAAAAACCTACAGCAACAACAAGTGTATAGAATATGTTTAAGGCTAACAAGTGTATATTAGCATTACTGTCGACACCAGAATAAATTATCACGGGAGCAAATTTATCACCGTACGATTGGCACGGGTACAAAGTATCACGGGAACAAATTTATTGTGGTGCCATCGACACGAGTACACCCTATAAGTTCAAGTCATTTAATAATTTGTCTGATTTTTATTAAAATTATTAGTAATATTATTTACTATGACTTATTTTCAACATTGCGTGGGATTTTTAGCTGTCCAAGGCAGGGAATTGTTTTAAGAATAGGATTCTATGCGTGGGGATCTATGGAAGTTAATGCGTTATATTATAATCTGCCTATGTTATGAGAGTACAAGGGAAACTCATAATGTCAGTTAAGTTTATAAAATTTTGCTTCAGTAAAGGCTGAAATGCTATACTAAAAAATACAAATTAAAAATCTAAACTACATGTTCCTAAGACACAAATGCATCGTATTAAAATCATAATCATGTCGCAAGTGTACCATGGGATGCCAACAATATTTATATTATCATTAATAGGAACACGGGAATAAATTTATCACCGTACCATCGGCATGTGTACAAATTTATCGCGGTGCCATCGACACGAGTACACCCTAGTTGTTTAAGTGATTTAATAATTTGTCTGATTTTTCTTAAAATTATTAGTAATATTATTTCCATTTTTTGTTAGATTACTAAAATGATATTTGAGATTTTATGTATACAAATATCTTATATGTAACTGTTTATATGATTGGCATTTATCCATGGGAACAAAGGTAAAGAATGCTTAGATTCATGAGCCTTGCAGGAGAAGGATTTTACTGATTTTTCGTGTGTTTATTTCAATAGTTCAAAACTGTGAGTTTTTTATTTTTATTCTTAGGACACTTGAATGTTAAAATTAGGTGACAATGATATTGAAGTATTCATATATACCTAAAAGTACTTTAAGGTTCACATGGCTCAATGTTTAAAGATTACTATGTGATTTATTATACCTAAAAGTACTTCAAGGTGCACGAGGCTCAATGTTTAAAGACTAATATGTTATGTACTATACCTAAAAGAACTTTAATGTGGACATGGATCAATGCTAACTTTATAGAGAAGTGTATTCATTATTTTCCATTGAATGATATTCAAAATTCAAATCTTTTTCAACATTAAAATTTGATCCGTTTAACGTAAATAGTTTTTGTTAATGTGCGTAACTTCGAGTTTTTAAAAAAAGTAAGATATTAACAATTAATTAAAATTCATAATGTTGAAATTTTCCTATGTGTTGGACTTTGTTCATGCGTGTTTCAATTAATTTTTGCTCACAGTTAAAAGAAAGGATTGTAAGTGAACTGACATTTGTTCATGCGTGCTGGCCTTACAGTTTCATGACTTATTGAAGTGGGTTTTGAGTTGGTCTTATAATGCATTTCATGCCGTAACTTGAGACTTTTTTTCTTTTTCATGCCAATACTTTAGTCGTACAAATTTTATCATGGGAACAAATTTATCGCGGTGCCTTTGGCACAAGTACAAAATATCACGAGAACAAGTGTATTGTCGTGCCATCAGCACGGGTACATCATAGTATATACATAAACACACACATACACAACACACATATACGTATTGCATGAAACCATTTTTATTTCCGAAAATATTATTTATCCCGATTAATTCACCTTAGTCTTGTAAAAAGACTTCATGTCCCCTAGTTTGACATTTATCCTTTTATTTAACACACAAGGTTAAATACTTAAAGCAACTTCAATTGGTTTGACCGAAATCCATTTCTTTTCCCAAATCACCCTTTTCATTTTGACCAATTCACATGAGTATTTTCACTGGAAATCACATTTTAAACACACATGGATACCATGTTAGAAACTAATTATTAAATCTTTGAAAACCTTTTACAACACACTCTTGTGTTAATTATGGTTTGAACCTCTTAGGTTGCTTATCCACTCATTCACCCACTTACTTTACCCTTTTCCTTCAAGTTAGGATGTCTTAATACGTTTTTACCACGCAACCCATTTCTTTACACATTTCTTATTACTTTATCTATTCTTAAAACTTTCCAATAACTGCGTACTTTAACGGATTGCTCACCACCGGCGATGCCACCAAATGCTTTGGCCAGTGGTTTTGGGTCTTTTACCCTAGGGGTCTAGGTCCTCCTTAATTAATGTTCTATCATCTGAGTTCCTTTTATGTGTTTAACATTTTACAAATGTCCATATTATTCCTTCATCCCTTTATACTCGCCCAAAGCCCCACTCGAGGTTTCACCAAAATTTGGGTTACATATGGAAATTATATTTCTATGTCCCTTACACTTTAGATTTATATTTTATTCCAAAAATCATGTTCATTAGGACTATAATGTGTAACACCCTTTCCAACTTTTTTATTTCACAAAAGCATCCTTCTTTACATAAAATTACCATTTTACCCATTTGTTTCCAAACTCACTTTTTACTCCATTTTACCAGTATTAATTTGCAAAAACACCATTAAGTTACCCACACTAGCTTCTTAAGTATTTTTAAACAACTTAACACCTTTAAACATTTTTGGAGCAACTCTCCTTTCAATTGGAAATATCCTTATTCCAATATTTCCTTTCAAAATTCATAAGTGTTAATTTTTCAAAAATATTATTAAGTTACACACCAACTTCCCAATGTTTAGCCATTAACACTTATCCAACACCTTAACTAACCATATTTTCAAATTAGACGTTTCTTTACTTTATTTATTAAAGAAATATAATTACTCTTGAAGGCTACCTTTATAATAAAATAACATTTCCATATTATCAATATATGACGTCTTATAACCTTATATTCATCACAACTTTAACCATTTTTTTAGACACTTTGAAGAGTAGACGTTTCTCTTTTCTTATTTCTTGTTTAAACCGGCTAAAACCTTGTTTAAACTTGTTCGTGTGTTTATTATCAAAATACTTTAAAAAATGCACTTTCAAGTCATAAAAGATATTTTTACTTCTTTCAAACTCAACAAATGTCCACCTTTTATAAAATCAACATTTTTGCAAGAAACTTGGAAATATTATTTAACCAATGTTTTGGCCCATTCAATCATCATTTTCAAACATTTTATTTCATAAAATATTTAACATCAATTTTCTAGAAAATACATCATTTTCATTAAAATCCTAATATTCATTTCTAGAAACTTTGAAATATTTATTCATCATTATTTTTTACAAGATAACATTTTTGCAACATTTGTATGATTATTAGTTACTATATATGATTTTCATCATTTAATTAAATGCATCCTAGTCATGTAATCTAACAACACGGTTACAAATAGAAAATATAGCGTCTTAATACTAAGAGTATAATTTCCCACCTCAAATGGAGCTCCAACAATGGTAAGCACAAAAGTTCTAAGAATATGGCCACAACCCACCTACTAAGGTGGCCTCAAGGAGGTTGCCTCACTCTAAAAGCATGCTCCATCAAGTTTTCATGGAAGAAACGCCCTTTAAACCCCATCAATCTTCCATTTCCATATTCAAGAACCCCTAACCAGAACTCCATAAATTCGTAGCTCTCCTTATCCATTGTGGAAATTGGTATATATGGTGGAATAAACAACAAATTGGTTGTTTATGGTAGGGGATGGTGGTGGAAGGACAACAATGGTGGAAGACTACTCCACCCTCTTCCGTATTATTTTCCCTTCAAAATGCCCCGAATGAGCCAAACAAACCCTTATAAAAGCCTCCTGAATATTAAAATTCTCATTTTGCCCAATCTTAAAAGCCTCTCGAAACAACTCATCAAATCAATGGTCCAGAATGTGACAGCAGAAGGGAAGTCTGATAGATATAATTTCGAAAGGGGTGATACGGCATTGAGTCTCGTTCAAATGAGTATGGCATCTCGTTCGATATGTGGCTTCTAGCAACCTTTGCACCGCCTGGAACTATTAGGCGTAGGGATGTAACTAGAAGATCGTTTGATACCCTTTTTCAAGCAACCTTATATCTCGTTTGAATTAGCATTCATGTTGTTTGAATGGCCCATTTTCCATTTTCTCTATTTATTTCAATTTTGACCACAACTTCCTATAATTATCATAAAGACTCAAGATAGATAAATCAGAATAAAATTTCACTCATAATTTTCCATGTCCCAAGGTTCTCACTCTATTTCAACTTATGCAGGGAAATTAAATGAAATATTTGGGCAGGGTATTACTATAACAAACATAGTTCCATCATAATTTTTAAAGGAATGAATAAATGAATTGTCACACCCCGCTTAATTCTAGTGTCGGCAGCCACCAAAACTAAGTCGGGAGTGAGTAAATAAATACCATTCGTAGCATGAGACAGATATGATACATATAAAATCAATCCCAAAAGATAAACCATCCAATCAAGAGATAAAAGATCCATCACCATGCGCAACTCAAAGTAAATCCAATCCCTAATAATATGAAAGTGAATTATCTCTAACTGAATTCAATGAAATAACTGAATAAAACCTATACAACTTTGGAACCGAATGTCCCAATCACAACCATAAACTGAGTCTCAGTATAAGTACAAACGAAAAGAAACTAAACTAAATCGATACGCATAAGGTAGAGGAACTCCAACTACACTTCCAAGCAAAACTCTAAATAATTCTATGTAGCTTCTACAAATACTTATCCTGAAAAATTTAGTTAACGCACGAGGTCAGAGCCTCGAGCATGAATACACACTACTCCCCTCAAATAGGATCCTTGAATTCGGACAGTAGCACTATAAGCAATAAATATCAAAATAGAGTATTTTAAATTAAACGAGATAATTAAATGCGATCAATATAAATCACTAACTACCCACAGAGATCCCCATTTAATAAAGCACACCAATATGATTTTAAATTTCCAAGTCACGCGGAGTTAATATTTTATTAATTAACCCAAAATACCAAATTTCTCAAATATTTAGGTCTTACTTAAATAATTATTAGGTATGGCGGTCCTCCCGCCTCAAGTGATAATTCACCAAAATTCATTATAGCGGTCCTCCCGCCACGGGTGATAATTCACCAAAATGTTACACTTCCCCTTGTCAATCGCTAGCTAAATCCGTTGAAACTGTCGATCCCCCGGAATATGACAAGGTTCCAACACACAACTTGACATAAATCGATCAAGATGACCCGCTTAAACTGTCGGTCACTGATATATTATGCCGCCCAAAATTTTAATACCCGTTTTTATCTTATGCATTAATTCTCAATTTCTCAAATTTATAATTTATATATTACCCCACCCTTTTATCGATGTGAGATCCTCAAAATACCCCTTAGTCCCATACCTAACGGTCCTGAAGTTATCAATATGTCCTACCCAATGTATAGGATGAATTTCTAACGTAAATCTCGACCTAGTCTCATGCCCAGGCTAGCGTAACGATGATAAAGTGACAAAAATCAGCCCACCCCTGACATAATAAAATCGTAATAATCTTCCCTCACTAGTCCTATACCTAGAAGGCCTAAATCATAAAAAGGCCTACCCACTAGTCCCATACCTATAAGGCATTCTAAAAATATAGGGAGAGCATCATTACCCAATAACCCGTCGTCACAACGAAAAATAAATAATCACAACAAGATACATAATCACACATAAATAAAACAACATGTACAACTACGCATGATAGTCCAATTTAATTAAATCTTAATCATCACAACGTCACAATACCCAATTCCTCTCATTTAATTATATTAAGTTAAATACTGAGTTTTCATCATTTACTCATCGAAATTTCAATTTCCTAATCTGTACATTAACAACATGAGTTATACGAACCCAAATTCATTTATTTCAAAACTAGGGTTTCTACATTCAGCCTACACCAACAAAACCCAAAATCCACTCTAAAATCCTACATACCCAAGGGTTATGAATATTATTCATATTAAAGGATTTCTTAAAAAATACGACCAAGTGTTATGTGCTCACTTTCTCTAATTGGATTGCTAATTGATTTTAAGAAAGCATTGAATTAAGGTTTGGGCAACACTTAAAATGCATAAAACTAAAGGAAAAGAATAGAGTATGCATGCCTGTTATTAACATGAATCAAAATCTGAGTAGAAGTTTGAACTCTTCTTAAGAAAACACCACTTGAATCTTCAAAGCTTGGGAAAGGTAGGGGCTAGGGGTTAAAGATGAGAGAAATATGTTTTGAAATTTTTTTCTAGAGAGAGTTTGAGGGAAAAGTCATTTTTGAAGTCCCAGCCTCGTTTCCATTTAGTATATAAATGGTTTAATAGTTGGAAAACAATTAGGAGTCTAATGCATCCATCCACCACCTGCATTCAATGAGCACGCCAGTCGTTCGAATGACAATGCGACGTCATTTAAACGACAGGGCATGTCGTTCGAACGTGCCCCACAATTCCCAAAATTAAATCGTTTAAAATCCACCTTAATTATCTAATGAAATATATAAGCTGAAAAAATGTGCACCTACGAGTTTAAATAATTAAATAAGAAGTTTATAACTTTATAAAAAAGACCCCATTTTAATTCTCGATTGAAAAATTACTAATAACCCAAGTCAAATTATTAAAGACTTTTTAAATCCAAAATTTTATTTTTCTCTGATTTCCAAAAATAATTTAAAAATTCCCATTTAAAAATAAATCGGGTGGTTACATACCTTCCCACTAGAAAAGAATTTCGTCCTCAAAATTAGATGAATCGTAAATATCCAACGCGTGAATCTCGCAAAAGAAAAATAAGGTGCACATATGCCTACCCGTAGAATGCTGTAATTGGGCGCCCATACACCCAATCCTACATGCACCTCCCCCACGAACATCAAAATAATATATATATATATATATTGCCTATATGCATACGTATAACTATGAAAATAACGGCGTACCACACGATCTCACAAATCCCCACTCGATCCTATCTTCGAAAGTCATCAAAAATGCTAACGTCCTCAAATTAAATCTCAACACTTAAAATTGATACATACGATACCTAACATGTGCACTAAAATTTCCAAAATAATTATCGTAAATATAATATATTTAAAGGATCCTCACATCAAGCTTACTAATTCTAAACTCAATGTCTATAATGTCCTTAGCACAAAACTTCACACCTCCAAGAAACACATCTAACACGTATGCTAGACCCTCTACCTTAAGGAGTACGAATGAACAAAGGGATCAAAGATTGGCAACGCAAAAGCTAAACAGACTCATAACCTACAAGACCTAAGACCATGCTCTGATACCATCAGTCACACCCCGCTTAATTGTAGCATCATCTTCCACTAAAACTAATTCCAGCATGAGTAAATAAATACCATTCTTAGCATGAGACAGATATGAGACATATAAAATTAATCCACAAGATAAATGGTAATCAATCGCAAAAGATAAACCATCAAACCAAGCGATAAAAGATCCATCACCATGCTAAACTGAAAGTAAATCCAATCCCTAATAATATGAAACTGAATAATCTCCAATTGAATCCAATGAAATAAATGAATAAATCCTATACAACTTTTGAACCGAATGGCCCAATAACAACCATAAACTGAGTCTTAGTACAAGTGCGAAGGAATAGAAACTAAACTAAATCGATATGCATAAGGTAGAGCAACTCCAACTACATTCCAAGCGAAACTCCAAATAATTATATGCATCTTCTCCAAATACTTATCTTGAAAATTTTTGTCAACGCACGAGGTCAGAGCCCTAAGCATGAATACACACTATCCCCTCAAATAGGATCCTTGAATCGAGACGGTATCATTATACACAATAAATATCACAATAAAGTATTTTAAATTAAAGCGATCAATATAAATCACTAATTACCCACAGAGATCCCCATTTAAAAAGCCACAACAATATGATTTTAAACTCCCAAGTCCCGTAGAGTTAATCTTTTATTAATTAACCCAAAATACAAAATTTCTCAAATATTTATGTTCTTACTTCAATAATTATTAGGTATGGTAGTCCTCCCGCCTCGGGTAATAATTCACCAAAATTTGTTATAGCGGTCATCCCACCACGGGTGATTGTTCACCAAAATGTCACACTTCACCTTGTCAATAGCCAGCCGAATCCGTTTAAACTGTCGATCCCTTGCAATATGATAAGGTTCCAACACAGACATGACATAAATTGACCAAACTGAACTGTTTAAACTGTCGGTCACTGACACATTATGTCGCCCCAAATTTTAATAACCATTTTTATCATAGGCATTAATTCTCAATTTCTCAAATTAATAATCTATAAATTACTCCACCCTTTTATCCATGTGAGATCCTTAAAATACCTCTTAGTCCCATACCTAAAGGTAACCAAGTTATCAATACATCTTTCCCTATGTATAGGATGAATTTCTAATATAAACTTCGACCTAGTCTCATGCCTAGGCTAGCGTAACGACGATAAAATGAAAAAAATCAGCCCATCCCTGACATAATAAAGTCGTAATAATCTACCCTCGCTAGTCCCATACATAGAAGCCCTAAATCATAAAAAGGTGTACCCAATAATCCCATACATAGAAAGCATCCTAAAAATATAGGGACAACATCAATACCCAATAACCCGTCATTGCAAAGACAAATAAATAATCCCAACATGACCCATAATCACACATAAATAAAACAACATGTACACCTATGCATGATAGTCCAATTTAATTAAATCTTCATCATCACAACGTCATAATACCCAATTCCTCTCATTTGATTATATTAAGTTAAATACTGAGTTTTCATCATGTACTCATCTAATTTTAAATTTTAATATCTCTATATAAACTACATGAGTTATACGCCACTAAATTTATTTATTTTAAAACTAGGGATTTTCTAAAGGCAACGTTCACCAACAAAACCCAAAATCCACTCATAAATCCTACGTACCCTAGGGTTTTGGATATTATGCATATTAAAGGACTTCATAAAAATAGCGCCAAGTGTTATGTGTTCAATTTCTCCAATTTTATTAAAAATTGATTTTAAGAAAGCATTAAATTAAGGTTTAGGCAACACTTAAAACGCATAATACTAAAGAAAAAGAATAGAGTATTCATGACTATTATTAGCTTGAATCAAAATCCGAGTAGAAGTTTGAACTCATCTAGAGAAAACACCACTTGAATTTTTAAAACATGTGAAAGGTAGGGGATAGGGTTGAAGATGAGAGTAATATGTTTTCGAAAACATTTCTAGAGAAAGCTTGAGGGAAAAGTGATTTTCAAAGTCCCAACCCCGTTTCTGTTTAGTATATAAATGGTTTAAGAGTTGGAAAATAATTAGGAGTATAATACATCCATCCACCGCCTATAGTTCGAACAGGAACGCCAGTCGTTCGAATGACTACGTGTCGTTGTTCGAATGACAGGGTATGTCATTCGAACGAGCCCCAAAATTCCCAAAATTAAATCTTTTAAACTCCGCCTTAATTATCCGATGAAATATATACGCTGAACAAATGCGCATCAACCAGTTTAAATATTTAAATAAAAAGTTTATAACTTTATATAAAAGACCCCATTTTAATTCTCGATTGAAAAATTACCAATAACCTAAGTCAAATTATTAAAGACTTTTTAATTACAAAATTTTATTTTTCTTCGATTTCCAAAATTAATTTAAAAATTCCCATTTAAAGAAAATCCAATACATGATTGTTATTGAATAAATGACTAATGGCCCTTATATCAAATAGCCATCCATTTAATGATAAAAGAGTAGTTCCTTCTTTAATGACGTGATGATAAGAGAGACCAGAGGATGTTGAAGTGGAAAAGTCCTAAGAAGAAGAGGTATCCACTGTGACACCCCGCTTAATAAGATACTGGGTGATCAGTCCTATATCAAATTAAACAGGAATCTCAAATGGTTTCATACTCAACATCACTATAGAAAACCAATTAATTACTAATATCCTATTAGGTATGGTGCTAAATGTTAAACTTTCTAGTCTTTTTTACCTAAACGCACAAGTAAATCCATTCACACAGGAAAATAAACAACAATTAGAATGAATAAAAAAATAAGCGATGACTCTCGGTAAAACAAAAATACAACCATCATGAATGGGGGTAAAATAAAATCAGTGGAAAGAATATAAATACATCAATTGGGAAACATGCTCGAATATAAGTTACAATACCTCCTATATAGATATCAAAGAACGAAATATCTAAAATAATTCCTACCAACATCCACAGTTGCGGCAGCAACGTCTGACTCGAAGGGATAATCATCCAGGCATCCCCGTGTCTGGACACCTAAAAAATATACAAAGGAGAAGAAAATGAAAAATAGATAAGGGTCAGAGCCCGGGGTTTTTAAAATATTTTAGCAAGTGTTTAAAATACTTTAATATTCAAAATATGATATTTTCCATATTTAAACCGGTGTTGCACTCGCATGAGATACCCCTCACCTCTCATCTAACAGTGCACACCTAACGCATGTATTTTTAACAACCTAGTTATTCCCTAGTCTAACTAGCATCTCACCAGATTTATAAATCCCCATATACTATCTCATGTCCCGCGTATATAAAAATCTAAGCGTTCGCTCACTTATGAATTATTATTTCTCATTTTTTATCATTTAGTCAATTATTAGGAATAACTATCACTAGTTATTACACTACTCACATTTTAGAGTTATTTATTTCGTATATATTAGTCTCATCATGTATACGTATATAACATAGTTTATTCCGGATACTATACTCCTAGATAGTCAAGAAATGGACTCACATTTCTTTCCTTATTTTAGTCCATATATATATATATATATATATATATATATATGATATACTATACACATCAAGTATATCTATACTTATATATCATATACTATATAAGTATAATAGCCATCCCTCTGAGCTATAACTCAAAGGATGCAGTCTCTAGAATGCTATCATCCTCCAGAGAATTTCTCACACCTTCTCCTAGGTAGCCAGGTCGGAATCTCACATCGAACCCTAAATCAATCACAAAAGAAGGGGAAGAAGTCATAGTTCCTCACCTGAAAGTGAGACCGAATCATACCTAATACGTCTCACCCAAAATAAATAATCACACTGTAATAATATCTGGACGACTATGACCTAGGGCTATGCTCACCCTGCTTCTCCATCCAGGGGATTCGTCCACATCGTACAACTTCCCATGATAGCACTAGATGGGTATGTTCCACATAAATATATCAGTCACATACATATATATTTATAATCACATCATATATACTCTCTCTCTCTCTCTCTCCCCCTCTCTCTCTCTCTCTCTCTCTATCTATCTATCTATCTATCTATCTATCTATCTATCTATCTATCTATCTATCTATCTATCATGGTACTAGCCTATAATCCTAAATATACCAATTCGTAATAAATTTAGAAGTATACACACAACTTATTATAATCCCATAAGTATTTACTCACTTATAATAAAATTCCTCACCTTAATAATTTCTCGAAAATTATCTTATCACCTCTAACTTGTATTTTAATTTCATCCTACTCGCACGTTTGTATTTTACCCATATACTACCGACATATATATTCTACACGCATAAACATATGTGTACACGCCGAACTACTTTCCCGAGTGTAGTTCATCCCAAACACTCCTAAAATTCATAACCTAGATCTAATTACCACAAACCCAAGACTCATACATCACTCACATAATCTTATAGACGTCCTCTTACTCTATCTAGGATCCCTTAATATTTATGTCCCAAAAGAAATTCTTATCCAATCCCTTTTATCCAAGTAAAATCTCTCAAATATTTTTGTCAAAATTGAACCGATCTCATAGCTAGAAAACAAACTGGGTCCGACCAAAAATGAATCGATCCGGCCATCGAAAATGAACCGTTTCGGTGCTCAGATAAATGAACTGATTTGGTATTCCAAAAACGAACCTGTCCGACACAAGTAGTTTTGGGAGTTCATCTTATCCAAATCCTAAAATACATTCTAAAACTCATCCAACTTAATTTCTAGGGTTTCGAACATCACCCAACACTAATATATATATCTACGCATTATGATTTTCCCAACACTACAATTAGTTTCAAGGGATTCATCCATTTCTAATAATTTAAACCCCTAATTCTTATTTGTGCATTTCTTTAATTTTCTCACAACAAATTATACCATTAACATAAATGCTTGCTTAGATTTCATATAGAGATATTAACACATCAATTTGCATGAATTTAATCTCCAAAACCCCATTTTTTATTCAAGAATCCTAAAACCCAAATTCATAACTTTCTCACCAATTATGATATGAACAATAAACACATTTAATAGTTAAAGCAAGTTAAACACTTGCCTGGTTGGATAAATCCAATGATCTAGTGACGAAATTCGTCGGAGCTTGGCCCAAGTCTCCTTTTTTTCTTCCTTTTCTTCCTTCTTTCTCTTCGTTTTTCTTTCCTTCTTTCTTTCCTTTCCTTCGTTCTCCCATGACCTTATAAGAGAGAAATAAGGGTTTTTCCTTATTAAACCCAAAATTTACTCGTATACACAATTGCGAGTCATTACTTATCCAAAAATTCCCTCGAACCTAATCACTACCCACAGGTACTCTATTCTAACTATCTTCGGCCATCCGAGACCAACCGCACACTCGAAATTCCCAGCAGAGTCACTATAAAAAATTCACGTCTTAAACCCGACACATCTCCACACGTGTTTTCCTTATAAAAGTAACATCTCCTCTCGCTTTTGTTCACCTGCGACATGAAATATAATTAGTCCATCTCATTTACTTTAAATTATCAAATCATTAAATTACACCCACTCATGTAATTTAAATATCCATAAAAGTACGGGGTATTACATTGTCCCCCCTTTACAAGATATTTTCATCCTCAAAATTTGGACAATACTGTACTAAAGTTTAAGATCTTGAGCCACAAACAACACCCTTTAGTACCTAAATAAAATCACACCTCGATAATGGTACGATCACACCACTATTCACCCCCTTGTGGGGGCCTAACTGAATAAAGGCTTACTCATATAGCTTCAGCTTCCTGACAAGATTGTTCCATTATCTATATACTGATACACTCCATCGGTCATAAGCTCTCATCTCAATAATGACACATTACCCATTGTTCTTCTACTAATGACATCCAAATAGAACAAGCCTATAAATTAGTGGCTCTATTGCCTTAATATTATTGGAAATCCATATATCACTAAGGGCTAGCTTCCCATGTCCATCCCAACACAAATATCCCATCCTGAGAGAAACCATAAGAACATCGAACCACTACAATTGGTCCTGTAAATGTCGTTTCATGGCGATGTAACTCTTACAATGCTCCAAAGTCACCCTAATAAATCTTGTGGTTAATGCCCCTTTTGACAATGGACTCTAAATCACTTTTAGTACAAAAGTCTAGTTATTCTATCACCTCTAAACAACCTGAGGGAGAATGATTGGGATTTACCACACAAAACTTTAATAGGAGTCATTTCCATAACAAACTGGTACGAGTGGCTACCCATAAATCTACCATTCGGTAATTTCTTCTCCTAATTACTGTATTATGCTTTACTTCAATTACAAGTTAGGTTAGTTGCGGAAATAAACTAACCATAGTGACTCCAAAATCACATTCATACCGCTTACTAGTCATTGAGCACCTGTCGTATACTTATCGGGCCATAGGTGACACGACATGCCCAAAATAAATCATTATCCCCATTACTTCCCAAAAATCCGTATCGAATGTGGGGTTCAAGGATCTATATCCTAATTCACAACAATATTTGGAGACACCTTACACCAGTGCAATACTCAATTAATAGCTTGTCTGCCCATTCCAACAATGGAATTATCAGCTTGATACAAAAGTTATGGTTAGTCATCCCGAACCAACCTATTTCCATCTAAGTGTGGTGCACCTAGAGACAATTCACTATGTCCCGCTCAATACCTACTTCCACTTATAACGTCTCATATTAATTGGTATTTAATACTCCTCTTCTTTCCCCGGGGTACCGAAAGTGTCTGTCTGTGCAGTATTTTCTACATGCACACTTCTGGGTCCTTTTTACTTATAGGCATGAACATTCTATTTACACGCAATCCACTCTCAACATTTGACTGAATAGGATTCCACCCTACTTTACTATAATAGTTGGACTTCCTATTCTCAAAAGATTTCCGTTTAAATGGCCTCCCACAGACTTTTAATTCATCTCGAGTGTGCTACTCTCATTGCATATCTATACTTGGATTATCATCTTTCCCACTCGATGTCCAATCCATCATGCCATTACAATTTTTTCTATAATTTCCCCACAGGAATACATTCAACACATTTATTCCCACATCCTCCCATCTCAGACAATTTTTAAAATCAGTTAACTAGGGTACCCACACACCCTATAATTTTGCGCATATTAACGTAAACATCACATACTTATCACATGTAATCCACATAATCATGTTTCCGTTGCCTTCACAACATGGCTAGAGTACTTGGGCGTTCTCAATCACCCCCCTAAATTTAAATTTAATCCTTCTCAACATCATTCCACCCTTCAAGTCGTGGTGAAAAGAAAGATTTTATAGTGCCCTCTAATAGCACAATCGACTCCCCTTGCATTATATCGTATTATAACTTTCAACTCATAGTTATAACTGCCAACTTGACTAATGAACGAGGTACTAGACTCGTGGAGTAATGACCAAACATCTCACTACTTTTAACGTTGCGCTAAGTTTCGTGTATGGGATGTCTCAAAAAGCAAAATCCAAACAGAGAACCATCTCGATACACTACTACCTAACATTGCCGGTCATCAAAATCCGTTAGTCCCTAAATCCATAGCATGTACCCCAAAACTGTAATAAACCTTATTTTTGAGTAATTATTTTTATATAAATTTGCCATGTGAAGTAATTATATAAAATAATGGAAGTTGAGGTAAATATTATTTTAAGTGTTTTAAAAGGTAATATTTACAAAATTTTTGCATATTTACTGTTAAGTAAATGTAAATCGCATTATGTTATGTTTTATTGCGTCGTTATGTTTTCAGAAACAGTATTGGTTTAAAGCGATGTTGGATCATTAAATGATTTATCTTATTCCGAATGCAAATTTAGAGGACACGGTTAGTCCTGAAATGATTGAGATAGTCAAAATAAGTGCCATGTTGTATTTTTGGCTTCCGGGTACTTTCAATAGGTTTTGGATTAATTATGTAGTTACGAGTCATTTTAAGGTTGTAATGACATTTAAAGATGGAATTTAGTGTTAAATGAATGTTTAAGTCTTCCAAACCCTTTTATCCCCAATTATAGGTTCCTAAACCTAGAGAGAAAGATAGAGAAAGAGAATTATGGAGAAAAGAAGAGATAAGGAAGAGAATTGAAGAAATTGAGCTTGATTTTGTATCTACCAAAAAAGAACCCGAGATTTAAGCCTTAAGGAAAGTTTTAACTTGAAAATATATGATTTTATGTGGATAAATTGTAGTGATAGTTGTGTATTTGAAAGAATCGAACCAATGGTAGGTTTTTATGAATTTTAGTGTTTAACCCTTAGATTTTGTTGTTTGGTTGAATTAAGTTGGGTATATTGGTTTATTGTTGTGTAGAAATGTTGTGGTTATGTTGTTGGTTGACGAGAATGAAGGAAGTGTAAGAGAATGGGGTTTAGGTTTTGGGTTGGGTATTTAAAAACAAGGTTTAGTGGTGGGTCTGGTAAGCACGGTCGATCGCAAATCAAAGCTCGGTCGACCGGGCCTAAAGGAAAAAGCCTACTGCTTTTCTCGATAAGCATATTATAAAAGCGCAGTCGATTGCGGTCCAATGAACGATCAACCAGTCCTTTATATTTGGATTTACTGCATTTCTTGTTAGACAAAACCTTATAGGCGCGGTCGATCGGGGGTCAGGGGACGGTCGACCGGTCCCCTATTTTCACCCGAAATCCTTAGTTTTCTCTAGCTTTTTTCTTTTAAGGTAAGGACCTAGGAACCTTCTAAAATGAAGTAAAACTAGAGTACTATAGTCTATTATTAAGGTATTCAGGAACCTAGGTTAGAAATGAGAGTTGGGGCTTAGACCGGGGATAAATTTAGTTAGTTGTTAGAGAAAGCTAAGGGATTCTTTTTACAAATTGAGCTAGTCTTGGTCTAGGAGGAAATAGAGGGATAAGAATTATGGACTTTTAGAATTGGGTTGAAGTAATATCATACATGATGGGTCGAAGGTTTATTGTAAATTCATGGAGACTAATGTGGAAATAAATTAAACGTTGTGGTTTATAAATTATGACATGAAACGCTTATGGCTCCGGATAAACTGTAATGTACATTCTAAATTGGAATATTTTATGAATGATGAATTGCATATACATACCTCTCTAAATTCTATCATATAGGAAGTTACGTGCATGAGGTGAAGTCCCCTGTCTAGTGAATGCAGGGCGAATATAGTCCTCAGCCATTGGACCGGTTGTTATATATTGTGTTGTTATTTTTCAAACTGAGGTAATTCTGGGTATGGTTATGATTCACTATCGAAGGTATATGGCCGCTTCCCAATGTCATGCGATTTAGGATGCCCAGGTTGTCATGGTGATAGGCCTTGGAAGATGATATCTATTTAGGTGCGCATCCAGTGGGGTGACTCCCAGAAGGATGGTCTTAGAATCGTTATATGTTGTGAGTATAACAAATCATATAAAAGTTGTATTTTATAAATGGTGATTAATTTTATGAAATAAACTGTTTTGGAAATAAGTTTCCTAATGACGAATAGACTTGTAAAATCATAATGTGCAACCCTGAAATGGAATTTTATTAAATGAAATTGAGTTATATTCTCTTGCATAAATGAATATTCATAATTGTCATTGTTATTGCGCTAGGTTGTGCATTTGGAGTGAGTGGTGAGGTTTATTACGATTTGTGAAGAGCGAGATAAGGTTTATTTTATTTTATGATGATTAGATATTCCTAACTGCCATGCAATTTATTCACATGTTTATCATAAAAATCGGGCCCTAACTTGTTTATATCTCCTATTTTTGTATGAATCCTATTTATGCCCGGGTGCTCCATCGCAAGAACGCCCGTTGTGACCCTTCCATCCAAGTGTCATGGAGCTAAAATATTTTGCGGATGTTGTAGAATATTTGTTATAGACACTTCTATCTTTTTTGTACTCTAGCTATGATAAGTCTACACATCCGGGCATGTTGCCCAATTTTTTTATACATGTTTAATATATTGTGATATTCATTTTAATACTCAGTTTAACCTGCTTGTAATGGTCTGTTAACTGACAGCTTATTCGATTATTATTATTGTGTATGAATGTAATTATTATTTTTCTTTTATCCACGATTTCTTTAAATTTGATTGTCTAAAGGATTTTCTTTAAACTTACAAATAATTTGACATCAATTTTCTAAAATAATTGGTGGTTATCTCGTACTAATATTTTCACAATAGTGATGATAAGAATGGACCATCTATGATTCCTGTATTTATTGGAGTATCGGGCTGGCCACCTCTTATTTTATTAAGCGGGGTGTCACAGATGGTATCAGAGCATCAAGTTCTAGAGTTCCTAGGATCTATGCGGACTGATCACGTTCTATCGTAGCGTTCTTTGATATAGAGCCCTATTGTTAGGACTATTTTGTTTGTATATGTTTGCGATCTTCTATAAAGGCGAATTGGTTAAATTGTATTCTGATTCAGTTGTTTCTTCGTCTCAGATGCCGCCTAAAAGAAGTCGCTCAACTAGGAGAAATAGAATTATTGAAGATAATGTAGAACCCCTGCCACTGCAAGGAATGATAAATTCCGCGGAAGTGGCTTATATTGTCGCCGAGGTGGTCAATGCTGCAATGACTAATAAGTCTCAATAGTTTCCTCAATCCCAGCAACCGATAGTATAGGAGGTGCAGGCCCATGCAGGACCTTCCCCGTGGGAAAGAGTCAGAGAATCTTTTTTGAAGGGTCATCCACCAAAATTCTAGGGTGGTTATGATGTAATAGTAGCAAACCATTGGAAGAAGGACATGCAGCGTCATCTTCGTATGGTAGACTATAGTGAGGAACGAAAGAAAATACTTGCTACTTTCAAACTGGTTGGAGCAGCCTTACACTGGTGGGAGTTGGTGACCACGCCGGAGCAAAGAGATACTATGACTGGATCAGACTTTTGGGTTTTATTTGACCGAAAGTATTTTCCTCTCGCATTCCAAAGGGAGATCAGGAGGAAACT
This sequence comes from Sambucus nigra, assembly GCA_949130495.1. Taxonomy (NCBI): domain Eukaryota; kingdom Viridiplantae; phylum Streptophyta; class Magnoliopsida; order Dipsacales; family Adoxaceae; genus Sambucus; species Sambucus nigra. The sequence continues at coordinate 187,250,200 of OX422220.1, forward strand.
TCAAGGTGTATTTCAAGGGGAGCATTTTATGGACGAGTGTGAGGAGGGATTTACTCGTTTGGCTAGTTTTGTGTCGGATGAGGTAGTTCCATAGGAGATGAGGATATCAAAGTTTATTAGAGGTTTGCATTGGAGAATACGACAACATTAGCTAGAAAATCCAATTTTATAAACATTTTTTTATGTGATGAATGCCGCATTGGTTCATTTCCAAGATCATCGTTTGCATGTGTAAGTAAGTAAGAAGGTTTTAGTGTCGGGGCAACCTAGTAAGCCAGGAGGAAATGGTGATGGAGGAGCACTACCCTCATCTCAACCGTCGGGAAGCATGTAGAAGGAAAGGGACACCCAACAAGGGGATTTTTCCAAGAGACAGCGTCTTGGGGGCTTTAATTTTGTGGTAAGGTTTCAGGCACGGTCAAGGTGCCCAGCAGCAGCAGGTGGGTCAGAAAGGCCAGGTAGGCCGGGGTAATAATGGGGGTTGAGGCCATCAGGGTCAAAGCTTGGGGAAATTTTGAAATAATAGGGTCCATTATCATGAAAATATGGCAGGCCGTTATTTTTAATGAGGGGAAATGGGTCACTTTAAGAGAGCTTGCCCCGAGTAAATTGGGGGACAGTTGCTTAGAGTTCCTTAGTAGTAGAAGGAACATCTACTGCCACTAACGCCTATTACAGACGTCCTTCCACATCAGTGGAAATTACAGTATGGGCGTGTTTACCACATTTAGGATGCTTTACTTCTGCCAGCCCCGCCCGCACCACCAGCTATCGAGGGTAAGTTTCCTATTTAAGGACATATGGGTCGTGTATTGTTTGATATAGGTGAAACACTCTCGTTTATTTCTAGAAGTTTTTCTCAATCAACTGAGTTAATTAAGTCTGAAAAAAGTGCCTTTATCAATGTCAACTCATTTATGGGTGATGGCTCGCTCATTTTCTTTGTTTGTAAAAGAGTAGAAATAAATCTCGATAATTTGTGTTTTGAGGCCGATTTACTCGTCCTGGATATGGTCGGGTATGATGTTATCTTGGGAATGGATTTTCTAGTGAAATACCATACTATAGTAAATTGTTATGGGAAGAGTATAGTCTTTTCCATTCCGAGGCAGGAGATGTTTTTAGTGGCTATGCCCCTTTCGGATGGAGGTTTTAGCACGTATTTGTATTACATTATGGAGGAGACTTCTTGTGATATAGTCATTTCCCTGGATCCAATTCTCATTGTTAGAGACTTTGAGTATGTTTTTTGGGAGATACTGGGTTTACCTCCAGGTCGGGAGATTGAGTTTGTGATTGATCTAGCATCAGGAACGTGGCCGATTGCTAGGGCTCCGTACCGTATGGCTCTTGTGGAAATGAGGGTGTTAAGAGATCAAATTCAGAAGTTATTAGAACAGGGTTTTATTAGGCGTAGTACGACACCGTGGGGTGCTCTTATTTTGTTTGTGAAGAAAATAGATGGTTCCCTCCGGTTGTGTGTTGATTACTGGGAATTGAACAAGGTTACCATTAGGAATAAATACCCACTACCTCAGATAGATGATTTGTTTGATCAACTTAGGGGAGCATCGTACTTCTATAAGATAGATTTGAGGACTGGGTATCATCAGCTGCAGATTCGACAGAAAGATGTGTCCAAAATTGCGTTCTTAACTAGTATGGGTCTTATGAGTTTTTGGTTATGCCTTTTGGGCTAACCAATGCTCCTGCAGTGTTTATGGAACTTATGAATAGAGTGTTTCAAGACTTTCGTAGACCAGTTTGTCATCGTGTGCACTAATGACATCCTATTTTATTCTCAGACTGAAGACGATCATGCCAATCATTTATAATTGGTCCTGCAGATGCTAAGGGATCATCATTTATATGCCAAGTTCGAGAAATGTGGTTTTTGGTTACAGGAAGTGTAGTTTTTGGGTCACATTGTGACAACTGAGGGAATTTTGGTACATCGGAGTAAAGTTGTTGCGGTGAGGGAATGGGGTCAACCCACGACACCTACAGAGATTCGCAATTTTCTAGGTTCGGCTAGATATTACCACCACTTTATTAAGGTTTTTTTGAATATTGCTAGCCCTTTGATAAATCTGACTCGTAAGGGAGTGAAGTTTGTTTGGGATGATTCCTATCAACTGGCATTTGATGAGTTGAAAGATAAGTTGACTTCTTCTCCAGTACTTACGTTACCGAGTTCGGGGGTGGAATATTTGATCTTTACTGACGCATCTATGCATGGGTTGGGAGGTTTGTTACAGTAAGAGCACCGATCTATTATTTATGCTTCTCGCAAGCTAAAGCCCCATGAGAAGAATTGTCTAGTACATGATCTGGAACTTGTTGCAGTGGTATTCTCCTTGAAGATTTGGAGACATTACCTCTTGTGGGAAAAGTTTAGTCTTTTCACGGACCACAAATCGTAGAAATATTTATTTTCTCATAAGGATTTGAATATGCGACAACGTCGATGGTTGGAGTTTGTGAAAGACTATCAATTTGATATACATTATCAACCTGTCAAGGCTAATATGGTGGCTGATGCGTTGAGTCGAAAACTCGGGGGGGAGTTAGATAGGGTATGTAAGGCTAAATGGAAAGAACCTAGCTAGGAGGATGCGGTAGCAATGGTGTTTATGTTAGTCTTAACCGTTACACAAACGGTAGTGGAAAGAGTTGAGGAATCTCAAGGAAGGGGCAAAGATTGTTAGGACCGTATACTCTAGTTACTAACCGAGGGAGCAGAATCCTACTCTATAAGTTCGGAGGGTGGGTTACATTTCCACGGGGGACTTATTATCCTAGATGAGGGAGATTTAAGGCATGCCATAATGACTGAATCTCATGGGTCCAGATTTGCCGTACATCTTGGTGGAGACAAAATGTACCAAGACATACGCCGTCAATATTGCTGGGAGGGTATAAAACTGGACATCTCTAAATCTGCTTCCCAATGTACTACTTGTCAATTAGTGAAAGTAGACCATCAGTGACCAACGGAATTTCTACAACCCTTGGAAATACCAGTTGGAAGTGGGAAATATCTCGATGGATTTCATCACAGGATTACCAACATCGCAAAGAGGTCAGGATTCCATTTGGTTTATCATCGATCGTCTAACCAAGTCGGCTCATTTCTTACCGGTATGCACGAATTACAATACCACTCGTTATGCCCGACTATTTATTGTGAAAATTATGAGACTCCATGCGGTACCCATTAATATAGTCTCCAATTGAGACAAGATTTTTGTTTCCCATTTTTGGTGAAGTTTCTAAGAAGTGATGGGGATTGAATTGAAGTTGAGTACCTCCTACCACCCTCAAACGGATGGACAAACAAAAAGAGTCAACCAAATACTGGAGGACATGCTTAGAATGTGTGTACGTGACTTCAAAGGAGGATGGGAACAATACCTTCCCTTGGTCGAATTTTCTTATAATAATTCTTACCAATTCACTATAGGTATGGAACCCTATGAACCATTATATGGACGATTGTGTAGATCACCAACTTGTTGGTTGGAAGTAGGAGATAATAAATTTCTCGAACCTGAAATGATCCAAGATACCTCTTCTAAGATTGAGCTTATTCTCAACCACATCCGAATCACTCAAGACCGTCAAAAGAGTTACGTCGATGCGAATAGAAGGCATATAGAGTTGGAGTTTAGAGATCATGTTTTGGCACGGGTGTCACCAATGAAGGGCATAACACGATTTGAGAAGAAAGGGAAGCTTATAAGTCGCTATGTAGGCCCTTTCCCATTATTGCAAGGGTAGGCCCCGTATCTTATCAACTCGCATTGATGGAATGCCTAAACAGATTCATGATGTGTTTCATTGGAACATTCCTTTATATGTTATCGTATTGCAGCCTAATACTTCATATGAGGAACAACCAGCTGCAATCTTAAATCACAGAGAGCGTAGGCTAAGGTCGAAGGTGGTACCCTTGGTTTAGGTCTAATGGGGGCATCACAATACAGGGGAGTCGACGTGGGAGCATGAGGACGACATGCGAGAAAAGTATCCCCATCTCTTTTTGCAAGGTACGCCTGAATTTTGAGGGCGAAATTCCCTTATAAGAGGGGAGTATGTAATAACCCTTATTTTTGAGTAATTGCTTTTATATAAATTTTCCATGTGAAGTAATTATATAAAATAATGGAAGTTGGGGTAAATATTATTTTAAGTGATTTAAAAGATAGTATTTACTAAATTTTGGCATATTTACTATTAGTTGAATGTAAATAGCATTATGTTATGTTTTATTGCGCCATTATGTTTTAAGCAACAATATTCGTTTGAAGTGATGTTGGATCATAAAATGATTTATGTTATTCCGAATGAAAATTTAGAGGGCACGGTTAGTCTTGAAACGATTGAGATAGTCAAAATAAGAGCCATGTTGTATTTTTGGGTTTCAGGCACTTTCGATAGGTTATGGCTTCATTATGTAGCTACAAGTCATTTTAAGGGTGTAATAACATTTAAAGATGGAATTTAGTGTTAAATTAATGTTTAAGTTTTCCAAACCCTTTTATCCCCAATTATATGCTCCAAAACCTAGAGAGAAAGAGAGAGAAAGAGAATTGTGGAGAAAAGAAGAGATAAGGAAAGGAATTGAAGAAATTGAGCTTGATCTTGTATCTACAGGAAAAGAATTCGAGATTTTCGCCTTAAGGCAAGTTTTAACTTGTAAATATATGATTTTATGTGAATAAATTGTAGTGATAGTTTTGTATTTGAAAGAATTGAACCAATAGTAGGTTTTTATAAATTTTAGTGTTTAACCCTTAGATTTTGTTGTATGAATGATTGAAGTTGGGTATATTAGTTTATTGTTGTGTAGAAATGTCATGGTTATGTTTTTGGTTGATGAGAATGAAGGAAGTGTAAGAGAATGGGGTTTAGGTTTTGGGTTGGGTATTTAAAAAGAAGGTTTATGTAACAACCCTCAATTCTGGGAGGCTCATTTTATACTAATTTTACCGCATAAGGTAATTATATAAAATGTGGGGACTGGAGTAAATATTAATTGAATGAGATAAAAGTTAATATTTTCTGGGATGTTGTATATTTACCGATTATGTAGGTAAATATCTTCATGTGATATGATTTTTAGTGTCATGTATTTTAAATGGCATTTTGGTTTAAATGATATTGGAACTCGAAATAATTTATAAAACTTCCGGATGCCAGTTTAGAGGGTGTAGTTAGTCCCGGAATGTCCGAGACAGTCCAAATAAGTGCCATATTGTATTTTTGGATTTCGGGCACTTTTATCCGGATTTAACTTAAACGTGCATTTGGGAGTCATTTTAATATGGTGTTAACCATTTAAGTTGGGATTTTTAACTTAATCCACGATTTAGTCTTCTAAATCCCCTAATTCCCTAACACATGTCTTAAACATAGAGAGAAAAAGGAGAGAAAGAAAGAAGAAGAGAAAAGAGGAGAAAGAAGAGAAAAATGAAGATTGAAGATGGATTGATGCTCTTATTCAAAGAAATCCGATACTTCCTACATCAAGTTAAGTTTTCTACTTGCTAATATGTGATTTAAAATGTATAAATTGTATGATTAGTTATGTATTTACATTTATGGTTTAAATGAGGAAATTGTGGGAATTAAACCTTAATCTTAGTTTTGATGATGAAATTGTGGATTTTAGTAGTTAGTAATCATGTTGGGATGATTTTGGGTAGATAAATGTTGTTGGTTATGTGTAAAAATGGAAGAGATTTGAGGTTTGGAAAAATTAGGGTTCAAAACACTTAGAACAAAACTAGGAAATTCTGCAGAATCGAATTAATTCGGCCTAACCGAATCGATTCGCCTTGAGATAGTTTCCAGGTATGGGTCGACCGAACTGATTCGGATGGTCCGAATCAATTCAGAAATTATGCAGAAAGTAAGGTTTTCTTGACCGAATCGATTCGGATGGTCCGAATCGATTCGCTTTCCTGTTCCCAGATCGATTCGGTTAGGCCGAATCGATTCGGAAGCCCTGCATTTTGAGTAATTTTCTTAGTTTAATTCCAATTCATTTTCTTTAAGTCTAGGGCCTAGGAACCTTCTTTAAATGAAGTAAACTAAGTGTCCTAGAGTTGTAATTGAGTCAGTTAATTTCCCTACACTAGGAATCGGTTATGTGGGGACTTTTCCGGGGTTATGCCTATTGATGTTAGGGCATCCTTTCTTCTAGTCAATTACTATAAAAGTAAGAGTTATAATATTATGTTAGGGAGACTTTAGGAGCTCATTCGAGCTATATTAGCCGTGATGGGTTATAATAACACCATAAAAGTATGTTGGGAGAATAAATTAGAAGTTCATTTATCCCTTCGAGGTATGATAATATTGGGGTTTTAAAATCATACCCTACAATGTTTGCAGGAAATTATGAGTTTACTTACTCCTTTGAGGTTGTAGTAGCGATATAATTTATCGTATGGCTCCGGATAATAAGTTATATTATTCATAAGAAGTAAATAGTAATGGTTTCTGATAAAATGAGACATATACATGGAAATGAAATGAAATGGAAATCGTATTGATTTTTTTGTAAATGATAATTTACTTAATCATGAAACTAGTAAATGATAATTTACTTGATTTTGAAAATGATAAATAAAATAGTTTAAACACACCTCTCTAAATGACATCATAAGGGAAGTCCGCACACGAGGTGATGCCCCCAGATAAATTAACGCAGGGTGGATATAGCCCACCGGCCATGTGAGCGCTTATTGCTGTATATTTTTCTGTGATGGGTAGGAGATTTCGGGTGTGGTCTTGACTACCCCGTAGGCACATGGCCGCTTCCCGACATCTTGCGATATAGGTGCCCAGGTTGTCGTATGATAGGCCATGGAAGATGATGGTCATTTAGGGGCGCACACAGTGGGGAAACCCGAACGGGTGGTCTTAGAATTCGTTATATGTATATAAATATAACAGTTCATAATCAAGTGGGACTTGATGTCTTTGATATGCCATAAAAAGCATGATGAAGTGCCACAATGAGCACATATAAATGCCACAAAGAGCATTTGAAAATGATTATTTTCCTGATAAGGAAAGGATTTTTACAAAATGTAAAAGTGAGATAAAAATGCCATAAAGAGCATAACATTGTGATTTTACATATATTTCCTCTTAAGGAAAAAGATATATGAGATAATTGGTACCCATGATAAGTTTTCAGATTAATGTTATTTGTTTTATCCTCCTGCTTAGTTATGTTTTAAATTGTGTAGTTAGATAGTTATATCTCTCATCATGGTTCCTCATTCATAACTGTCATACTCTTTATTCATCTGGTAATCATATAGAACCGGGCCCTGACCCATTTACCTTTCTTGTTGCATATGCACCTTGTCTTCGCTCAGGTATTCCGCGGCCAGGATGCCTGATTTGAATTCCTATTTCGATGTCCTCATCGAGCCATGATGCATTGCGGGTATTACGGGATACATTTGGTATAGACGTTTTCATTTTTGCATTCTAGTTAAGATCGGGTCTTTTTACTCGGGCGAAAGGCCTACGCTTTTGTAATTGTTTAATGTAATGTATTATATAAATTTATTGAAATTGTTCAACAATGTTGTATGTATTAGTGGACCGATAACATATTTGGTCCTCTTATTTGTCACTTATTATTATAGTAAAATATATACATCCCTGAGGTTTCCCCTATCTTTTTAGGTTTTGGGTTGTTTAAATTCTTTCTTTATCTTTAAAACAAAATTTTTGGGAACCTGTTTTATGAAATTTTGGGTGGTTATCCTGGATACTCTATATTTCGTTTTGATGTTGAGAATGATTCCATCTATGATTCCATTATATTGGAGTATTGAGCTGGCCACCCCTTATTTTGGTGAGCGGGTTGTCACAGTTTAGTGGTGGGTCTGGTAAGCGCAGTCCATCGCGGTTTAAAGCCCGATTTACCGGGCCTAAATGAAAAAGCCTACTACTTTTCTTGATAGGTAAAATTTGAAAGTACGGGAGACCACGGTCCAATGGCCGGTCGATCGGGCCTTCAGATTTGGACTTACTTCATTTCTTAGTAGACAAAACCTTATAGGCGCGGTCGACCAGGCGTTAGGGGCCGATCGATCGGTCCCCTATTTTCACCCAAAATCCTTAGTTTTCTCTAGCTTTTTTCTTTTAAGGTAGGGACCTAGGAGCCTTCTTAAATGAAGTAAAACTAGAGTATTAGAGTCTATTATTAAGGTATTCAGGAACCTAGGTTAGAACGCGAGTTGGGCTTAGATCGGGGATAAATTTAGTTAGTTGTTAGAGGAAGGTAAGGGATTCTTTTTACATATTGAGCTAGTCTAGGTCTAGGGGGAAATAGAATGATAAAAAATATGGACTTCTAGAATTGGGTTGAAGTAATATCATACATGATGGGTCAAAGGTTTATCGTAAATTCATGGAGACTAATATGGAAATAAAATTAAACATTGTGGTTTATAAATTATGACATGAAACACTTATGGCTCTGGATAAATTGTAATGCACATTCTAAATTGGCATAATTTGTGAATGATGAATTGCATATACATACCTCTCTAAATGCTATCATATGGGAAGTTACGCACATGAGGTGAAGTCCCCTGGCTAGTGAATGCAGGGTGAATATAGTCTTCCATAGGACCGGTTGTTATATATTGTGTTGTTATTTTTCGATGTGAGGCAATTTCGAGTATGGTTATAACTCACTGTCGAAGGTATATGGCCGCTTCCCAACGTCACGCGATTTTGGATGCCCAGGTTGTCTTATTGATAGGCCCTGGAAGATGATCGCTATTTAGGGGCGCATCCAGTGGGGTGAATCCCGGAAGGATGGTCTTAGAATCGTTATATGTTGTGAGTATAACATTTCATATGAAAGTTATATTTTCTAAATGGTGAATCATTTTTTGAAATAAAATGTTTTGGGAATAAGTTTCCTAATGACAAATAGACTTGTAAAGTCATAATGTGCAACCCTGAAATGGAATTTTATTAAATGAAATTGAGTTATATTCTCTTGCATAAATAAATATTCATCATTGTCATTGTTATTACGCTAGGTTGTGCATTTAGAGTTGGAGGTGAGGTTTATTATTATTTATGAAGAGAGAGATATGATTTTTTTATGATGATTAGATATTCATAGTTGTCATGCATTTTATTCACATGTTTATCATACAGATCGGGCCCTGACCCGTTTATATGTCTTGTTTTTGTATGAATCCTATTTACGCCCAGGTGCTCCACCGTAAGGATGCCCATAGTGACCCTTCCATCCAAGTGTCGTGGAGCTATAACATTTTACGGATGTTGTAGGATATTTATTATAGATGTTGATCAGTCGACACATCCGTGTGTGTTGCCCAATTTTTTTGTACATGTTTAATATAATGTGATATTCATTTTAATACTCAGTGTAACCTTCTTGTAATTGTCTGTTAACCGACAACTTATTTGATTATTATTATTGTGTATGAATGTAATTGTTATTTTTCTTTTATCCACCATTTCTTTAAATTGGATTGTCTAAAGGATTTTCATTAAACTTACAAATAATTTGACATCCAATTTCTAAAATAATTGGTGGTTATCTCGTACTAATATTTTCACGACAGTGATGCTAAGAATGGACCATCTATGATTCCTATATTTATTGGAGTATCGGGATGGACACCTCTTATTTTATTAAGAGGGTGTCACGAAAACTCCCATCTATACCTACTCCCGACATTTACCAAGATCCATGCATATTACATCCCACATTCGCACTTGAACAATGCACTATCAGTCGACAACGGTGGTAATCACATTCCATAAGCCTCAAATTTTCCCACCATTGTTCATAGTGATTGTCTAGGGTGAGTAGAAACCCCGATAGACTTGTAATATCTTCCCACCATTGTTCTAACCATATATAGTCAGGATAATATCATACTTGTATAACACAACACTAGAACGAGTAATTCCAATAAAAATATATACCACTATACCACATAAATATATAAACATTACAATGTTATCGATATAAACACTAAACTCATTTCACACGCGAATCTTATGCTAATCAAAACACCATGGGTCCCCCGTGTCACATAAAACATGCCTCATTCTTTGAGGATAAAACTCATATTCATATCTTGCCAATCACCCAGGCTGCTTAAATGGTTCCTAGACATAACACGCCTGTCCGAACCGAACTAAAATTTATCTTAATCATTACCCCCACTAGGCAACCTACTTTTGTCGCTTACTTATTTCGGGCAAAGTCAATGCATGTGGTCCAACTCTCTACGTAAAATATATCTTCATAATCCTCTATTCCTTCTAGGGTTGTCCTTCTCTCGGACACTAGTAGCCCTTAACCCTATAGGCTACCCTCGTTGCTCTCTTAGCTCCGCTGGCCCTAAGGAACACACTATTGGATTTCCTAGTCTAAGTTTAATCCATCATCACTCAGTAGGAATTCATCTATTCAAATCATTTAAATAGATCTCGTGATGGGTCTCTCCCACGTGGTATCTCACTAACACCATTTCATCTAGTCTTACTCTCCAACTAAATCTTTCGATTCCATTAGCTCCCTTCATAAGAAGAATTAATATCCTTATTGCCAAAACACGACATTATCTCCATCAGCACCGATCCCACAAGAAAAAATTCCCATAAGTGATGGCGACTATTCTGGTGAGTCCATCACCCACTTAAAGACTCTTTTCTCCATTGTACCAGCCTTATCCGGTACATAATTCACTATACAAATAAATTCATTTTTACAAATGGGCCTCTATCTGGCCCTCTTGTGATGAGTTCGTAACAACATTTACATCTCCTTCTAAACATCTGATAAAGGAACTTGCGGTAAAATCATACCTAAGGTCCTTCCATTGGCATAATATTTCGCTTTTCAAATTTGGGGATTGTACTCCCACCATTATAGCTTTGCTCTTACGAGCCAAGAAAGTTTACCTAAATTTTCACTTATGGTTATACCACACTGTGCCATATTCCAAAGCCTTTGGATATCTAACTTCCATTGGCTAACACACACAATCTCTGCATTTTCTAAAATTCAAAAGGGCGGTCCTCTTCAAAGACACCTCTGACTCCTTCTCATCTTAACCACACTGGGTGAGTCTAGTTCGACACCACTTTTTTCTATGGATGTACATGAAAATATATACTGCACCTTAGCAGTCCTCACAGCCCCATCTTCCTAAGCAACAATAGGGGTGACCTTGACTATGGTCGTCGTCCCGGAAACATTTACAACTTCAATTGAGACCTGCCTCCAGCTACCTCCCCTAGGCTTCACCGATCATCTATTCATTGTGTTGCAAACGAACACACCCGAATGAAAATAAGATTCACTACTTTAAATATATTATAGCAGGAGAACTAAATCTCATAATAGAATTCAACAATACTAATCATAGGGCTCTAAATCAAATAGAAAGCAACAATGAAAACGTAGTACGTCCGCATAGATTCCTAATGACATTAAAACCTAATGCTCTGATACCACCTATGACACCCCATGTAATAAAATACAGGGTGATCATTCATATATCACATTAAATAGGTATCTCAAATGGATTCATTCTCTGCATCACTATCGAAAACCAATTAATTACTAATAACCTATTAGGCCTAGCGTCAAATTTGAAACTTTTTAATATTTTTAACCTAAACGCATAAGTAAATCCATTCACACAGGAAAATAAACAACAATTAGAATGAATAAATAAATAACCGATAACTCTCAGTAAAACATAAATACAACCTTAATGAATGGGGTTAAAATAAATTTGCTGGAAATAATATAATTACATCAATTGGGAAACATGCCCGAATATAAGTTATAACACCTCCTATCTAGATCTCAAAGAAGGAAGCAATTCCTACCAACATCCACATCTACGACAACAACGTCTGACTCAAAGGGATAATCACCAGGCTTCCTTGTCTCTAGACACCTACAAAGTGTACAAAAGAGAAGAAAAAGAAAAATTGATACGGGTCAGAGCCCAGGGTTTTAAAAATATTTTAGCAAGTGTTTAAAATACTTTAATATTAAAAATTTGCTATTTTCCATATTTAAACTGGTGTCTCACTCGCATGAGATACCCCTCAGCTCTCATCTGACAGTTTCACATGTATTTTAACCACCCTACTTATTCTACCCAGCCTAACTAGCATCTCACTAGACTTCTAAATCCCCATACACTATCTCAGGTTCCGCGTAAATAACGTTTTAAGCGTTCGCCCACTTATGAATTATTATTCCTCATCTTTTATCATTTACTTGATTGCTAGGAATAATTGTCACTAGTTATTAAACTACTCACATTTTAGTGTTATTTATTCGGTATATATTAGTCTCATCATATATACGTATATCACCTATTTTATTCCGAATTTTATACTCCCAAATAGTCCAAAAATGAACTCACATTTCTCTCCTTGTTTTACTCCATATATTTATATATATATATATATATATATTGTAAGGACCAAATTTTCAATTGAGTGTTAATGTAGTTTTGACTTATTCTTAGAAAAAAACATGCTTGTGTCATAGATAGATTTTATATTGTCCGATCCCTCGAGTCTAGGACATATAAAAGATTAATTAAAGACGTTGCGGTAAAGCTACATGGAATTAATCCTGTCGAAGTTTAATTGGTGCGATTTCTCATCTTCAAGGTTTAATTGCATTCTGAGATCTCACAGGTATGAATGAATAATGTCAATGTAACTCGAAATTCAGTTTATAAAGATAAGGATGTTATTTTTTAAAGGAAAATGTTTTTAAAAGTGGTTTAAGTGTTTACACTTCATTTATATCAGATAAGGACGGATGATAATTGGATTAGAGTTGGTTTTAATAAAAAATATGTTTAAATTAAGAACTCTATCTGATGACGTAATTCAAACGACATTTGATTGCATTCGAACGAGATCCACTGCCGTTCAAATAACGTGTCATCTTGTTCGAAAGAGATTCTGACACCAACTCAATTTTATTATAACTAGAGGTGTCTAGTTTCCTCAAAGTGTGTGCATTTTGGAAAAAATAGTTGTACAATCCAGAAACCTATTTGCACATGTTTTCTAAGGTTTTAAAGGTTTAAACACATCCTTAGATTTTTCAAAGATCCGATATTTCATTATCAAATGTTTATGTGATCCTTACTGCACCAAGTTGAGTTTTGTTTCATCTTTGGAAAACTTTTGATTGCTGGTTTTGCGGTGGAGAAGTAACGGACATCGTGTTCAACATCATAGACGCATCAAGCCGTATCAGTGGAAATCGAGACATTCGTGGAGTCGAGTGTTGTTGAAGAGCATTGTGGAAGACGGAATTTTTGTGTGGGCACTACTGAAGAATGGTACAAGATTAGAAGGAGCGTCAAGACCTATCGGGATCGAGTCATTGAGTCAGGAAAATCTATCCCTGTAAAACCATTATTCATAGTGATTGTCTGGCTTGGGTCGTCTAAGATTTTTCCCGTTTTGGATTTTTCCTCGTACATCCGGCGTTGTGAGCATCTTTACTTAACTTTTCTTGATTTAATCACTAGATTCATGTCTAGGGTTAAATAAGATAAAATCTGGTTAAGTTAATTTGTGTCACAACTTTGTTTGATAAATTGAAAAAGATTTTTTCAAAAAGAGAAAGTTGATTTGCATTCATCCTTAACTTGATTTTGCTCAAGCAAAGATTTTGATTAAAAAGGGGCCTACAAATTGGTATCAGAGGTAGAAATACATTTTTATTGTGATTGATCCCTGTTGCTTGTAAGGATGAATTTTGGAAATTTTGATCATTTTCCCAATCCTGTTTTTTATGGAACTAATTATGCTTACTGTAAAATGCGAATGAGAAGTGCTTTAAAATCTATTTATGAGACGTTTGATGAGTTTTACACTAGGTTGTCCATTATTGTTAATGCAACGTTTAACCTAGGTGAGAATATTCTCGATAACCGAGTGATTAGGAAAATTTTGAGATCGTTTCGAGTAGGTTTGGTGCGAAAGTGATCGTTATGAATTCCCTTGGTATGGTTAACGTGTCGAAACTAGAAGAGGTCGTACATGACTTACAAACCTATGAACTCGATATGTTTTCCTCCAAGCAAGTGCCAAAGAAAGAAAAGGGCATTGATTTGAAAGCCCTGAAGGAGGGTACGAAAGTTTCAAATGACAACTTCGATTCCGACTTTGAGGATGTCATATTATTGGCAAGAAAGTTCAAGAAATTTTTTCAAATTCATAAGGAATCGAAAGATGCTAAAAATTTTGAAAAAGTGAAGAACAAGGGAGACTCCACCCCTAAAGAAAATAGTGAAAAGCCCAAGAGAGATGAGTCTGATAGGTGTTTAGGGTATGAGGGGTATGGTCACAAGGTTTACAAGTGCCCCACTAGAATTAAGAAAGAGGGCAATGAACCAATTGCATATAATTCCAACTTAGGTGATAGTGAACCGAAAGAAGGAGATGATTCCCCCATTGAGTGTAACTTTTTTGCGTTTATGGCATGTCGTGGGAGCGATGACGATATATCTTCCCCCGAGGATACTCATGTGCATAACACTTTCGAGGCTGTTGAGAGTTCTTCCCGAGAGGGTGAGGGTGATGAGAGAGAGGATGAGGATATTGACATAGGAGAGTTGCAAGTTACATTTTGAGAATGTTTGAGGAGACGATGAAGATGAAAAAGGAAAACTAGAGATTGCAAGCTAAGTTGAAAGAGTGTGCCGTAGAAAATAATGATGCATTAATTGAGGATCTTAGGTCATGTGAGAAGAAGCTTAGGGAGAAGTTAGAATCCGTCGAAAAAGAGAGAGACACCCTTAGAATTTTGATGGAGGCTTTTAAAAAGGAGGTACTAGAGTTTAAGGAGTCTAGGAGTCTACTCGAGTCTAGGATTAAGGAGTTGGAGGAGAGTTTGAGAGACTTGTCTAGAGTTAAGTTTGACTTGGAGGCTAGAAGTCAGAATCTGGATAGGATGCTAGGCACTGTCCAAGTTAAGAGAGATATGGGTGGTATTGACTTTGATGATTGTGTTGTTCCCATTCCCCTGTACGTGTAAGAGAACCACATTAATATGTTAGAAAAGGTCCACATTTAGGTCACTTTCCATACCATGACTACACTTGCACGTTGTGTGGTAGGAAAGGTCACCTTAGAAAGTTTTTCTATGACGTTAGGAATGCTCCTTGAAAGTTTAACAAGTTTAGGAATAAAGTTTCCCGATTCCCCCCACCCCCATGCGTCGTTACACACCTACTTGGGTTAGGAGGTCGGATATGGTAGCTTTAGGAATAAAACTTCATGGTTCTCATTTGGTTGCACTTGATTCCTCTCACGATAAATATACAGGTTGAGTATACTACCACGTTTATCGATTTGTATTATATTTTTTTCATTTATTACATCTTATTCAAAAATACAAAAAAATTTTGTTTTTGATAAAATTTTTGAGAAAAAAACAAAACGATTTTGTTTTATTTGAGTCAAAATAATTTGAAAAATCGAAAAGATTTTTGATTTTTCTTTGTGTCATGATTTAACATGTTCGATGTGGCATATTGGTGAGCTTGGACCCCCGTCCTTCCATTATCCATGTGGCTAGGACATTTAGTCATTATTATCGATGCTTAGATTGATATTAAGCATTGTATTATGGGGTTGTTTCAAAGTTGATATGTGTTTTGATTCGACTTTGTATATATTCCATCTTTGCACACATGCACGAGTTTATATGAATGTTTGGCTACTCTTGCATATTTGAGTTTGGTGAGACATTGTTATCTGAATTTTATCATCTATGCGTAAGTTGACTTAAGTGTGACACCCCGCCTAATTAAATACTGGGTGATCGGTCCTTTATTAATTAATTCAGAATATCTAGTTGTTTCAGATTATGTATCACTATCGAAAACTTTATGATTAAAACTAACCACATCATATTTAAGAAAAGCTGATGTCAAAATTTTATCATCTCAACTAATTATAGAACCATTTAAGAAGAATTACTAAACATTCACCATTTAATCCAATCACATAAGAAATGAAATACAAACATAATAAAAGGGACTGGAGTAAACACTTCCAGCCTAAAGTCAAATACAATAGTCCAACTAAATAAAACCAACCAGCTTAGAAGAGTAGTTAACTAAATCTCAAATCTTTAAATATGTAAATAGGAAGGGAAGACATGTCCAACCAATGTAAATACTTAAAACTAAGGAATGATAGAATCCAAAGCGTCTAATACCAAAGTCCCGTGGCTTCGACAACAGCTACAACTCGTCGAATGAATGGAACTCCTATACCTGGTTTCCCTGCTGTTGAGCACCTAAAATAATTTGACAAGAAAAGAGATTTTGCAGAAAACAGGTCAGAGCCCGAGTTGAAAACAGTTTAAAAACCACTAAGTTCTTAAAATGATTTGTTCGCACATATATTTATCATGTTAAATCATCGAACTCACTTGGGAATGCTCACCTCTGATCTAGTGTGCACGCCTAACGAATATACAAATCCTACTCATTATATTCCCATACTACTAGTCCTTCCTATCTAATAACCCATCATAGTCCGATACCATCCCCAATTATTTTCCTCGCAATGTATAATACATATAGTCAATCCTACTTTAGCTTAAATAGGCATTTTCAACTTAATACAATTAAGTGTTCGCTACTTAATTCATGTCGAATTTCCTTAAAAATTTTACCTACTAATTTCACATAGTAGATATCAACACAAGTATATACATATATTCACTCTATCTCATATATATATATATATATAATATTGCACCCCTGGACACAGCTACGGTGCCTGCATACTCTGTTATCATGTCCTGTTGCATCGCTCATTTGCATAAGGGACTAAAGGTCCAATCTCTCGTGAACCATCAAAGCAAAACACATATATTAGAGGCGAACATAGTCCCAAGCCGATGGGATACACACATACCTACGCACCCATACGACTGTGCCTAGGTTGTATGCTCTAGTGATACCAACCAATATCCCACACGAAGGCTCCTCAAGGCATGATTGTCCACAACGCCCAACCTCCGCTCGATAGCAAGCAGCGTAGGCACGTATACACATAATAATTTATTCAACAAGCATACACACTGCTTAATATATATACACTAGGTATTCTCGTAACCCAATTTCTCACATTTATAGATAGTATAATCGTCTCTACTAATCACATTATTTCAACACTTCTGCTAATATCTCTAACATATACATTTTCTCTAAGGCTCTATTACCCCCTCTATATCACAATGAATAGTCTCTCTCTCAACTCATTACTAAATAGGAATTAAAGTCATTCAATAATGGTTTAGGTTAATTTCTCTCACTTGGACCAACCTAGAAAGGTTCTAACTTATCCGGGAAAAAAATAAGTGTTCTGAAATATTGTTAGAAGTCTATGATTCTCGTTCGAACGAGGTTGTTCGAACAAACTTCTCACTTCGAACAAAATCAAAAATCTCGTTTGAAGTCTCATTGGAATTCTCGTACGAATGACCTGGACAGGTCCTCGAACTAGAATTCTGAGGTTTCCCTTGTTCCTTCGAAATTCGTTTTTCCACTCTTTTCCTCATCCCAATTCATCTAAAATTCATCCCAACTCCCAATCGATGATTCTAAACCACTCCTTATCATAATAGTGTACTTTCTAACATAATTTAAATGACAAATCCTTACATAATCATAGGGAATCTAAAGTAATGTCTTCAATCTCTAGAGTCCATTAATAATAAATCCACCATGAACAATCATTCACCCCCCCCAATTATTTCATGATTATAACATAAAATTTCTAGATTTAACGTTCCTCCAATAGTGTTATTCATCTACAAGAAAACCTATCTATCAAATTCCACAATTTAATAGTGGTTCAGTCTCAAATTCATAGCATCAATGGTTATCTCATAATATAGGTTAACATGAATCATATATGCTTAGAATTTTAGCAAGATAAACACTTGACTTTTTGTGGATCACCGATTTTCTGGATGAAACTGGTATGGAGTTGGTCGTCTCGTCACGATCTACGCTTTGGTGTAATTCTTGGTGGGAAATCTTGAGTTCTTGGCTTTGTTCTCCTATGAGGTCTTCATCCTCTTTGGTTCACTGTCTCTTTCACATAGGTTGCAACTGACTGCAACCTCAACTCACGTTACTTTCAAATTAAAACCTAATTTCTGTCCATTTAATTCTCCAAAAATCCCAAAAGACCAAAATACCCCTCTCAGGTGTCGTCTTGGGCTAAAATGCCCCGGACTCCAAATAAAACACCCGAGTAGTGTTTTCTAACTATTTCGACTCTTTCGAACACACGGGCGTGCTCAAAATGTCCATACAAGTTACTTAAAAATAAAATATCCTTTTTTCTCAATAAATTAATACTAACACGACTCACACGCGTATCCCAACTAAGTGTATTGTAATTGCCGTATATTTCACTCCCGGTCAAAATAATGTTCCCATGTTCGTATATTACTTTACTTGCTAAGTAATATTCCCTGTAATTATTTTCTATAAATATTAACTCTCGTCACGCTAGTAATTATTACAATTAAATCCGGATTAATTATAAATTAAATTTTCTCCATGTAAATAAATTAATCCAAATTCTATAATTAAAATAACGTTCTACAAAACTATAGGGTTATTACATTAAGGAGGAGGTGTTCATGTAACAACCATTTACCCGTGAGCATTTTAATTGAAAATATGATGTGTGTATGGGAAAGGGCTGCGAGAGTGTAAAATTGACTCGTCGTGAAAGCCACCGTTTAAAAGAGGCCAAAAAAACCAAAAGGAAAAAAAAAGAATCGTATGCTAAAAATGGGCCAAATTAAGTTTCGTTCATTCAATAGATAATATGATATATATTTGAGGGAGTTTGGATGGATCAAAAATATAAACGGGTTTGCACAAAGAATCATATAGTTGAAAAATCGTGTCATGACGCTATTGTTTGTAGAATCGTCAAAATTGCGAATTCATATGCATGATGTTTGTTCAGTTCATTAAGCTTATACTTTAATTGTCATATATGGCTATAATAAAGTTTGATGATATATTTCTATTGATGAAAGCTTCTTGATCATTTTGATGTGTTGAAATTATGATTCCTTTATTTTAGTTCACGCTAATACATTCCATGTTCATGTTTAGGCACATCGATACTATGTTAGCATGTTACTCATACTTGTTTGTTTTTAAGTTTTCTTTGTTTGTCTATTGTTTTGCTACTGTTTCGCAGTTTTAAGCCCCTTCTAGTCAGTATTTTTTTGAAAATTTTCCACTGGGCAACACTATTTTAAATTCTGGGGATTCTGTGAAATTTTGAGTATGTATTTTGAACGACATACTGTTTCGTTCGAGCGATGTTTCTTCTTGTTCGAGTGACATACCTGGCTCATTTGAATGACAACCCTATTTGACCAGATTTTGACTTTTTCTGGTTGGGTCTGTTTCAGTACCCTGTTTCTTATTGATTCAAATTTTGGTACTGGGTTTCTGTTTATGCCGTCTATTTTTTGGAATTAAATCTTTTACTGCATTGTTCATTTATCACACCTACTTAAACTGATATATTTTTGTGTGATTCATTATTTGCTAGCTACTAATTTGACATTGTTTGATCATTTTTAGCTGGTGGTTTCATGTTCATCTAGTATACTACTGAGTTAATTCATATTGATCTTAAATTGGTATATCACTCCTACATTTTTTTTTATCATTTCACCGGATTGTCTATTCGAGACAAAAAAGGGATAGATGTCTATGGTGTAGGTGGAGATTTGTGAGTTTGTGATATCCTGATTTAATTGCATATTTCCAAATTGGTAACATGTGTATATCATGTTCACATATTGGTATCGTGTTCACATATTGGTATCATGTTTACTCTCTGTTTACTCACATAACAAATGATTTAGATTTGATTAGTTTCCTATTAATTTCTATCATTTGTTCCTCCATACGTCACTGGGTATTTGTCCGTTTCATTTGTGTAATTATGCTTAAAGAGATACGAGATTTCAAGTCTACATCACATTCAGACATTCGAGACAGTTTCGTGCTTGTCGGTCCATTATTGAATAACCTTATCCTATACTGATGATGTATTTTTCATTTTGAGTTTTATGTGATGAGATTTAGGCGTCAAACGGATTGACATCCCATCTTAGGCATTTCACTGTTGGTTTTGTCCTGGAATAGTCAAAGGAGGAGATTTAAAAGGACCAAATTTCCAATTGAGTATTAATGTATCTTTGACTTATTCTTGGAACAAAATAGGTTTGTGTCAAAGATAGATTTTATATTGTCCGATCCCTCGAATCTATGACGTATCAAAGATCAATTAAAGATGTTGTGGCAAAGCAACATTGAATTAATCATGTCAAAGTTTAATTGGTGCAATTTCTCATCTTCAAGGTTTAATTGAATTACGAGATCACACTGATATGAATGCATAATGTTAATGTAACTCGGAATTCAGTTTATAAAAATAAGGAAGTTATTTTTTAAATGGATTTTTTTTTTAAAATAGGGTTAAGTGTTTACACTTCGATTATGTCAGATAAAGATGGGTGAGAATTGGATAAGAGTTGGTTTTAATCAAAAATCTATTTAAATTAAGAACTCTATCTGACAAAATCGTTCAAACAACATTTGATGTCATTCGAATGAGATCCACTGTCGTTCAAATGACGTGGCATCTCGTTCGAAAGAGATTCTGACACCGACTCAATTTTATTATAAATAGAGGTGTCCGATTTCCTCGAAGTGTGTGCATTTTGGAAAAATAGTTTTACTATCCAGAAACCTATTTGCACACGTCTTCTAAGGCTTTAAAGGCTTAAACACATCCTTAGAGTTCGCAAAGATCTGAGCTTTCATTATCAAATGTTTAGGTTATCCTTGCTGCACCAAGTTGAGTTTTGTTCTACTTTGGACAACTTGTGATTGTCGGTTTTTCAGTGGAGAAGTGACGAACATCGTGTTCAAAATCATAGACGTATCAAGTTGTATCGATGAACACCAAGATATTTGTTGAGTCGAGTGTTATGTACGAGCATCATGGAAGACAGAATTTTTGCGTGGGCAATATTGAAGAAAGGTACAAGATCAGAAGGAGTGTTAAGACCCACGGGGATCGAGTCATTGAGTAAGGCTAATCTGTCCTTGCATAACCATTATTCATAGTGATTGTCTAGGGTGTGTCGTCCATGGTTTTTTCCTTTCTTTGGTTTTTACTCGTACATCCAGCATTGTGAGTATCTTTACTTGCTTTAATCACTAGATGAATGTTTAGGGTTAAACAAGATAAAATCTGGTTAAGTTAATTTGTGTCACAACTTGGTTTGATAAAATTGAAAAAGATTTTATCAAAAAGAAAAAGTTGATTTACATTCATCCTTAACTTAATTTCTCTCAAGCAAAGATTTTGATTAAAAAGGGGCCTATATATATATATATATATATAAAGCACATCTATACTTATATATCACACACTATAAAAGTATAACAAGCATCCCTCCGAGCTATAACTCAAAGGATGCAGTCTCTAGAATGCTATTGCCCTCCAAGGAATTTCTCATACATTATCTTAGATAGCCAAGATGGATTCTCACACCAGGCCCTAAATAAATCAAAAACGAAGGGGAAGCGGCCATAGTCCCTCACCTAAAAGTGAGACCTAATCATACCCAATATGTCTCAACCAAAATAAATAATCACACTATAATAATATCAGGGAGACTATGACCTGGGGCTATACTCACCCTGCTCCTCAAGCCAAGGGATTCACCCACATCGCGCAACTTGCCATGATAGAACTAGAGGGGTATGTTCCACATAAATATATCAATAACACACATATATATTTATAATCACATCATATATATACTATCTCTTTACCCGTATATGTATATATATATATATCATCAAATCCGGCTATTTATGCCAATCTCACTTGGTATTAGCCTATAATCCCGAATATACCAATTCGTAATAAATTTATAAGTATACACAGAACTTATTTTAATCCCAGAAGTATTTACTGACTTATGATAAAATTCCTCACCTTATTATTTTCCGGAATATTAGCTTATCACCTCTACCTACTATTCTTATTTCATCCTACTTGCAAGTTCGGATTTTATTCATATACTATCGACACCATGCATAAATATATATGTACCCTCCGAACTACTTTACCGAGTATTGTTCGTCCCTAACACTCCTAAAATGCATAACCCGAAACTTATTCCCACTAACCCCAGATTCATACATCACTTACATGATCTTATAGAGGTCCTCGCTATCTATCTACGATCCCCTAATGTTTATGTACCAAAAGAAATTCTTCTCCAATCCCTTTTATCATAGAAAAATCTGTCAAATATTTCTAACAAAACCAAACCGATCCGATGGCCAAAAAATGAACTGGTCCTACCAATAATGAAAAAAATATGGCCACAGAAAACAAATCGATCCGATTCTCTAATAAATAAATTGATACGGTATTTGAATAATGAACAGTCCGACTCGAGCAGTTTCGGGAGTTCATCTTCTCCAACTCCAAAAATTCATTCTAAAACTCATCCAACTTAATTTCTATTGTTTCTAACATCAACCAACACCAATATATATATATATATATATATATATATACACATTATGCTTTACCCAACACTACAATTAATTTCGAGGGATTCATCCATTTCTAAGAATTCAAATCCTAATTCTTATTTATGCATTGCTTCCATTTTCTCAGTAAAAATTATACCATTAACATGGAGTTTTGTTTAGATTTCATATAGAGATATCAACACATCAATTTGCTTGAATTCAACCTCTAAAACATCATTTTTCATTCAACAATACCAAACCCAAAATTCATAGTTTTCTCACCAATTATGATATGAACAATAAACACACTGTGACACCCCGCCTAATTAAATACCGGGCGATCACTCCTTTATTAAATTAAAATCATGGAGAACAGTTGGTTCATTCTTAGCATCACTGTCGTAAAAATAACTTTTCCAAATTTAACACCCTATTTAATTTAGCTAAGTGTCAAAACCATTATTTTAAACATTACTTTCCAATTTTATTTATTTATTTTATTAAACAATTAATCCAATAATTTAACATTTAACAACCCAATCCCAGTATTTAAAACTAAAGTAAAACATACATGCGGAATAAATCCCAAAGTAACAGTACTAGAAATAACTGAAATACAAATGTCCCAAAAAACAGATAAATAGTGGAAAGGGCGACACATGCCCAATAAGGAGAATGATAGAAGTGGAATCAAGTAAATGAAATCGTCTAAGCAAGTGGCCTGAAACTCCCACCTAAGCTGCAACACGTTCCTTCCAAGGGATCCTAAACAAGATGCCCTTGTGGCTGGGCACCTGTAATATATACATATATATACAAGAGAGAAAGAGGAATAGAAACGGGTCAGAGCCCGATAGTGTATATGATTTAAAAATTCATATAACAAGTATTTAAATTGATACATGCCAATGCAACAACATATTAGTGCGACACTCTCTTGAGAAATTCTCGCCTCTCTTCTAATGTTCACTCCTATCGCACTAACCTTCCCAATGGTTTATCTCATCATATATCACACTATCCTTCCTCAAGGATTTAACTTAGCTTAGGTGACTCTCAAAATTTAAGATTTAACAACATCATGGTTTAAAAAGGATAATTTCATTTAGTACAAAACGCTCATTTTAACTTTATTGATTCATAAAGTTTTTTCAACATCATATTATACTTTTCAAAACAAGTATTTCCAATTTGAGTCATTATACATGTCTTACTTACCATAACACAGTAGGCAGTTTCCCATATTTCAGAAGTTCATATATATATTAAATACTCGTATAATATATAAATTCTAACAGCACCCCACATAAAATTTTATGGTGCGGGCATACTCTGCTATCCAATCCCCGTATCAATCGTACTAAAGGGAATACAAGTTCGGAATCACTCTCGAACTGTATAAATACATACACAAACAATATTGAGGCGAAGCATAGTTTCCAAGTCCAAGAGGTCAGTACATACCCTCACGTCTCTTAGGATCGTGACTACCGATTCGATAGCCTGTACCTAGGATTTCTATCTTCTAGGGTACGAGTCAATATCCCCCCATAAGGCACATGAGATAAGATTGTCCCAGCGCGGAAACCTCAGGGATAACAAGTAGCGCGGGCATGATTTTCACAAGTATATAATATATGCATACACAATCATATAAATATACCACTTTTATTATATCAATTTAGGTTTATCCAATAACCCACATTCACAACATTTATCCTTATTTTCCCATTATTATTTATCAAGTATAATGGTTCGTTTCTAACTTTAATTCGAAGGGTTTTTCCAACTTACTACGTAACCCTCATGGACTCTATTCTTCCAAATGTACAATTCAGTAGATATCCATTAAAGTTCCAACGTAATTCTCTCTTACGTGTCTTTCCCCTTTAATATATACTTACATTATCCCTTATGCAAAATATCCCAAAAATATAGATTTCTCCTTACATTAAAGGATTTTGAATTTTATTTTCAAAGATGAGAATTTCAAACGGTTTCAAAATCGGAATTAAAATGGAGTTTTAATTGAATTTTTATTATCTCTAAGAGTCCTCAAAACATAAAACTGTCTAGCAAAAAAAATATTAAAAAATATTGAACGGCCCGATCGAGTTGAATTTTTTTCTGTAGCTTCCTCTCGTCTTCAGCTAATTCTTTGTAAAATTTCATCCAATTCCAACGGTCCGATCGTCCGAAATAATTTGTTTTTAGTGTTTGTATCTGATTAGAACTCTTTTCTTAATCAAACTCTTAATCCTTTACATGACAAAGGGTTTCCCGAATATCATATAAATCATCACTACATGAAAATTTCCCATCTCAAATTGGGTTTTTCTTCCATAAATCTCATCTTAATAACTCCTAAACTAATATGGATGATGCATCAACGAAATAAGCAATATAAAAACTTGCTTGGGATTTTTTGAAATCTGGTTTGGTGTTGAATTTGGTGTGGTTGCGTTTTCCGTCTCGCGATCTACGCGTTGGCGGTGGCGGCGGTGCAAACGGGTGAGTTTTGAGCCTTGGAATGCCTTGAGAGCTCGCTCCTCTCCTCTCCAATGGACGTTCTAGTGTTTTGAGTTATCTAACCCTAGGAGATAACCTAAACATCTGATATAACCCCTTTAATTTTCGTGGGTTTAATTACCCAAAAATACAAATTGACTAAAATGCCCTCCCGGGGTACTAATTAGGCCTAAAAATGCCCCGAGACCCAAATCAAACTCCCGGGTATACTTTTCTGACTATCTCCACCCTTCCGGACGCATTGACGTACTCAAAACGACCATACAAACAACTTATAAAATATTTAATTTTATTTATCAATATTTAGTCCCGACGCGACACGGGCGCATCCCGACTCAAATTTCTAAAATTGTCATTTTATTCACTCGTGACATTTAATATGGCCACTATTATATATTACTTTGGTCATTAGTAATATTCAACAAATTTTCCCATAATTACTAACTCTCATCACGTTAATAATTATAACATGATTAATTTTCGGATTTTTATTAAATAATTAATTCACATTAATATTAATAAATCCCCAAATTAATATAGCATAAAAATACGGGGTATTACACACACTTAATAGTTAGAGTAAGTTAAACACTTGCCTTGTTGTATAAATCTGACGATCTCGTGCCGGAATCCGCCGGAGCTTAGCTTGAGTTTGCTATTTTTCTTCCTTTTCTTCCTTATTTATATTATTTCTTCTTTTCTTCTTTATTTCCCTTTTCTTTCTCTCATGCCATTATAAGAGAGAAATAAGGTTCATTCCTTATTAAACCCAAAATTGACTCCTATACACAATTATGAGTCCTTACTGATCCAAAAAGGCCCTGAAACCCAAACACTACCCCGTGTACTCTATTTTGACTATCTCGGCCCATTCGAGACCAACCACGCACTCGAAATTCCCATCCGAGTCACTTATAAAAAATTCACGTCTTAAACCCGACACATCTCCACACGTGTTTTTCATAAAGAAGTAACATCACCTATCGCGTTTGTTCACATGCGACATGAAATATAATTAGTCCATCTCATATACTTTAAATTCTCAAATCATTGAATTACACCCACTCATGTAATTTAAATATCCATAAAAGTACGGGGTATTACATCCACATACTCATTGGGAGGTTAGATAGGGTATGGTGAGGAATGTATTTATGGATTAGAATAAAATGGTGATGAATTGGATGAGCATGGAGTAGTAGAATATGCAAGCATAGGTAACAGTGGAGGATTATAAGTGATTGAAGGCATAGATGAGGGGTGAGATGGTAGATATTGGGCAATATATACATAAGGGTGGTTATTGTTTACTGGAGGTGTAGATATGTAAAAAGAATTAGTAAAAGCTTAAGTAGCCTGATTAGAAACAGTGGTAGGAAGTATTGAACCTATGATAGCAATTTGAGGCACTATGGTTATTTTTCCCGCATATTTAAGATTGTACTCTGAACTGATTAGGTCTACTAAAACATATTCCCATTTGATGTTTTTTTACCAGCCCCTCGTTTGTAATAAATAAATGGATCTTGAGTTATTATAGATCCATAATATCAAAAATCTGAAACGAAGATTGTTTTGTAAATTATGAAGATAAAGTGTTATGAGATGGTGAAACCGCTGCTTGAGTTGTGTTAGATTCAGTGGAGACGTTTTTTTTTCCAGATCTTTAAGAACATGGAGTTCTTCAGATCTTAATAAAAACATGTAATTCAACAAATTAAATTAGATTTTTACTAGCCCTAATTGTTGTTTTAAGAGAAGAATAATCTGTAGGCAATCCATTTATAGTGTACAACACTAGATCTTTTTCACTGGTTTCAACACCAGAAGCACTCAATTTATCTACATAATTTTAAATTTTATCTATTTATTCATTCATAGAGCTCTGATTTTTTGATGCATTCAGTTATAATAATTTCAATTCAGGCATATATGATCTTGAAGATGACATGTAATGTTACGCCACATATCCCCAAAATTCAAAAGTTTGATTCAAACTTACTATCTGTGGAAGATTAAAAGGGGATATGATTTCACTAAAACATCTTATTAGTTGACAATCAATGTTGTTTCATGTAGTAACTTTATGATTAGGAATCTTAGTTACACTATAATTTTCAATTTTAATAGTCCGTGGAGGAGTTGATCCATCAACATATTCATGTAAATGATTTGGTCACAAGGTATTGTTAACTTCGAATTGTGAAACCATATATTTGGAGGAATCTAGTTTAATGGTGATTAGCGAGTTAATGTTTGTTACCAAAAAGACCAAATGTGGTGGAATATCAAGATTGTTGATAATTTCCATTGATGAAGAATTAGAGTTCGAAGAGAAAAAATGAGGAATAATGTTTGAAGATGAAGAATAAGAGTTCGAACAGAAGAAAGGAAGAATAAATATTGAAGAAGATAAAAAATTAGACCAGGAACTATCTCCCAAGGGCTCTGATACCATGAAGAAAATAATATTGATTATATTCACTCATTGCAATTCTCGATAACAATTATATAAGAAAGAAGAAGGTAATTATGTACTTACCTTCCTTAACTGTGTTAGTTTCATATAGTTTGAAAACAATAAGAGAATATAAACATAAAATAACCATCTAGGGGTATATATGTATGTGACACCCCACCTAATATAATACCAGGCGATCACTCCTGTACTAAATTAAATTAAGAGTATCATATGGTTCATTCTCAGCATCAATGTCGAAAACCAATTTAATTACTAATAACCTATTAGGGTGGCATCAAAATTTTATTTAACTAATCTATTTAAACAAATTAATCAATTTAAAACGTTCACACAGTAAGCATAAATAAAATTGAGAAGAAATAAGAATAACAGAACACTCGGTTTAACAAAGTACAACCAAAATGAATGCCGCACTAAATAGTGGTAAAAGAATAACTAAATGCAATTGAGTTATTAGCCCGAATGTTACTACAATTCTTCCTATCTATATCACGATAAGGGAAGAGTCTAAAATAAACATGCATGCATCCTCAGCTATTGTAATGACGTCTGACTCAAAAGGATCATCAACCCGGCGTCCCTGTGTCTGGACACCTATATATATCTATATAATAAAGTAGGATGGTGTTTTTACTATTCATAAGTTGGGCACATGCTTCATGGTGAGGATTAAAGACATCAAGGCTATAAATCAAGGGTGAAGATTAAAAGACCTTATTTTCCTCTTTTGTCCCTTTATTATTTCCTTTCCCCCTCTTTTTTAACACTTGATTTCTTTCCCTCATCTTCTCAAAATTCAAAAGCATGGGTAAAATAGGCGATTACACACATTTAGTCCACCACACACAAACACTACACCCCGTTCTCTCTCTCAATCGATCGATTTTCAACTCTCTCTCCTCTCAGTAGGCAACTTTCTTTGCGCTCTCTCTCTCTCTCTCACTTAATCGATGATAGGGAATTTGGGAGAAATATAGGGTTTGCAGATTTGGGTATACTTATCGCTGCTTTTTTCAATATTTGATTTGCATTCGATTCATTATGATGTTCTTAAATTTTTTAGTTTTAATTTTTATGATTCAAATGGAGCTTTTGATTTGTTTCAAATTAGGGCTTTTTTCCAATTTCGTGTTCTTTGTTGCATTTATGTATATATCTGATTGGGTTCAAATGGAGATTTGGCCTTTTTGTTTATTTTTGTAGATGTAAATCGAAGATTTCAAATGTATATTTGCAATACACCAGGTATATTTAAGTTTAAAGTTTCCGGGAATAGAAATCATATTCCTAAACAATATTTTGGACAATATTTTATTTCTATGTATAAGTTCTTGTTGTTTTTGCAAAGAATGGTTTATTTTTCCTTGATGATTTATATTTGTATTAATGTAGAGAAAGTATGATTCAAATGGAATGCCGTCGTATGAATACAAGTGCGTTCTCTAGATACGATTATAAAGGTATGTTTATTTTCTTAAAGTTGTGTTTGTATGATCTTTATAATTTTCTCACATTGTATCATTCCATAATTTCACATGTTAGTTTACTTTTTTATTGCTATTAATTATGTGTTATAATGCTGTACTAATTTTGTTGACCTTCACATGTTTGATAAAATGCTAGTGATGAGAAATCGACCATGTATATTATTTTTAACCGACCAAATCCATTCCTCACCCTTTGAACACCCTTAAATATGACCATGAAATTATCTTTATGCCTTCTAATGCTATTACATCCTTTTATATATATAAGGGACATTTCAAATAGTTTAGGGACTATTGAACACGATCAATTATAAGCTATATATATTGATTATGTTCCTCATTTAAATTTGCAGGTATGATCATCACGGGGGAAAATATGGCGTTCATGGAATGAGAACCAACCCCATGGCTCGGTATGTTTTTCCCATTTTCATGATTTATCACTATTCTTCAATTCCTATATATAAATTTCAATTACGATTGTGATGCGAATTGTGTTGTTGACTTATTAACTTCCTTTTCCAACCCTGCCTTTTGTTGTTAGAATCCCAGGACTCATTTTAGTTTAATAATTGGATGATATGCATGAACTTTTGTAGCTAGATTTCTCTAATGTCATATTGGGGGTTCCTCTTAAAAGCAGAGGAATTTTATTCTTTAAAGGTAAATGACATGTTAGCGTTTGGTAGTTTAATCATAAGATCTTATACTTTGTAATGTTGGAATAGTGTTTGGTATTCTAATCCTAAGATCTTTTTCCCCAGTATGTGATTGTTGGCAAGTAAAACGTCGACGACAATGGAAACATTCTTCACTCTTGATTCGGATAACAAAGTTGTAACAGATACACCTATAGTAGAGTAACATAAGTGTTCTTTCAAAAATGTGGCAAGGAAAAGGCTTGCTGAAATAACTAACTTGCCACAGCATCCAATGAATATATTGACTGCCTCAAGAAGGAAAATACGTCACTGATGAAACTTCTAGCAGATAGAGATAAAAATAATGAACCAGGTGGAATTTAGTTACAAAAATTGAGGCTGCAGAATATGCAGCTTACTCAAGTAAACAACTATCCTACATATATGATAGACTTTATTTTATTTTATAAGTTTTTGGGGAAAATTCCTATTCATTGTGTTTGGTAAGTCACCCATCCTACGTATGTTTGTTTCTGGAAAATAATCCCATAATTGTTCATCCTTTTCAGACTTACGATTTTCAAATGGCTTTGCACCTGTGCACTTTCAAAATGTTGAAATGTCATTAAGAGTGTTTTGACTTCGTATTCACTCAAAGAAGCACATGGTAATTTGTTTGAACATTCTTTTTTACTTGATTTACCATTATTTTCCTTGTGAAATTATATTTTAATGTTTTAATGTTTAATTTTTTGATTTCCTATAGAGTGATCACATATTTTGTGCTAAACCTCGGTGACCCTCTGTTTTTTTCTATTTCATATTGCACGTATTTATGCTTTTGCACGTATGTACTTACCCTCTCTCATTTCAGCGCTCTCAAATTTTGATCTCTATTTTAGTACATAATATGAGTATGGTCAACTTGTGTTGATGAAGCAAGTATACTCATTCAATGGTTATTTGTAATTATTAGGCCGTATATGTCAACCCGTGTTAATTTATACCTTTCATGTGCTTCCTCTCTTCACAGAATGTAACTTAGGGTCCAGGACCATATAAGGGCACTTTAACACACACTAAATGCTAAGAGTGTATACATTAATATAAATGCTATGAGTACTTTGGAATGGATCCCATTTGTTTCATCAGGACTATGTTTCATCAGGTACACTTTACCATTTTATATTTTTGTTTCAATTCGTTTATTTCATCAGCAAAGGTTTATTTCAATTAGTTTTTTTCATCATATATTTAGTACTGTTGGTTTAACATGTTAATCTTCCACATTCTCAAAAAAATGTAGTAGTTAATTTTCCAAGTGCTATTTTGGTTCAAACGAAGTTCTTATTCAATTTAGGTGTAAAAGTTTGGATAATCTCTAGCCTATTGGTATGTTTGCTTTCCCAAAAATAGACTGAAATCAAGGTTTTATGTTCGATTTTATGTGGGTTAAGGATCTATTTATGAAATTTGTAGGTGTAAAAGATGCATCAGAAAAACATGTCATTAAGGAAGCATAGTTTTACTTCAAAGAATAAAAGTTTAGAGTTTTATATGGCAGTGCATTTTAGTTGTTTGTCAAATTATCAGGGTAGGCATTTTAGTTGTTTGTCAAATTGTCAAGGTTAGAGTTTTATATATCATTTTTTCTTTCTGGCATGTTTAACGGGCCATTTTTTATATTACTCGGTATAATTTTATGGTATGGACGGTTTATGCAGTGTTATTTTACAATTTCCTACTTGGTTGTGATATTTTTGTTCATTTTGTTTCCCATCGGCAACCAAAACTATTGTTTTCTCCTTCCACGGTTTCCTTAAAACTCAATTATAAACAGGTGAGAGTGATTACGCAACTCAATTGGGGGGAACACAAATTGACCCGAAAGCATTTTCATATTGCATTTATATTTTATCTATGTACCTTTTAGGGAACATTTATTAGAAACTGTGAAAATTTGGTGATTTGAAGTTGTTTGTCAATTTTCTTCGGTCATATCTATTTTTTTGTTAATTTCATTTCAGATGTGTTTATTGTAGCTAAAAATGACACTTCTTGGTTGCTGGTATGTTAATATTCAATTTTCATTTAATGATTTTGTTTCTTTTTTCATTTAATTTAAGCAACACTTTTCATGTGGCCAACGAATATTCAGTGGGAAGACTATTTGCTTTTTTTTATGAAGTTACATGTTTCACTTGAGATTGCAATTTAGTCCATAAAGGAATACATATGTATGGAACAATATTCCAAGGTTCGAAATAAATTTATGCTAATATAATATTTGGATCAGTATGAGTATAAATACATTTGAATATTTGATAAATACAGAGGGTTATTCAACTCCAAATTGTGAGTCATGTTAGGGAAAATATAGAGTCATGTTCAATAGTGTTGTGTGTTGCAGGTGCACAATCTTGATCGTTAGACATGGTATCAAGAATACACGCTATTAAAGTCCCATCCATTCTCTCCCATCACCGAAAGTTCACGCTGCTTACCGGCCAGCTCAGGGCAGTAGTGTCGCAAAGTCTATTTACTTTATGAGGTAATTTATTTAATTTTCCATACCAGTTCTTGCATAAATAGGATTAGGTTTAATTTTCCATACCATTACTTTATTTTATTTTCCATACCAGCTGAGGGCAGTAGTATCGCAAAGTGTATAGAGTTGGGATTTGTGCATTTTATTCTAATTTGATACATCTTTTCAATTTTTTAGATCTAATAAATTTATTCTGGGTATATGGTTTTTATAATAAATGTTGGTTCCAATGGATTAGGTTCAGATTAGGTTTGAGAATCCAAAGCCATAAGGTGATCCTAAGGCTCTCGAGTTCGTAGATATGTTGAACGAGTTCAAATAGAGGGGTGTCCTGCTCATTATCTTTTCTGATCTTAAGGGACTGCTCGCTATGGGGACGTAGAGGAGTTCAAGTTTGATCGCGATCACATAGTGACCTATAACGATCAGTCAAAGGGTCCTGTCTCTATCTTCCAACTCATTGATAACGTAACTAATATGCTCGGGTACCATGGTCATAGTAAGGATTTTGAAATTTTGAGAGCCTACGACTCAGATCCCTTATGGAGACTGGTCTAGCATCGCCTGGCTATGGTGACTAAGTTGAAATTTATATTATTTTATATTCTCATTTTGTTTTCTAATATCATCTCATTTTGTCTGCAGAGTTCCATGGCGACCATAATTTGGAGAGAAGGTGATTGCCAACCAAATAGAGTGTGAAGATCAGAGGTGCACTATAGACAATTTGACCAGGTAGAATACCGAGATGTAAGAGAGTCTGAAGGAGGCCCATGATGACTTGTAGAAGTCTAATAATGAGCTTTAATAGGACAACAAGATGGTCGCCAATATGATTTACCTTAGCTAGGCCGAAGAGGAGGTTCGTATGCTAAAGAAACGAACCAAAACTGACATTATTAAGTTCAAGATCTTAGAACAAGCTCTGTTCAAGGCTAATAATGAACTAACAGCATCCAATAAGGCTCTAGGTGATGTAAATCAAAAGCTTACAGAGGTTGAGGAAGCTGTGGCAAAGGCTGAGGAAGTAGGAGTAGAGAAGTACAAGTCCTTTATTGATTATAACATGGATATCCTGGCCTTCTTTCTTAACGGCTATGAAGAATTGAATAAGAGGTTCATGAGACTCTACCCTAGCATAGCTGTCAAGGTTAAGAAGTGGTAGGATGATGATTCAGAGGATACATCCCTCGAAGCTGAATAATTGGAAGGGGAGCCTGTTTCTGAAGCTAACCAGATGATGAAGCTGGCCAGGTTCCTAATGATGAGATTTCCCTTCTCCCTGCCGGGGATTAATTTTCCCTTGCTGTGATTTTCATATTCTTTACTGTGTTCACTATGTTAATACATGTTCTAAGTTCAATTTTTAACATAAAAAAGGATACAATCATAATATATTTTTTAAACCTGATAGGGTCTTACCAAATAAATGAAAGATCCTTCTCTTGTAGGTTACTTCGATTGATCTCCATCGTCATTTCCATAGTTTTGTGTCAAAATAATTAAAGACGTGAGGGTATGAAGTGATAAAGGTTTCGGTTTTGTAAGGTTCAACAAACGTTCTGAAGCAACTCGGACAATTCAGATGGGTAATGCCCAGTTTCTGTTTGGCAAACCACTTGAGGTAAATTCGTGTTATGCTATTTATATATACATATATTTGATATTAAATTATATATAATTTTTCATGTATTTGAAAAAAAAATGCTATGTTGGGGTTTCCTTCTTTTGTGTTCATATCCGTGCTTCTTATGAGTGTTAGGGCATCAATTAGAGCTTGATTATGTAAATCCCTGTTAATATATTTTAATATTACTTCACCCCCTAAACTACAAAAAAAGCATAATATTAAAGGGTTTGATAAATTTGAGTAATATGCTAATCTTATATGCGAAGATTGTTGAAAATAGCAGTTAAGTACCACATCGCGTGTTGATTTGCGTAAAAGTTCAACAAGTTCATTATGTTTGCCTAAAAATAGTCTTGGAACCCCTGCCTAAGTGATGAAATATTTTTAAGGTATTTAGATTCGGCACATAAATTGAATAATTTAAGGGGTCTTGGTGTAATATATCCATTAAGTAAAAATGTGGATATGGTTAAAGAACAATGTATTATGATCTGCATTTAAAGGATTTGCAGGATTCTGTGTCGGTTTCTTGGAAGGATTATAATCTGCATTTTGTTTGTATGATCTTCATTTTTTTTATTTCTATATTTAATGGATTTACATTTTTTTTCTATTTTTTAATGGACTTGCATTTAAAGAACAATGTATTATTATCTACATTTTCTTTCTTTATTTAATTGATTTGAAGCATTTGAAGGATTTTGTTCATGTTATATGCTAAGTGGACAAATGACTTCATATTAACTAGGCAGTTGAGCAGTGCCTAGTATCCTGTCGACCTTAGATGGGAATTGTGTAAACATTCTTTTCCATATATTTATGCCTCTTTAAAGTACATTTTGAATGATCTCTCCTTTTATATAGAACAGAATTGCAGTTTGAACAGTGCCGATTATGTGTATTTGCAGTTTGAACAGTGTCGGTCGAGTGATTCTATGATTTTTATCAGTGAAGACAGTTTTAGCTTTGAGATGCAATTTAACTTTGATATGATCACTATAGTAGGAGATTCTCACCGTCTTAAACTTAAGGTTTGGAGTATCTTCACTTGAATGTGTTGCTAAGGTTCGATTCAGATTAGTTTACTGCTTAATTAGCGTTAATTTGCATGATCAATTCACTCACAGCTCTGTTACACTCTGTTTCGGTAAATTTTAAATTTTCAATACTTATTTGTCAATGTGATTAGTTACCTTCCATTGTGTATCTATTTTTTAACATCATCTTAAGCTCCTAAATCTTTGAATGTTAATTTGTTTTTAGTTTATGCTGGATCTCCATATACTATAATTGGAATCGTATATTTTATGTGAGATGAAATGTTTAATATGCAATGTATAAATACTTGTTACTTTTTTTTATTAATATGCAATGGGTAATATGCTGTGTATAAATACTTGTAATACATGTTTCTCGGCATCGCATATTTAAATGAGAAGAAGCAAAACTGGAAGAGGAAGAAGAGTGGTCTGACGAAGAATCCGGAGAGGAATCTGAAGAAGAAGAAAGGTACTAGAAGTGGTGTTATCTAGATTGAGAATCCTAATTTGGTTAATCCAAAGAACATGAAATCTAGAGATGTTGATCTTGAGAAAACTACTGAACTGTCGAGACGTGAAAAAGAGGAGATAGAGAAATAGAAAGCTCACGAAATGAATATGAGGTTACAAGAACAAGGGAAAACAATACAAGCAAGGAAATATTTGGAGCATTTAGCCCTTATACGTCAACAAAGGGAAGATGCAGCTAAAAAGCGTGATGAAGAAAAGGCGGCCAAAGAAATGAAGAAGGTTGAAGCTCGCAAATTAATATTTCTGGTTGAATGAAATATTCACGTGACACAATTACTTCTAAGGTATAAGAAACACCATGTTAGTGGTTCATAATCGAAGATTATGAAATTGTGGTGATTTTCCATGCTATTATGTTTTTTAAAGAGAGAATTTGAGTACTTTCACAATTTACTGTCTTCTTATTTTGTAAACAATATGTTATATATCGTAATACATTAGCTGCAAAAAAAATAATGATTGAGGGATAATGGTTTGAAATGGTTATCTAAATTGGCAATGCTCAGTTTTATAGAACATGTTCAGTTGGTTCTTTTGTTCTATGTAAGTACATATCGTGAGAAAAATAGGTTCTTTTGTTCTATGTTATTATGTCACAAATCAATTGAAAATTAGACTCAGTCTTATGCAAATGGCAAAATGAAAAAATCAGTTTTATTATCTTAGCATTTCATTGGGCTCGAGTGTATAACTCCATTTTCCAATTAATGTTAATATTTTATCAAATAGTATCTTTATGTGAATACTGATCATCATTTTAGTTATTTACGGATATTGTGTTTAATACTAATCATTGATGTGTTTTGATACAGGGTGTCCTTTATTTTTCTTATTTGACCTTTGGTCCCCATTCACGTTGTTATTTATGGATATTGTATTCATGTTCCTTATTTGACTTCTGTATATTGTATTTAAATTTTAATTGTCTAATATTTTCGTTTTGTAGGACTTAGTTGTTAGGATGATGTGACGGAGCACTGATGATTTAGTGGTATCGGGAGCATTGACGTATATCGCATTTTGTTTTATTGACGGACCCATAAAGGCGATACATAACAGACTAAGCATATTTAATTTGACTCATAAATTGTCTCTTTCAATTTTTATTTTGGGTTATTTTTTATTTCTTAAATAGGATGGTTAGTCCTATAAATAGAGGAAATTCTGGCCAATTTTTTAAAAATTGTTTATGATTATTGATTTTATATAATAAATATTTTGTACTAAAGTATTGGTGTTATTCTCATGAATTGAGTTGAATTAATGATTTTGTTTACGCGATGTTTAAATTATATATGACCTAACACTTAGTTTTGTTGGGGGAACGAAATTGTTTCCGTTTCGTAATTACGTACTTTGAATTTTTTTACCGTTTTGTGATTACGTGCTTCTTAAAAATGTTCGTCGTGCCTCAGGCACGGGCATACCCTAGTATATGTATATATATATATATATATATATATATATATAGCAAGAGAGGGAAAAATATAGAAACGGGTCAGAGCCCGAGTTGTGAAAATATTTTGCAAGTGCATATTTGTTTTATTTATGCAAAATAAGTTTTATCTCATATTTAAATTGGTATCACACTCCCATGGGATACACCTTACCTCTCTTCTAATGGTGCACACCTATCGCATCCCTCTAAACATTCAAGATAAGCTACCCTGCCTAACTAATTCATCACCCCCAAACTCTGAAAGTCCTCACTAAACCGAGTACTAAGGTATAAACTTCTCCCCAGTCTCCACATTGTACCATGTTCGTGCGTGGGGTGTCTCGCGAAGCGAAATCCAAACAAGGAACCCCCCTATACACTACTACTCGGCAATGTTGTTCGTCGAGATCCGTTAATCCCTAAGCACACAATGTATATATGAATATAATTAACCCGATTACTAAGGTCTAACTTCTCCCCAGTTTCAACACTGTGACATGTTCATGTGTGGAGTGTCTCTTGAAGCGAAATCCAAATAAGGAACCCCCCGATACACAACTACTTGACTGCGTCGATCGTCGAGATCCATTAGACCCTCAGTACACAACGTGTATATATATATATATATACACTCATATAATTATATACTTTATCATACTCACTCTCATATACATATCACAATATACATCCGGATCGAATCTCCCGGACTGAGATTTAATCTATATTCATTTTATCTCTTTACTCTAATAGAGATATATAATATCTTGTTTTCATACACAAGTAATGTACTATACACATAAGTACAATAACCATCCCATCGATCTATAACTTGATGATGCAGTCTTATAGTGCCGATCCCAAATTCGGGTTTACTCACTGTACCACGGTACCATGCTAGACTTACACAATGGTCATAGTAAAATATACACAATGGTGGGAGCGGTCATGTTCCATCTACAAGTGGAGTACACACATCACACTCAAACGTGAGACAAGATGACCTGGGGATATACTCTCCCTACTCCTCAAGCTAGGGGATTCACCCACATCGCGCAACCTCCCTGGATTGCACTAGAGAAAATATATAATCTGACTGTTCCATCCCTCCGCCAAAGGAAAGCCAGTGGAAATCGGCCTCTAAGATACACATATACCAATCACGCACAGATATATATGTATATGCATCATATAATATATACTCTAATCACATCGTATATATATACATACATTTATCACTCCTCAAATGTATACAGGGCTATAATTTTCAATCTCATAAGGATATTTAAATATCCTCTGACTTAAATATCTACCTCACACAGTGATCACTATTAGGAACTTACGTACTCTCCAAATGTCCCAAATCATAACCATATGTTAAGTATACCCTTAACTTATCTTTAGCCTACTATAATACCTCGTATTTTTATGCTATATTAATTTGGGGATTTATTAAATTTAACGTGAGCTATTAATTTAATATAAATCCGAAATTAATCACTTTATAATTATTAACGTGATGCGAGTTAGTAATTATGGGAAACTTTTTGAATATTACTAATGAGTAGAGTAATATATAATAGTGGTTCTATTAAATGTCAAGAGTGA
The DNA here is from genome assembly GCA_949130495.1 of Sambucus nigra. Taxonomy (NCBI): domain Eukaryota; kingdom Viridiplantae; phylum Streptophyta; class Magnoliopsida; order Dipsacales; family Adoxaceae; genus Sambucus; species Sambucus nigra. Next base: position 187,288,834 of record OX422220.1, read on the forward strand.
ATAAAATGAAAGTTTGGAAATTTGAGTCGGGACGCGCCCGTGTCGCGTCGGGACTAGATATTGATTAATAAAAGTGAATAAATTACAAGTTGCTCGTATGGTCATTTTGAGTGCGTCAAAGTGTCCGGAAGGGTTGAGATAGTCAGAAAATTATACCCGGGAGTTTAGTTTGGGTCTCAGGGCATTTTAGGCCTATTTAGCACCCCGGGAGGGCATTTTGGACATTTTACATTTTTGGGTAATTAAACCCACGAAATTTCAAGGGTTATATCAGATGTCTAAGGTTGACTTCTAGGGTTAAAACAATAAAAGACAAGTGACGGTCATAGGAGAGGGAAGGAGAGAGCTTTCAAAGAAAATTCTAGACCAAAAATTCATCCGCTTGCACCGCCACCACCACCAACGCTTAGATCGCGCGACGGGGAACGCAACCACACCAAATTCGTCATCAGATCAGAATTCTAAAAATCCTAGGCAAGTATTTATCTTGCTTATTTTTGTTAATGCATCGTTCATGTTAGTCTAGGGTGATTAGGATGAGTTTGGTAGAAGAAAATCCATGTTGGGGATTGGAAAATCGCATGTAGAAATGGTTTGAATGATAATCTGGAAACCCCTTCATATGTAGAGGGTTAACCACGAATTAGCAGTAGAAATTTATTTGATGAATTAGGAGTAGAAATTTTTGGAAAGAGACTGATTAGAACTATGATAAAGAAATTGTAGGGTTCTTGAGATTAATTTGAGTTTTTGGCCTATTAATCCATGGTTATTAATGAAATTTTCCTTGCTTTACGTAGAAGATGTATAAAATGAGTTTATACTGTTAGTAGTACAATTTTTTGGGCGATGGGGAATGAAAAATCTTGATTTGTATGAGGTTGTGTGATAGAACTTGTAACTGATTAACTGCAGAATTTGCCATACCTGCTTGATTGATCGATCGAGCCAGGAGCTTCGATCGATCGAAGGTTCGATCAATCGAGCCCCTGCCCTCGATCGATCGACCCCTTCTGACAGACTTATATTTCCCTTTTTAAAATAGTTTAATTAATTCTAACTGAAGAATACTACTTAGACACCCCTATTAAAAATATTTTGGGAGATAAATATGACCAGTACGATTTATTAATCATTAAGAGACCTTTAATGTAAGGCGAAATTTACATTTTTGGGGTGTTTATATAAGGGATGATGAAATTTTGTATTAAAGGGAGAGATACGTAAAATGGTTACGATGGAAAATAGATGAATACCAACTGAATTTTACACTTGGGAGGATAGAGTCCATGAGTGTTACGTAGTAAGTTGGAATAATCCCTCAAATTAAAGTTAGACACAAACCGTTATACGTGATAACTAATAACGGGAAATTAAAGATAAATGTCGTGATTATGGGTTATGGGATGAACCTAAATTCATATGACAAAACTAGAATATTTATATGACTGTGTGTATCCATATATTATATATATGTGAAAATCATGCCCGCGCTACTTGCTATCCCTGAGGTTACCGCGCTGGGACAGTCTTATCTCGATGGGACCTTTATGGGGGATATTGACTCGTACCCAAGAAGATAGATATCCTTGGTACAGACTATCTGATCGATGGTGAGACGGTCCTAAGAGACGTGAGGCTATGTACTGACCTCTTAGGGACTTGGAATCTATGCTTCACCTCAATATTGTTTGTGTATGTGTTAATACAGTTCGAGAGTGATTTCGAACTTGTATTTCCCTTAGTACGAGTGATATGGGGATTGGATAGCAGAGTATGTCCACACCATAATTTTTATGTGGGGTACTATTAGAATATATATATTATACGAGTATTTAATATATATATTAAATTCCAAAATTTGGAATTTCATACTGTGCTTATGGTAAGTAAGAAATGAATCTTGACTTCAATTTGGAAATACTTGTTTTGAAAAGTATAATGGGACACTAGAAACTTTATTAGTAAATAAGGTTTAAATGAGAAGTTTGTGATCAAATGGGATTATCCTCTTAAACAATTATATTGTTTGGTTTTAAATCTTACGAGTAACCTAAGATAAGTTAAACCATTGGGAAGATTAGTGCGATATAAGATAAGATAATATGTTAGGGAGATTAGTGCGATAGGCGTGCGCATTAGAAGAGAGGTGAGAATATCTCAAGAGAGTGCCACACTAATATGTTGTTGCATTGGCCTGTAAACATTTTAAATACTTGCTAAACAAATTTTAAATCATTTACAGTATCGGGATCTGACCCGTTTCTTTTTACTTTCTCTCTTGTATATATATATGTATATATTACAGGTGCCCAGCCACAGGGGCATCTTGCGTAGGATCCTTTGGAAGGAACGCGCTGCAGCTTTGGTGGGAGTTGCAGGCCTCTTACTTAGACGACTTCATTTATTTGATTCCACTCCTAGCTTATTTATTCAGTTGGGCATGTGTCGCCTGTTACCATTATCCATTTGTTTTATTGGATATTGTGATTCATTTATTTCTAGTATTGTCACTTTGGGATTTATTACTGTCTGGATGTTCTACTTTAAGTTTTAATGTTGGGATCTAGTTGTTGAATGTTTAATTTAGTTGGATTATATGTGCCAGGATAATTGTGGTGTGATTCTTTAATATTGAATTGTTGTAAATATTTAAATCTTGGTTTATAAAATAAAATTTGGAAAGTAATGTCTAAAAATGGTTTTGACACTTAGTTGAATTAATTAGGGTGTTTAAATTGGAAAAGTTAATTTTATGACAGTGATGCTAAGAATGAACCAATTGTTCACCTTGATTTTAATTTAATAAAGGAGTGATCACCCGGTATTTAATTAGGCGGGGTGGCATAGGTGGTATCACAGCATCAGGTTCTAGTGTCCTTAGGATCTGTACGGCTTATTTCGCTTTCAGCTTAACATTATTGCTATAAAGCCCTATTTTAGGATTGTTGTAGTCTCGCTTTTACGTTTACGTCTTCAACTATTTGAGATTTGATAATAACTATAGACTAATAAATTTCTTCACGTTTCAGATGCCTTTGAGACGTGCACCAAAGGATAGGCGTGCCCAAGACAAGCAACCAGCAGCTCCGGCACAGGGTACGATGAATGGTAATAAGGTAGCCGCTATTGTGGCTCAGGCGGTGAATGTCTCTCTAGCGGTGGTACAGCAGGCTCCACCCCATATTCAAGTAGTGGCGCCAGTACCTGCACAGCTTCCATCCGCATGGGAGCGGGTTAGGGATGCTTTTCAGAAGGCGCATCCCCCTGAGTTCACTGGTAGTTCATAAATCATCATCGTCAGCCAATGGAAGAAAGATATCAAGCGGTATCTTCGTATGTATGAGTTCACAGACGTGCAGAATTAGTTTTTGGCTTCCTTTAAGCTGGTGGGGCCAGCTTTGCAGTGGTGGGAGTCCACCACCACCTTGGAGGAGAGGGATACGATCCCGATTCAGTCATTCTGGGAGCGGTTTGATCGCAAGTACTTTCCACCCGTCGTGCAGACTGAGATGAGGCAAAAATTACTGAACTTGAAGTAGGAGAATTCTACCGTTACTGAGTATGAGGAGGAGTTCATGAGACTTCTCATCATAGTGCTAGATGAGGCACCCATTGAGGGTAAGAAGATAATGCTGTTTGTGGACGGGTTAGCTTGGAGGATCCGTCAGCACCTTATAGGGAATCTATCTCTGAGTACTTTCACTGATGTACTCAATGCTACTTTACTACATTGCCAGGATCACCGCTTCCATCTGCAGGGAAGCAAGCGAGCAGGAAAGTCTGGCCAGCAGGACAGGACCGGGGGTAGTAGTGCTAGTGGAGCACCGACATCCCAGGGACAGACTCTTCAGTATGAGCAGAGTTACCATCAGAGGGACCCTGCCAAGCACTTCTGATCAGGTGATTCCAGGAAGGGATTTGGGGGTTATAGGCAGGGCCAACAGGACTAATCAGCAGGGCCAGCAAGGCCAACACCGACAGCAGCAGGGTCAACAATAGGGCCAACCGGGCCAATAGTATTTTCATTAGGGCCGACAGGGTCAGTGGCGGGTTGGTAACGGCTAGCAGGACCGTGGTCAGCAAGGTCAGAGGGGAGGTAACTTCAGAGGTCGATGTTTCGGATGAGGCAAGAATGGCCATAGTCGCCAGGATTGTCCAGAGGGAAAGAGGTCCCCATAGCAGCAAGGTGCCCGTAATGAGCCACAGAGGCCACTTTTTCCAACTTCCCTCCCAGCACCAGCTCAGGCACCAGCCCTACTAGCCATTCCAGCAGCTCTAGTGCTGCAGGGGAAGTTACAGTATGGACGTGTCTATAACGTCCACCAGGTAGTAGCTCTGCAGGCACCACCCATGATTGAGGGTATGTTTCCTATCCATGGTACTATGGGTCGAGTTTTATTTGATACGGGGGTAACGCACTATTTTATAGCTACCCATTTTATGAAGGCCTTAGGATTATTATCCACAACAGAGAGCACTGTGACGTGTGTAGACTTACCACTGGGAAATGGTTCGCTTATTTTCTTTATATGCCGGGGTGTGGGGGTAGATATTGGTAGCTTGGTATTACATACAGACATGTTAGTCTTAGATATGCATCAGCATGACATTATTATCTGTATGGATTGGATCATTGCTTACAGGGCCATGATAGATTGTTTTGGTGGGAGTATTGTTTTTGCCATTTCGGGGCAAGAGATGTTTGTAGTGGCGATGCCTCGCCCAGAGGGAGGCTCGACCGCTCATTTGTATTACATAGAAGAGGATACCTCTAAGGAGGTTATGATTCCCTTAGACTCGATCCTAGTTGTTCGTGAGTATTACGATGTATTTCAGGAGATACCAGGCCTACCCCCCAGTCGAGAGATAGACTTTGTAATAGATTTATTACCGGATACTAGACCGATAGGATGTGCTCCATACCGTATGGCTCTGGCAGAGATACGAGAGTTATGAGATCAGATAGAGCAGCTGTTAGGTCAGGGCTTCATTCACAGGAGTACCTCACCTTGGGGTGCTCCAGTCTTGTTTGTGAAGAAGAGAGATGGTTCACTAAGGCTATGTGTGGACTATCGGGAGTTGAACAAGGTCATGATATGGAATAAGTATCCGTTGCCTCGAATCGATGATCTGTTCAACCAGCTGAGGGGAGTAACTTTCTTTTTGAAGATAGATCTGAGGTCGGGGTACCATCAGCTACTTATTAGGGAGAAGGATGTTTCAAAACTGCTTTCTTGATGAGATATGGGTCCTATGAGTTCAGGGTGATGCCATTTGGCCTCACAAATGCTCCAGCCGTGTTTATGGACTTAATGAACCGAGTGTTCAGAGAGTTCTTGGATCAGTTTGTCATCGTCTTCATAGACAACATTTCGATATATTCACACTCCGAGGAGGAGCATGCGGAGCACTTGAGACAGGTTCTTCAGACTCTACGAGAGCATCAATTGTGTGCTAAGTACAAGAAGTACGAATTCTGGTTACGAGAAGTACAGTTTTTGGGGCATGTTGTTTCTGAGCAGGGGATGGCAGTTGACCCGAGTAAAGTGTCAGCAGTGAGGGAGTGGGGACAGCCCACGACACTGATGGAAGTGCGTAGTTTCTTGGGATTAGCCTCTTACTACAGGAGATTCATTCGGGGATTCTCCAAAATAGTGGCTCCATTGACGAACCTGACTCGCAAAGGGGTTCTATATGTTTGGGATAATGCTTGCCAATTGGCTTTTGAAGAGCTGAAAGACAAGCTTACTTCAGCACCGGTCCTTGCGTTACCGAAGCCGGGTGTGGAGTACCTGGTTTACACCAATGCCTCTTTACGGGGACTTGGGGGAGTACTTCAGTAGGAAGATAAGGCTATAGCTTTTGCCTCCCGCAAGATTAAGCTGCATGAGTAGAATTACCCCACCCACGACCTGGATTTAGCATCGGTCATTTTTGCATTGAGGATATGGAGGCACTATTTATTGGGGGATAAATTCCTCTTGTTCACAGACCACAAGTCACTGCAGTACCTGTTCACTCAGCGAGAGATGAATATGCGTTAGTGCAGATGGTTAGAGTTTGTGAAGGACTACCAGTTCGACATACAATACCATTCGGGGAAGGCCAACGTAGTTGCTGATGTGTTGAGCCGTAAACCGGTAGATGAGGTAACGGACGTCTGGAAAGAAAAGTGGAAGGAGTTAGGCCATCAGGACGCAATAGCCCATTCCTTCATATCTATTATGACAGTGACACCCGAGATTGTTATGAGGGTGATACAGGCACGGACCGAAGACCCATTTTGCCCGGAGCAGATTGTACGGCTTTTAGCTGAGGGTGCTGCATCCTATTCTGTTAGTTCTGATGGGGGTTTGAGGTTTAATGGGAGATTAGTGGTCCCAGAAGGATCAGAATTACGTCATGCAGTGATGACCCAATCTCACGGGTCCCGATTTACGGTACTTCCAGGAGGAGATAAGATGTACCAGGATATAAGGCAGCAATACTGGTGGAGTGAGAAGAATAAGGACATTGTTGAGTTCGTGTCCAAGTGTTCTACCTTCCAGCTAGTAAAGGTGGATCATCAAAAACCGTCAGGGTTGCTTCAGCCATTGGACATACCCTCGTGGAAGTGGGAGAGTATTTCCATGGACTTTATTACAGGGCTGCCTACATCACAGCGGGGCCACGACTCTATCTGGGTGATTGTAGACCGTTTCACCAAGGTGGCTCATTTTCTGCCGGTGTGGACAGACTATACCATGGGTCAGTATGCTCAGTTGTTCATTGTTGAGATTATCAGATTACATGGGGTGCCCCTGAATATTGTGTCAGATAGAGACAAGATTTTCATGTCGCATTTCTGGGAGAGCTTTCAGGAGGCTATGAGTACTGAGTTGAGGTTGAGTTCAACTTATTACCCACAGACAGATGGATAGACAGAGCGTACTAATCAAATGTTGGAGGATATGCTACGCATGTGTGTTCTTGATTTTGGAGGAGTTTGGGAGCCACATCTTCCACTGGTAGATTTTGCTTGTAATAACTCTCATCAGTTCACGACTGGCATGGCTCCATTCGAGGCTTTGTATGGAAGGCCTTGTCGTTCCCTAACTTGTTGGCTCGAGGTGGGGGATAACAAGATGCTAGGACCAGAGGTAATTCCGAAAACCTCCGCGAGGATTGAGATGATCAGGAGTCGTATTCGAGTAGCCTAGGATAGGTAGAAAAGCTATGCCGATGCGAAACGGTTCTTCCGGGAGTTTAATGTGGGGGACCAAGTGTTACTATATGTATCTCCTATGAAAGGAGTGATGAGGTTCGGGAAGAAAGGGAAATTGGCCCCGAGGTACGTGCGACCATTTCCCATTATCGAGAGGATTGGGCCGGTAGCATACAGATTGGGACTGCCAGAGCATTTACATCGCATTCACGATGTATTCCACATCTCGTCGTTGAGACGATATCTTCGGGATGATATGGCCCATACTCACATCGCGATAGATGAGATAGACTTACAGCCTGACAGCTCTTACGACGAGAGACTGGTGGCTATCCTAGACCATAGCGAGAGGAGATTGAGGTCGAAGGTAGTTCCACTTGTACGGGTCCAGTGGGAGCATCATAATGTGGAGGAATCCACTTGGGAGCACGAGATAGATATGCGCAAGAGATACCCATATTTATTCTTACCAGGTATGCCTTATTTTTTGAATTTCGGGACGAAATTCCGTTATTAGCTGGGAAGTATGTAATACCCCGTATTTTTATGCTATATTAATTTGGGGATTTATTAAATTTAATGTGAGTTATTAATTTAATAAAAATCCAGAAATTAATCACTTTATAATTATTAACGTGATGTGAGTTAGTAATTATGGGAAACTTATTGAATATTACTAATGAGTAGAGTAATATATAATATTGGTTCTATTAAATATCAAGAGTGAATAAAATTATAAGTTTGGAAATTTGAGTCAGGACGCGCCCGTGTCGCGTCGGGACTAGATATTGATTAATAAAAGTGAATAAATTATAATTTGCTTGTATCATCATTTTGAGTGCGCCAAAGTGTTCGGAAGGGTCGAGATAGTCAGAAAAGTATACCCGAGGGTTTAGTTTGGGTCTCGGGGCATTTTTAGGCCTATTTAGCACCCCGGGAGGACATTTTGGACATTTTACATTTTTGGGTAATTAAACCCACGAAATTTCAAGGGTTATATCAGATGTCTAAGACTGCCTTCTAGGGTTAAAATAGCCAAATACAAGTGATGGCCAAAGGAGAGGGAAGGAGAGAGTTTTCAAAGAAAATTCTAGACCGAAAATTCATCCGGTTGCACCGCCACCACCACCAACGCGTAGATCACGCGACGGGGAACGCAACCACACCAAATTCATCATCAAATCAGAACTCTGAAAATCCCAGGCAAGTATTTATCTTGCTTATTTTCGTTAATGCATCGTTCATGTTAGTCTAGGGTGATTAGGATGAGTTTGGTAGAAGAAAATCCATGTTGGGGATAGGAAAATCGCATGTAGAAATGGTTTGAATGATAATCTGGAAACCCTTTCATATGTAGTGGCTTAACCATGAATTTTTGATTAATTAGGAGTAGAAATTTTTGGGAAAAGACTGATTAGAACTATGATAAAGAAATTCTAGGGTTCTTGAGATTAATATGAGTTTTTGGCCAATTAATCCATGGTTATTAATGAAAATTTTCATGGTTTACATAGAAGATGTATAAAATGGGTTTATACTGTTAGTAGTACAAATTTTTGGGCTATTGGGAATGAAAAATATGGATTTGGATGAGGTTGTGTGATAAAACCCGTAACAGATTAACTGCAAAATTCGCCATACCTGCTTGATCGATCGATCGAGCCAGGATCTTCGATCGATCGAAGGTTCGATCGATCGACCCCTTCTGACAGACTTATATTTCCTTTTTAAAGTAGTTGAATTAATTCTAACAGAAGAATACTCCTTAGACACCCTTATTAAAAATATTTTGGGAGATAAATATGACAAGTAGGATTTATTAATGATTAAGAGACCTTTAATGTAAGGCGAAATTTACATTTTTGGGGTGTTTATATAAGGGACGATGAAATTTTGTATTAAAGGGAGAGATACGTAAAATGGTTACGATGGAAAATAGATGAATACCTACTGAATTTTACACTTGGGAGGATACAGTCCATGAGTGTTACGTAGTAAGTTGGAATAATCCCTCAAATTAAAGTTAGAGACGAACCATTATACGTGATAACAAATAACGAGAAAATAAGGATAAATGTAGTGATTATGGGTTATGAGATGAACCTAAATTGATATGATAAAAGTAGTATATTTATATGACTGCGTGTATGCATATATTATATACATGTGAAAATCAGGCCCACGCTACTTGCTATCCCTGAGGTTACCGCGCTGGGACAGTCTTATCTCGATGGGACCTTTATGGGGGATATTGACTCGTACCCTAGAAGATAGATATCCTTGGTACAGGCTATCTGATCGATGGTCAGAAGGTCCTAAGGGACATGAGGGTATGTACTGGCCTCTTAGGGACTTGGAATCTATGCTTCGCCTCAATATTGTTTGTGTATGTGTTAATACAGTTCGAGAGTGATTTCGAACTTGTATTTCCCTTAGTACGAGTGATATGGGGATTGGATAGCAGAGTATGTCCACACCATAATTTTTATGTGGGGTACTATTAGAATATATATATTATACGAGTATTTAATATATATATTAAATTCCAAAATTTGGAATTTCATACTATGCTTATGGTAAGTAAGAAATGAATCTTGACTTCAATTTGGAAATACTTGTTTTGAAAAGTATAATGGGACACTGGAAACTTTATTAGTAAATAAGGTTTAAATGAGAACTTTGTGATCAAATGAAATTATCCTCTTAAACAATTATATTGTTCGATTTTAAATCTTACGAGTAACCTAAGATAAGTTAAACCATTTGGAAGATTAGTGTGATATAAGATAAGATAATCCGTTGGGGAGATTTCTGCGATAGGCATGCACATTAGAAGAGAGGTGAGAATTTCTCAAGAGAGTGCCGCACTAATATGTTGTTGCATTGGCCTGTAAACATTTTAAATACTTGCTAAACAAATTTTAAATCATTTACACTATCGGGATCTGACCCATTTCTTTTTCCTTTCTCTCTTGTATATATAGATGTATATATTATTGGTGCCCAGCCACAGGGGCGTCTTGCGTAGGATCCTTTGGAAGGAACGCACTGCAGCTTTGGTGGGAGTTGCAGGCCTCTTGCTTAGAAGACTTCATTTATTTGATTCCACTCCTAGCTTATTTATTCAGTTGGGCATGTGTCGCCCGTTTCCATTATCCATTTGTTTTATTGGACATTGTGATTCATTTATTTCTAGTATTGCCACTTTGGGGTTTATTACTATCTAGATGTTCTACTTTAAGTTTTAATGTTAGGATCTAGTTGTTGAATGTTTAATTTAGTTGGATTATACGTTCCATGATAATTGTGGTGTGATTCTTTAATATTGAATTGCTGTAAATATTTAAATCTTGGTTTATAAAATAAAATTTGGAAAGTAATGTTTAAAAATGGTTTTGACACTTAGCTGAATTAATTAGGGTGTTTAAATTGGAAAAGTTAATTTTACGACAGTGATGCTAAGAATGAACCAACTGTTCACCCTGATTTTAATTTAATAAAGGAGTGATCACCCGGTATTTAATTAGGCGGGGTGCCACACCTATAACCCTAAATTTCCCTCCCATTCACCTCATAGTATTTACCCAATTACGTATGGCCTTTATCTCCTCCATCCCTATCAATATACCCATATGCTTACCGAATAATTTCTCCAAATGTCATTATCTTCTTAGACATTCGATAAATCTATACCCTGGATTAGTCTCTTAAATAATCCAAGGTTAATTCACAATTCCTCAAGTCCTTTAGGACATAACCCTCTATAATACACTAATTTAGAAGGCCTTTAAGCTTAAAATCCAAGAGAAGAAAGAATAACAATCTCCTAAATCTTGGGCTAAAAATAGAGTGCCTATTGACGGGCCTTGGACCCTCGGTCGACTGCGGTTTGCGATTTTGCATAACTGCAAAATCAGTAGGCCCTTCTTCATGGGCGCTGTCGATCGGCCATAGGGGTACGATCAAGCGGTCATACCAATCCCTCGAAATGCTATTTTCCAAAATGCCCAAAACCAACCCCAAACTCCATTTTAATGGTTTCTAATCTCAACGAACAGCCCTATTAACATCCTAACACTGATTTTCAACTAATACCTCCATAAATTTGTGGTATTAAACCATTTCTCTAAGGTTTTAACCTTAAAACAATAAAAACCCTAGTTTTGACATTTCTTCCATTTCAATTCAACTTTCTACTCCATTAACATGGTTTTAACACTAAAAATCATTTAGAGTTTATAATACATTAATTTGTAAACTCGTAATCAAGTTTTCCCAAATTTACTTTAAAGGTTCTATCCCAAATTTCATAATTTACCAATTATAATATGAAATATACACACTAAATTAATTAAATCAAGTAAACACTTGCCTGGAGGATAAAACCCGATGACGTCGAGTCGAATCCTAAGGAGTTTGACCGAAATCTTCCATTTCTCTTCCTCTCTTCGTCTCCTCCTCTCCTATTTCTTTCTTCTCTCTTTTTATTTCTTTCCCGCACTCTTTCTCTCTTTAAGGGCTTATCCCTTAAAACCCAAAGATGACTCGTTTACTCAATTGCGAGTCTCTATTAATCCAAAATTTCCCAAAACTCAATTATTACCCCCCGAATACTCTATTCTGACTATCTCGGCCATTCTGAGACCAACCACGAACTCGAAATATCCATCCGAGGTACTCGACCACAATTTACTAATTTTAACCAACAAAACTTAATGCGGCATTCCCATTAAAATATTATCCTTTGTTGCTTGCCTCAAGTGTGACATGTACTTGAAATAGTCCAACTCATTCATTTAATCCCAAAAGAAATTTTAACCTACATCAAAAATCATTGAATCCTTAAAAATCTCAAAAATTACTATTCACGATAATTTCTTAAATTCCCAAATTACATTTACTTATGAATTTTAACTATCCCCCAAAGTATCTATAACTTACTATCTAGGAATTTCCCATGGTTTGTTGATTTGGAATGTCCTTAGTGTTTCGGGTTTGGATCGAGATGTGGACTGATCGTGTATAGGTTATCAAACTTTATTGGTGGGTCTTATTTTTTTGGTCAAATGACCGTGGTGGATTGATTCAACAAATAAATGGAGAATGAATTTTATACTCGGTTGATTCCAAGATCAATTGCCTAATAAATGTTGGAAGTTCATTAGTTTTCGAAACCTCATATATGTCCTCATATTTGTAACTCAATGCATGTTGATGGTGGGTCAGTTTATGGATCTATTTCTATTGACGCGGGGATTTATTTAAAGAGAGGATGTTTTAGTAAATCAAACTTATGCTATATGATATTTGTATGTCTATAACTTGTCATATGGAGACAATTTATATTGTAGATGGATATAAAAGATGGAGGGATGGGGACAATTTCTTGCCAGAGTAAGGCCAAAGGCCTAGAATCATCGGGGTTTTCTTTTGTAACATTTATGAATTCTAACCACGAAGAGAGATGTAGATAGATTATTTAGACTTTTCTTTGTAAAGATACAAATTTTTATAGTCAAATAATTCAAAACGGAAAGTGTGAAAAAGATATAATGTGAAATATTGTAAGGCATTAAATATTTCCACATGTCGTTTAAATGTGCTCTCATAAGTGTTGAACAACAAAGATTTTGAATGCTCTATAAGGTGTACCTTGATTTTAAGCAAAGAGTGTCTTTGATAAGTAATTTATGCGTACATGCAATGTAAACTAATGCATCATAATGAATTTTCACATTGCCAGCGAGACATCTAACGCAAAATATCGAGAAAAAAGTACTGTAAAACTATAAAGAGTAACTCTGGTCACTTTTTGAACCAATTTTTTGTTTGTTATGACTGCAAATTAGGTGACCGTATCAAGAAGTACATTTATCACCACCTTGATTTTGTATTAAAAAACAATGCTAATATATTTTGCGTACTATCTTTGATGTTTAACAAATATATGAATTTATACAGTTGTTTGCACGGCTACTTGAACATTTGTTTTGTACTTTTCATTTATTGGGAGACATTTAGTCTACTCACAACGTTTTTACATAAAGTCACACTACCTCATTTATATTAAATGTCCTCACATCCATATATGTTTTGTTTTACTTTAACATCTTGTCTTCATTTTAATAAGTGATTTGCGTGATCTTTATTTCACAGAAAATAATAATATACCATACTATCTTAGACAAAATGGCGGGAAAGAAAATTTCATAGATCTTAATGTATTATAAGTATGTCTATACATATGCTAGTTAATAAGATCCAAATATACTTGTCTTTTATGCTTACAGGGGAATCTATGGTTCATCGGCAACATGGAAAATATATCCTACTGGTTTTTTCAGCATATTATGTGAGAATATATATGAGGTTTATTAATTCTAGCAATAAATTTTTATGTAGACACATATTATAAATCATCTTATGAAGAGATTAGTGTCTAAAAAAGACTTTAAAATGGAAATTTGAGCTAATATTCACATATAAATATATCATTATGTAAAGCACAAGAGTTCGTAAAATAGAAATATCAAATTTCTTATCCCACACGAAGTTTAATATCTTCTCTCAAATTGTTTAAGAAGAAAGTTTCTTTTTCAACCCCCTTTCTCCATTTTCACCAAGTTCTCCATGCACGATTGAGGTGTTACATAATAAGAATCATGAATACCTCCCCATCAGAGTTTCCAAATGTAAGAGACTAGTTTAATCTAGGAAAATAATGAATTTGGTACGTTATTGAGTTGAGAAAATTCATTTGTGACTAAGTATTCGTCATAGTCAGAATCAAATTCAACATAGTTCATTGGTTCATAATATCTACAAAAAACACATTGTGGATGTTCTTTCAGAGGTGTGAGGTGAAGTACACAAGCAACCTTTTTGTTTTAAATCTATATACGTGATTTCCACAATGACAATGGTGGAAAGATTGATATATTATGTCTCTTCTTCTCTAAGAGTCTTAAGAGAGAAACTCCTCCTCTAAATATAATAAAGTAAGGTTTATTTATTGCAAGACCCAACCTAAGTGGGATACCACATGTGAAAAATATTATGGAAGTATGTGCGAAAAAATCCGTGGTAGCACATGTCCTAACATGGATGGTGTGCATCCGATAACATATGTTGTAACCTTAATACTAGAATATTGTCCAGTTGATGCATAAATAATATACAAATACGCGCATTGCGCTCGACACACACAATAATATTTGAGTTTGATAAACACATGGGGTATTATGGACTTTTATCGATATTAATTATTTCTTATCTGATTTAATCATTTAAATGGTAGGTTTATCATTAAGCTCCTCTTACAAATATTATTGTGCTTAAAGTAACAAAGTGAGTCTAGTGTCTTAAGGTTATATACAAGTTGAAGGTCTTGCCCACGTTTGTAGGTCGGGTCGCTTCATTTACTCTTAGCCATAACATGTCCCTTAGACTCAAAGCTCCATAAAATGGATATAAAAAGACTCCTTATTGGTTAACTTTAGGAGGAAGTCTATATGTCACAATCATCGGGCTATGAGGATTCCAAGTTTTTAACACATGGTTACTGCCTATAAAACACTTTGTATGGCCTAAGACAAGACATTATAGTTTCGTATGAAAGACTTACCTAACATCTCTTGTTGAAAGGCTTTAAAAGAGGAAACTTGGACAAGACATTGTGTTTTAGTTTTTATGGGAAGGACATTATTTTTACCCAAGTATATGTTGAGGAAAATTTTTTTAGCTCAACACTTTTCTTTGTTAATGCAAAAATATTTTGAGATGAGCATGGTTGGAGAACTCACCTTCTTACTTGTTCTTCAAGTGAGACAAATGGATAGTGGAATTTTAATTTTTCAATATAAATATGCAAAGGACCTTATAAAGAAGTTTCACCTCAACTCTTCTATGCCTAAATTTACCCCATGTGATCTTTCTTTAAGTTCAACAAGGATGTTAAATGGAAGAATGTTGACTTGATTCCTTATCATATAATGATACACAGTTTTCTATACCTAAAGGCTAGTTATTTCGACATATCTTTTAGTGTAGGAGTTTGTGATTTCTACTAATCTCATGCTAAGGAGTGCCACTTGAAAGTTGTTAAACGTATTATCAAGTAGTGTGTGGGACTATGGGGTTTGGTGTTTTGTAACATATGAAAACAAAAAGATCATTGTTAACTTATTCCAATGGAAATTGGGTGGGAGATGTTTTTTCAAGGAAGAATACATCAGGTGATTTTTTTCATCTTTGAAGCTCGATAATCTCTTGGCAGGTCAAGAAACAAAATTATGTTTCATTTTTTACAATCAAAGAGAGTATATTGCAGCACTAAGTTGTTGTGTTCAAATTCTTTAGATGAAACAAATGTTCAAAGATTATAGTATTGGTAAAGATTTCATGGTTATACATCCTGACAGTACTATTTCTATTGGTATATCCCAAAATGTAATACATGCGCCCACTATTTTATTATTTTTCTCATGTAAATTGTAATCATAGGAAACCCTTGGGATTTCGATCGTTAATATATGGGAATTATATATATATATATATATATTCAATTATTGATTTGGCCTTGAAAACAATTGTTGGAAGTTATTGGGAATTTTAGGATATTTTATGGTTCAAATGATTATAAGGGTCATTTAAATGACTTCCATGTCTCGTTCGAACGAGGATGTTGTTGGGTCAAATGAAAAATGTAAGTCGTTCAAAGTCATGTTTTAACGATGATCGAGATATCCCTTTGTTATATTTCTAACCTCGTTAGAAGATTATTCGAAGGCTGATCGAACGAGATCCTAATATTGTTCAAACGGGGTCCGATTCTCGATCGAATAACTTGTTTGGAAATATTTTAATCAGAATATCTTTGTGTACTTTTGCATTTTGGACCCTTAGATCGATGACTTGTTAACTAATGTTGAACCTGGATAATATAAATTAGATTTTAGTGTCGGGAGTTGATTTAAAAAGGGTTTGGTTGGGTTTACTTATGGGTTAGAAGAGGAGAAAGTGAGAGTGGGTTCCCCCACCATTTTTAGCACATTTCCTCTCTCTCTCTCTCTCTCTCTCTCTCTCTCTCTCTCAATATATATATATATATATATATATATATATATATATATATATATATATATATATATATATATATATATATAAGCGTGAAGAATCATCTTCTTTCCCAACGATTTTCCCAAATAGCCACACCTTGTCACCACCTACAAACATTAGTGTATCCGCATTTCCACCACGGTTGAGTAAAGCTACAAAATTTGGGTATGCTGTTGAGAATTTTTAAGGAAGGAGCATAAAACATTAACGTAGTTTAAAGGGGGTTTTACTTGGAGCTTTCATGGAGACAAGATTTATTGAGCTAGGCAACCTCTTTGAGGCCACCTTAGGAGGTAGGAGATTGCCATCTTCTTCTATCATCATCCTAAAAATTATGGAGCTCCAATGAAGAGATATATACTCTACTCCTTGGCTTAAAGACTTTGTATTCTTAGTATCTGATTTTGCATGCACAGTTTAAGAATAGGATGCATGTATGATTTAAGAATAAAATTTCTTATGATTTGTGAAAATGGGTTTGTAAAGGGTTGTAATGATTTTAAGAAAAATGACATGTTTCATGGAAGCTTGGTGTTTAAACATCTTTAGGGAATAAAAATGTTGGAATGTTTTATGAACAAATATTTTCAAAGTTTTCTTCTAAATATTGGTATTTTGGTATAAATAGACATTAACTCAAGTTTAGAGAAATACAAATGTCTTTTGGATGAAAACACTTTTTGTTAATATGGTGAAATATCTAGAATGAACCATATGTTAGACCCCTACAATAGGATTTTCTGACATAAATCCATCTTCTCATGAACATTAACTTGTAGTATTTTAATTGTAATACCTCACCCAAATGTTTCATTTAATTTTGGTATAAAATGTGCTGAAGTGGGGCATGAGGATAATGGTTGAAATTGTGGGTAAAAATTAGAATTTTGAGAAATGGATAAGAAGGGATGGCTCAAACGAAATGGTTGGTAATTCGAATGAGATTTATATCTCGTTAGTAGTAGGAGTTCAAATGAGATTTGAATGAGATTCGAGTGTATTAGGGTCGTTAGAAGAAATGGACTCAATGTGATGCCCATTGTCATTCGAATAAGGCTCAATTTTGTTCGAACAACCCATTTAAAAATTTTGTGAATCCGACTACCCTTGTGTGCTATCAAACTCTGGACCCTTGATTTGATTATATGTCGGGCTCCAGTGACCCCGGATTGAGCAAAATAGTAATGTTGGTTTTTTGATGGTATTATAAGGATTTGTTTGGCTCGTTTTGTTAATTTTGAAGAGAGTAAAAGATGGAAAAGGTAAAGAAAGGGTGGAGTGGTCTTTCACCATAGTTGTCTTATCTCCACCATCCCACCACCATTTCACCCTCATTAACCACCACATTCTTAAAATATTCCTCCATATTCAATCCTACAACACCCATTTCCACCATTTTTGAGTGGAGATACTAATTTGTGTAGCTTTGTTGAGGGTTCGTGAAGATGGAGAAGGAAGCTTCCATGAACTTTGAAGAGAGTTTTTTGGGGCTATGTTGGAAGCTAAAATGGTGCACACATGGGGGATGCATTTGTTAATACCTTGAGGCCACCATTGGATGTGTGAGTTGATCCTCCTACACCAACTTCCCTACCACCATTTGAAGTCTTTGAGGATGAAAAATCTATCCTTAGTTTTTAGGACTCTATTTGAATTACTAGTAGTCTTGTTTTTGGATTGCATTAGTAGAATGCACAAGAATAAATGATGGTTTATAGTAGATTAATATTAAACATTTTTATGCAATAAAAATATTAGAAAATTTTATTTTGTTGTAAATAAAGGATGACTAAACATTTCAAAAGCTTTGAAGTATTAAGTAAATTTTTATGAAAATAGTGTAGTTTATAGAAATCTAATGTTTAACATTTTAGGAAATAAAATGTTGGGAAATGATGTTGATTTGCTAAAATATTTGGGGAAATCCTATTCTAAAGTTTGTTGCAAAAATGAAGATTTGATGAAAAATGGACATTTGGTGAGTTTGAAAGAATAAAATGTCCTTTGGCGATTGAAAATGAATGTTTTGCAAAGTATTATGAATTTATAGAATGAAAAACATGTTTAACCCATCAAATAATATTTTAGGATTTAAAATCCATCTTGTCATGCATATAAACTTGTAGTATTTGGTTAATGAGCATATAAAGAAGTTTAAAGAAAGCTTTATTAGGTTTTAAAAAGAAATAGAGAAATAAGAATGCTCAGTATGTGAAATGGGTGTTGTGATGTGTTGAAAGTGTAAGGTTATAAGACTAAAAGTGTTAATAAAAAATTGTGTTTTTCTTAAAAGGTAGTCTTGTATGTTTAATAATTCTTGGAAATAAAAGTGATGAAATAAAGATGTTTCCAATTAAGAAGAATATTACTCCAATGTTAAAATAGTCTTAAGGTATTAAAAACACATTAGAAGTTAGTGTGGGTAACTTAATAGTGTTTTGACATTAGAACATCAGGTTGTAGTGTCCCTAGGATATATGCAACTTTTCTACATTTCAGCGTACCGTTCTTTGATGTAGAGCCTTATGATAGGATTGTTGTATTCTTATATGTTCGCGCATTTATGTTCTTCTGCTATTATAGATTAATGGACTGTGAAATCATACAACTCAATCTAATTTTAGATTCCACCAAGGAAAGGATGACCTGCTAGAATAACGATGAGGACTAATGAAGAAAGGGAGGCTCAGTAGGAGCCACCGGTACCACAACCACATCTATCGTAGGGTATGGTGACAACAACACAAGTGGCTGAGAAAGTGGCATAGGTGGTCAATGTAGCCATTACTTCCATGCAATTCACTTTTTGCAGGCACATCCACAATCGCTAGTGGCACTAGTTCAGGCCCACCCAGGGCCATCCATTTGGCAGAGAGGTAGGGAGACTTTTTTTTTCAGAAAGACCACCCACCCGACTTTTAAGGTAGCTCACATGTGATTTTGGTGTGGCAATGGAAGAAAGATATTCACTACCACCTTTACATGGTTGTGTGTAGCGATGGGTAGAAGTAGATGTTGGCCACTTTTAGGTTGGGAGGAGCAACATTACTGTGCTAGGAGCCAGTTACTACTATGGAGAAGAGAGACGCAATGCCTATTGCAGATCTACGGGTACGATTTAATCGGAAATACTTTCCATCAGGCATTGAGATATAAATAAGAAAGAAATTCATTGATGTGGTGCAGGGAGATTGCATAGTGGCAGAATATGAGGAAGATTTCACACGTTTGGATAAATTTGTACCATACAAGGTAAATAATGAAAAGATGAAAAATATGAGATTCATGGATGGACTAGCCTGGAGGATTATGAAACATATAATTGGAAACCCACTGTTAGAGACTTATACTGATGTCATTAATGCTTCACTACTTCACTATGCAAATCAGCGCTTCTACCTGAAGAGAAGTAAGAGAATGGGAAAATATAGTCAGGAAGGTGGAGCAAAAGGGAGAGATTATAGATAGGGGCAGGATGCCAAGAGGATATGCACATAAGTTACCAACCTGAGAGTCAGGGTTTCAGATAGGTCCAGAACGATCCTTAGCAGTAGCATGAGCATGTTCCTTAGGTCCATCAGGGCTAAGGGAACAATGGGGGTGGCTAGCAGGACCGTGGTCAGATGAAGGGAGATTTTTTGGGCCAATGTTTCACTTGTGTGTTTTTATGCCAAAAAACAAAGGATTGCCCAAACAGATGCAGGGGGCAAATACAAGATGGATTCCAAGATGTATAACCATTGAAATGGATAATGGGTCAGTTCCGACGTGAGGATTACGTTCAGGAACCCTACGATGAGGCAAGGAAGATGGAAAATGGAAGTAATGTTCTATTTGATCCTTATGAGTATGGGATTAGCAGTGTGACATGGGTAAGCTAATACACACACACACACACACACACACAAAATAAGGAGTATAACTTATGTATGTCATAAGATGAAAAGATGATGTCATCTAAATAAGTTTTTCTTGCACTACCTATTTTGCCCCTCAAATATTTGATTTCCCCCTCTTTTTGTACTTACCAGATTTACACTGAAATTCAAAATTAGGGCTATTTGGGTCTGAACGACCTCATTCTCAACTTCTTTCCCGCTCAGACCCTCTCTCATTTCTCCCACAAATAAAACATTTCTCTCATTCTAAATATATATATATATATAATAAGGAGTAAAATTTATGTATGTCATAAGATGAAAAGATGATGTCATCTAGATAAGTTTTTCTTGCACTATGTATTTTCCCCCTCAAATCTTTTATTTCCCCCTCCTTTTATACTTACCAAATTTACACTTGAATTCAAAATTGGGGGTATTTTCGTCTAAACGACCTCATTCTTAAATTTTATCCCGCTCAGCCCCTCTCTCATTCCTCACACAAAGAAAACATTTCTTTCATTCTAAACGTATCTCTCGTTCTCTCATCGGCAACCCTTAAGAAAACCCTACCTAAAACACGCCTGTTTCAGCGACTGGCCCTCCTGTCTCCCTGTCGTCAATCATCTCTTCACGCCGCTCCTCTTACGTATGTTTCGTTTATGATTTTATCTTTTGTTTGTTTAATATTGTGCGTATTTGTTTAATATTGGTTTAGATTTTAGCTTTCTATTTCGTTTTATTTTAGCTTAGGTTTAGTTGCTTCAAGAAATTAAGGTTTGGTTGGTTTCATTTTTATCTTTAGTTTCTGATTTGAGCTTTAATTTTAGTTTTAGTGCCTTTATTTAGTTGTTGTAAGAAATTGGGCATATTCATGGGTTTCATTATTGGTGCTATTTTATCTTTCGTTTAGATTGGTTTCGATTTTAGGCATATTGGTTTCGTTTGCAAAATAGGTTCAGTTTTACAGCGTTTGTTTTTCAATCTCTGCTGATTTGTTCTCTGTTGTTTAGATTTTGTGTACAACAAAGATTTTATTCTTCAATAAATTTTCATTATATTGTGTAAAACCGAAATTTTTATTGTTTACATTTTGTGTACAACATTTGTTCTCTGTTGCCTAAAAATCATATTTCTCTATTTTTAGAATTGTGTTCTCTGTTGCAAATTTTTATTGTATAATGGGTTTTGATTATATTACTAACTCGTATATGATTTATTTGTAGGCACTTAAAGTGTTGTTGATTTTAAATTGTAGTCTTATTTTGATGGCGTTTATGTTGAAATTTACAAGTAAATGAGGTGTTTGATAGAATACTCAAGATACCATGTGGTGTAGAGATGGTATTATGAAGTCTAACACTTCTCTTTGACACTTATCTTATATTGTAACGCCCCTATTTTGTTTAAGATACTAATATTCTTCAAAGACTTGGAATCCGTAACCAAGTGGAGATCCAAGGTCAGTAATGTTTTATGTTGTGTGTTTGAAAAAATGTTGAAGAGAGAGATTTACTTTATTTTGAGATTGTTTGTTAATATTTTAAGGTTTAAATGTACGATCCTAGTGAGAACAACTGGTATTTTATATTTTTTTTAGTTTCAGTATATTGGTTTAATTTTTTTTGTTTTTTTTTCATATTTGAATAGGGTATTATTGAGGTATTCTCTTTGGCATCTCTCTAACTTTCGTATTTATAACTCACATGTGTCAGTAATTCTTAGGAGGATCTTCCACCTCAATTTCATCACAATCTCAATCATCAGACTTGACATCTGAATGTGTAGATGGGACATTGTAGTTGTGCCTCCTATGAATCTTTTGGCTATTCGAATCAATGGGTGATGCGGTAGTATTTATCTGGGATCCCTCTAGGATACATTTCACACTTTGGTTACCAGAAATGGTATAAAAGCCAATAGTAGAGGTTGGATCATGTGCATTGTATGAAAACCAGAGGGTTCGATGGCCTGACAAGAGTCTCTTCTAGCTCCTGCTGCCGCGATTGCTTACTTTGAAAATCCAGATGTTGTTTTAACAATTGATGATGTGTCTTCTAATTGCATTGCATTCCTTTGCTTAGTATATTTCTTCTACAAAGGCTTTATAGGTAATCCGGTATCACTCATAGTTTTTGGTATATAAGCTCTTCCATGTAATCATGTTTAAACTGATTCGTTACAGTGATTGTTTGTGAGTTTAATATATTTGATCAAATATATAAATCACACGTGATGTCGCATGCCATGGCGGATCCTAGGTCCTCCACCCCATTTTATTCTTCATTCAATCTAGCTCATGTAAATCACACATGATTTCTGTTGCTTACATGTTTATGCTACTGTTTTCTACTCTTTGCATTTAAAATCTAGTTTCTTCGTATAGGGCAGATTCTAATTATTGCGAGTTTAATTTGCATTTCTTAAGTATAAGGCCTTTTATACATATTTATTTTAATTTATGTGGAAATGACTCATGGTTTGTCCTTCACAACGACATCCCTAAATTGATCAGTTCATACTGTGACCAAAAATCAAACAGTGTTATGTTCTATTACAAAATCTGAACAGATATTTCATGACTATTTTTTATGAATTCTTCTTAAATGACGCTATTTGTAGGAGTTTTAACTTGACTTTTATTTCTCTGGACAAATCATCTTTGTCAGTAGTGTCTATAAGATCCAAACAAATGTTTTCATCCAATTTAACTGGGTTTTTATTGAGGTATAGCTCAATTATTATACATGAGGTAAGTTAGCTTGGTCAGTACTATCTGTTTACTCTTATTTCTTTCATAATAAGGTAAGCCTCAACTATTACGTAAACTTATTGAAAAAGTGTATATTGAATTTATCGAAAATACTTCAAGTCTATTGCACCATGGTGTCGGCACTAAACATTTTTGGTAAATCGGGTACATATTTTTCTGATAAGTTTAATGATGCTCATACAAAATTACGTAACGTAAAAATTATTATATAATATTTGACTTGAATTGTTTCAAGCTTATCAATGTTATGACTTGAATTGTTTTTATGGGATTTTATTAACATATTTCATGGATTTGGTTATAGGAAAGTAATTCTTGAAACAAGCTACATCTAATATGTGTACTTATTAAGAAGCCTCTCAGGTAAAGAAATTTCCATTTCACTTCACTATTGTGACCTTGGTTCTTGGTCCTCTTTACCTAATCTTTCCTTATTTCTCTGTTGTTGTATATATGTTACTCATTGAACCTGTTTTAAGTGTTATTTTTGGTTTATATGGTGTAGATTGTGATTATTAAGTACATGTCTTATGGTTTATATGTGGTGGATTGTGATTATTATGTCCGTGTATTATTTTAATGGTTTAGTTTTATTTGGTGGTGAAATGATCTACTCAATGTCATGCTTCTATGTTTCCAAAGTCTAAATTTAGTTGTATCGTTACTCAATCTAATATTTTACATCAATTTAGTAGTATCTTTACCATAATGTACCAAAATATCTTAGTTTTTTCAACTTCATTTAGTACAATCTTTACTCACTATTTTTATTTGGTAGGACCTTAGGTAACTCAGTATGGTTCAAGATAATAAAGATTGGAGTTTTTATTGTTTGTAAATGGTCCATTATTTTCTGTGTTTATAATTCCCAAACAAGGTATAGCTGAGGGAGAAAAATTAGGTGAAATGTACCTTCCCATTTCATGTGCGAGTAGGGCGCACACAAGGGGTTTGTTGGAAGCAGGGAATACATTGATGCTTTTATATTCAAATCATCACTTACTTTTGATGCTTCTGTCAACTAATTTGACTGTTAAGCTCTTTGTTGAAAGTTCAACATGTGTAAGTTGCATTTTGTATATTGTAAGTGAAGTAGGCAAGATAAAGTTATTTGTTTGGGGGAGAGGAATAATGTTTGAGAATAGCATTTTGTGAAATAGGTGATTATTGGTGAAAATATATCCATGTTATTATGCATGTAATTTTCATATTTTCAAAATAGGATTATCAGAAGTTTGGACATGTGTGAACTATGATCCCATAGGGGCTTATATCGTAGCTAATTGTTTTCTTTATAAATGATTAATAGGAATAACTATTGGCAAGTTAAATTGTATTTGGTACTGTTGTAATTTTTGGCAAGTTAAATTGTGTATGAATTGTTAGTATAATCTCTTATTCTACCGGACAAGTTATACCCACCTATGTGGTGTTTGATAAGGTTTGAACACAATATATAGTTTACAGTGAGTAGCCTTCATTCTATTTTTAGTATACACAACAACCTTCCATACAATAAGCATCTTCCATACAGTAAACAGAGGTTAACAGAAGTTTATAATGCAACATACACTGTGTAGCATGTTGGCAAGAATTTTATATGAAATTCCTCATTTTCAGCCAAAAATTTGTTTTCAAGGTAACAATCTTGCAATTAGTGTTCCACCACAATCTGTCACCCAAAAATTTGATTCTTTGTTTATAATTTTGTTTATTCTCTTTTTACAGAAATCAATAAAAACACATGATGCTGGAAAATCTTTGTTCCAATTGTAGTCCAATCCCTAACCGTATTCTGTGAAAAATTCGAAAGGATGTTTACCACATTTGTACGATCGTCGATTTCCCCATCAGTATTGTAAAGGTATTATTTTGTCTATATTTTCGTAATAAAATGTTTGAGTAGTGTCATTAAATTGGCTAGGCTTTGGTGTTGCGGAGGGGATGATTAAGATATTATACCACAAACTATTTTTTAAGCTCAAGGTTTAAGTAGTTTCATAGGCTTCGAGATAGATACTTGAGATAATCACACTTAAAGTCGTCATTTATTGAAGATTCTAAGGTGAATTGTTTCTGTATATTAAGTGATCAGGTCTCATTTCTTAATATATGGGTCACCTCTTTCGCTTCTACTTTTTTATGCCAAGAATCGTATAGTTTGTGCTTAGGAGCATCAATCGATTTCTTGATCTATTGAAGATTGCACAGTTTTTTTTAGGAGCATCAATTTATGCCGTGGTGACACGTGTGATTCTTAGTCATAGCAGCCCCTATTTCCAACCAAAGAAATTGATGTTAGAAGCCCTTTTGTAGATATTAAAATTAATAATATTCGACTCTTCATTATCATGAGGAGAGTAGGTGATAGAGCAACACACATTAACTTCAATTATTTTGTTAGTGTTTCCAGTCCAAAGTAAGTTTTGAACCCAAGAATGAATCATATCTAATAGTCTTGCAGACCATTTATATTTATTGAATTTGTATAGAAGAATACGGAGGATGACCGATTTGATTAGATGGGTTATACCAGTAACGTGGATGAGGTGCCCTTTCCATCTTTCTAACATGATTCTGGCCTTATCCATAAGAGGCTGCGAGTGAGCATAAGAAAGGATGCCTTTGAAAATTAACTCTTATGTATTGAAAAGAGGGGTTGCCTTCAGTAATTCAAATACAATTAGTAATAGTACACTTTTGGGAATAACTCATTTGCCTAAAAAGAATATGCATGAACTTCATTCTCAGGACCAAATTAAAAAATCATAGTGCATCCTTAAAAACATATGTTTTTAAACATAACCAAATTGCGTTATGTGCCATTACCGATCTGGTTGGTTTGGCCGCCAAACACCTGGAATTGTATCCCTAAATTCTATTTTTATCATATTACTACATCCTTATATTCTGTTTTTGTCATTATTGAATTTTATCAATTTGTAATTTTATTATAGTCGACACGTGTGTGTGTTCTAAGAAAAAGGAGATATGTTGGTGAGGGTGTATAATCTTTGTGGAATGACCCACTAAAGTACATATGAAGTGTTACCCCAATGAGTATATAGGCAGGGCTGCTTTGATTTTTCTATAATTTTTGTGGTAAGCTTGACATTTTTATTTTTTCTATTTTTCCTATTTTGTTTTTATTATATCATCTGCTCGGATCTCTACGAATTTGATGGAGTTTCCAGCCATACATAACCAATGAGACCTTGAGTTCTTAAAAAACATTGCATGATTTTGTATCAGGTATACATCTAATTCATGTATAGAATCATTTTAGCCAATTAGGTACTTGATTAGTTTTCATTTAAACTGTTATCTTTGTTTATGAAATTTATCATTATGAGTTTTTCTAATATAAAATGTGAAGCCATGGTAAAATTTTTGGTATATGTTAGTGATGGCATAAATGGTTATTTATATTAATCCATAAGTGGTTACTTAAAATACCTATTGATGGCACTGATGTCTGGGAAGTTGATGCCAACCTGCTGAAATTGTGCCTCATGTAATAATCAAATAGAAGAATTCATTTGAGATCTCTCTCTTATGACCAATTATAGGCCGAATATGATATGTGGGGTGTGCACTCAGTAGAGTCTTTATAGTTTCTTGATTACTTAGTGAACTCTAGTGAGAAAGGCAAATAAAGCTCCCACTATATGTTTTTCTCAAGATTTTAATGTCAGATAGATTGTAACATTTTTTACTTTTTAATACACTAATACCACAACATATGCTTTACATGGAATCTCTGATTCATCTCCTATATGTGAATTCCTTGATTCATCTTTTGTACATATGTTATATGACTTATACATCTGCTACATATGGATTTAATGATCCGTTGATTCATTGATTCATCTGCTATATGTGTTATACATCTGCTACATCTCCTATAACATGACGATACAAATATTTGATACATTTTTATTTGTTTAACGATATTGTATTTGGTGATTAGTGTTCAACCAATTTTTTATCAGTATACATGGACATTTGAAAAGCATTTTTCCCAAGTTTAGCACTGATGTGAAAAGTGCCCGAGATGTTATCACAAGCATCATGACCTAGACTGATTACTCTCATCGGAATATCTCTACTGATTCAGTCTGGAGTTTTATGTAATGGATTGCTCGTCAGACGCAGCTTATAAAGGCAGTCACCAAACATATGTTAAAATACATCATTTATTGGACGATTCAATCTCCTTTTTGTGTCGAGAACACAATGCTGAGAAGTTGTTTGACCACGAGCTCGTGAGCATATAATAGGTCAATTCACTATAGTTTGTTTTCAAAGTTCTTTATCAGTACTGATGATGATGAATAGGTGATTTTCTAAGCGATTATTACATCCACACATAGAATAAGTGGTTTTCTAAGTGATTCTTACGTCCACACATAGTTGTGGAATACAACTACATTTTCCAATATGATGAAGATAGCGGACCCATTTAGAGAAAAAGTTTAACTCATTAATCTGCAATTACATGAGATATGAAATGTTTAACTCATTAATTTACATAAGTTTTAAATTATTAGTTGCCCCTGCTTAGTGCAAAGATGATCATAATGTTTTCTCTAATTTTGCGTGTTAAAGGTACATTGTATTTTCTTTACTATTTTTCACTTAAATATATGATATTTATTTAGACAAGTACAATATTTGAAGAAACATCGAAGAAAGAATAGTGCACCTCCAAATGGTACCATGATTGCTCATTCTTAACACGCAGTATTTTGGACTTATAACTAATCTTTATAATTTGTTTTGCATTTATTTAATTTAGTGTATCTATTTTGTTTTGTAGATATTTTTCTAATCAGGTATACTCAATCAGAATCTGTAAAGGGTTACTACTTTGAAATCATTACACTACGGTTCTTGACTCAGCAATTACCTGGTCAACTCGATTCGGAGGAACTTATAAATAGTGGTTTATTATCTATGGATATTTGGGGTTTATATTTGATTATTTTTAAATTGATGATGTGGTTGAAATGAGGTCCAATATGGAGTATTAGTACTGTTAGTATTGTTGTTGTTGAGTATTTTTATTTTTTAAATAGGGTGGATAGTCCTATAAATAAAGGAGATTCTGCCCAAATTTTTTAAATTGTTTACAATTTTTGTTGTAAAATAATCTTTGACTAAAATATTGTACATTTATTTTGACTACCTTTTTTTTGGAATTTTAGTATAAATGAATATTGTTGTCATGGATTTGGGTTGTTATTGATTATAGTGCCAACCAAATACGCTATGGTGGTTATTTTAGACTATAACTATATTTATTAGTTTAAGTGCGTGGTGTATTGAAGTTGATATGTCTCTGTGCCTTTTGTTAAATCAATGTTGTTTATACAAGTTTTGGGACGAACTATTAGTGTTGTTAGAACATTTTTTTCGTTAACGAGGTGGATAGTCCCATAATTATTTTGAAAATTATGTACATTGAATTTTTTTTCCGTTTTACGATTACGTACTTTGGATAACTTAAATTATATACGACTTAACATTTTTTTTAGGGGAACGAAATTGTTTCCTTTTTGCAATTATGTACTTTGAAATTTTTTACCATTTTGAGATTACGTACTTTTTGGAAATTTTCGTCGTGCCTTCTGGCATGGCCATACCCTAGTGTGTGTGTGCGTGTGTGTGTATATATATATATATATATATATATATATATATGTGTGTGTGTGTGTGTGTGTGTGTGTGTGTCTTAACACTAAAATTCAAGGGTGTGCCGATTTAATGGGGGTGTTGGCAATATCGACCCGATTACTATGAATGTATTTACCGTTCGGTAGCGGGGCTCTTCGGCGTCGCCTGTAGGGGAGTGAGTGTGGGCACTAAGAGGATTTTTACGATATAATTTGCTACTTTTGAGAGTTAGGAAAGTATAGTTTATTATGATCTCGTGTTGTGAATGAATACGGGGGGTTTGAGCGGTAATATATTATGTGTTATGACTATCGTTCTTGTTATTTCCATTTGAGACATATTGTTTTGCGAGGCATCAATTGAATGAGGGTTGGGCCTACATATATAAATTTTATTGTATCATAGACTTCGGTGAGTATATTGTCTTTTTATATTTGATTCCGGTACATAGGGACTTTTTACTGATATGATTCAGGGTGATTTATGTTCATTCTCGAGCGAAGAGATATAACTCATTATTTATATAATGCCGAGAACTTGTGATAGTGAGAGCGCCGCATTGTATTTTGTCTTAAGTGACATGAGAGTGGACGAGTAGACTTTTTATGTTAGCAGACAGGTTTTTGGGGGTAAATGTTATGGACTGAGGGCCTAATGGATCTCGACGATCAGCAATGTTAGGTAGTAGTGCATCGAGGGGGGGTTCTTTATTTGGATTTTGATTTGTGAGACATCCCACGCATGAAACTTAGGGAACATTAGAAGTTTGGAGAAGTTTGGTCATTAGGAAATGGGTTTAGTACCGTAGTTATTGTATGCATATGTAGTTATAACTGGGAGTTAGTAGTTATATTATGATTTAACGCTAGTGTAGTCATGTAGTATTTCTGCAGATATTTAAGAGTATGAGGTGTATCGGCGCCATGGGTAGCTGAATAATTTGTTAATTATCCGCGATCTAGAGAGGTCAAAATGTATGTAGTGATCTTAACTGTATGGGTATAAGGAAGTATATGAAGTTGTTAGTACCAGACTTATCCGATTTTAAGAATGAAATTCCTTTGTAGGGGGGAGTACGTAACACCCCATATTTTTGAGTAATTTTAAATTAATTAGTTCGGTAATTACTTCGATTTATTTTTAAATTATGTTTCCCGTGATTTGATGGAATTAAATATTTTGGAGAAATAATGATTTATTGTAGGTGGAATAAATTGCGCAATAATTATTATATGCCTTACTAAGTGATATCGACAGGATTGAGTGGGATCTCAAACGAGGGGCGCGTGTAAACCATATGAGGTCGAGATAGGAAATTATTATATAGTGACTCGGATACTGATTTATAGATCACGATTGATTCTGAAAGGATCTAAATAATCAAAATAGTATACCCGATTGTATATCTTGGGTCTCGGGGCAATTTTAGATCAGAACCGTTTAAGGGCGTTTCGGTCATTTGGGAGTTTAGGTTAGAAGGAACTCAAAAAATTATAAGGTTATATCTCCCCCTTTGATTTAGAGGCAAGGGTTAACATAAATTTGAGAGAAGAGAGGCCATAGGAGAGGAAGAAGCGAAGAAAACCTAGGTTTTCCACATAAATTCCACCACCGACGTGCCAAAATCAAAATCGAAACAAGGAGAGATAAATCTCATTCTCCTAAAACTAATCCAGACCTTTAAATACAAGGTAAGTGTTTATCTTTCGTGTTTTTGAAGAAGTTACAATACTCATGTAGTGTACGGTTTTCAATTTCATCATTTAAATTATGTTTTGGGGATTTAAATGAATAGAATACATGATTTGGTATAGGACTGCATGTAGAATGAATCTCTATGTGAACATAAAATGAAATTAGAATATATTTGATGATTAATATGGAATCTTGATAGGTTCTTGGTTGAAAAAAATGAATCTTGAATGACTTGGGCTTTAATTAATGAACATAAGATGTCAATCTGCCAGAATTTTTGACGTTATTTTAAACGTGTGTAATTTTAATTGTACTTAGAATTAGAGTATGATCCATAGATGTATAAAAATTTATATGTCTTATCTTTCCAATTCAATTTGAATTAGGTCATTTGGAGTTATGTAGATGGAGAAATCACAACTTTACTACAGGGTGTTTAGTTTTCCTACATAGTAATCTGCAAGAATTTTTATATTACTTTAAACGTGTGCCACTTAGCTTTCCGATGATCTTTGAATGAGTTCATTTTGATTTCTGTAGAGGGAGAAATCAAAATTTTAGTACAGGGTGTTTACTCTACAAGAAAATTTACAACTCGATTAGATTATCCATAATTACCCAATTTTCCTTATTTAGGCACTGAATTTGTGAATAATTAATGGGATAACTTTTGTGACATATCTATACCATAATAAGGGATTTATTGAATTACAGTAGGACTAATGTGGTATTGACGGTTAGCCATAAGGAGAGAATTAAGACGAATATCTATTGGACATGAATTGTAAAATAATGCATTTGAAGGAATGCGAACGGATCACAAACATTATGAGTGAACCTGTGATGTAGACCAATAGTGCATGAGTGAATTAACGATTGGAATAACCTAAGGGGTAACTAGGGACCTTCGAGTAGAGATTAATACTAGGAAAATGCGACAGAGACTTATAATTGTATATCGATAGTACATTGATTAGTTGAGATATATATTACGTACGTATTGTATTTATAGGTTGTGTGAATACTTATACAAACTGTATTATAGGTTGAGTGTATACCTATAAAAGTTATATTTATTGGTTGTGTGTATGCCTATATGTGACATATGGATAGTCTGTGTGTATGAATATTATGTTGTTTCTTTTGTGTAAACATACCTATGCTTCCTGCTATCACAAAGGTTCCGCGCAGAGGGAAATCCCACCTTGACTATTCAAATGCGGTCTCCAATTGTTACCCAGAACATAGAACCTGAGTACAATGACTATCTTAGTGTACGATTGTATTGATGATCAAATAGGTATGTTAGTTATGTACGTGACCTATAGTCTAGGAACTATGTTCGCGTTCAATGTGTGTAGATTTGATTTGGGGTTCGAGGAGACATGCTGATCCATTAGTTCTTGATTTGGTAAGATAGGTACATGGATTTGATAGCAGAGTATGCAAGTGTGCATCGCGATGGGTTTCTCGTGATATATATATATATATATATATATATATATATATATATATATATATATATATCCTACTTGCGAGTAATGTAGGATAGTAGATAATGTATATCTAAAAGTGATTTGAATTATAAGTTGACCTACTTAGTGTGTGATGGTAGCAATGTTAGATAGTGCATATCTAAAGATTATCTAAGTAGAGCAACCTTATAAAATGATTTAGTGATACCATACATTAAAAATTAATAATGGTTTAATGATAACATACGTCGACTGTTAATTCTAGTTTAATAATAACATACTCAAAATTTTAATTATTAGTTCTACTATAGTGTACTGCATGGGTGGTACGGGGGTAAAGTTAAAGTGATAATTTAACTAAGGAATTAAGGGTTAAGATTGGAAGACGTTGGCGTACTGTATGGGCGCTATGGTGGATCTAAACTTGTTAGTGGTTAGTTAGTTATTGATGAGACCAAGTTGGGCTGGGTAGCATAGCTTGTAATGACCCAAACCAGATTTATTAAATAATCGCAAGTCAACCCGATCCGAATCAAATGTTAGGTGTGAAGTGCAATAAAACAACTTATACAATGTTGCCAATCCATATTTATTTTAATTAACATTTCACTTTCTTAGCATGCTATTTGAGTTTCATGATAAACTACGTGTGGGACCCATGGGGAGCACCCAGCGTCCAAGTAAGAAGAGCTACTAACGTAAACTAAATAAAGTACACTTACCTGGATAACACCGTCAAAATACGAAACGGTACCCAACATTTCTTAACAAAGTGGGGGTGTGAGCCTATGCCCAGTTGGATTTATAAAAATAATATTGAAACAAATAGCATAAATTAATACTCACATGCTACAAACACATGCATGCAAAAATTTGTATATATCTACATATGTATACCTTTGAAAGTACACATGCCAATTTGTTAACCTTTTTATTTCCGAAGATTTACTCATCCAAATTAATTGAACTTAATCTTATTAAAGGCTTTCTTTATTCATACTTATGATTCCCACTTTATTTAACACACCCAGTTCGACGTTTGAAATCCATTCAGTTAATTTATCGAAAACCTTTCCTTTACTGTAAATTTACCCATTCATACACTTTAGTATTTTCCTTGAGAATCTCCATTTGTCTCATTCGATGTTTACAGCCAACACAACTTTACTTAAAGTTTCTTATATATTTATTATCAAAACACTACAAGTTTATACGCACAATGAAGTGGACTTTAATTACTAAAATCCTATCGAGTGGATTAAACATACATTCATTCTAGAATTTATACCATTTGAAACAAACCTGCGTTTTCCTTTTATTCTAAACAGGAATAATAATACCTTATATTTATATTCTATTAAAATTTCCATTACTTTCTTTTACTAGAAAAGCATTTCATGCATTTTTATTCCATAAAAATGTCCATTATTTTCTTTTACTAGAAAATATTCTAGACTAACGTTTTCTACATTTTTGTTCCATAAAAATGTTCGTTATTAGTTTTACTAGAAAGCAAACTAAAACAATATCATCAGACATTTTTTTTCATACATTTTTATTAACATAAAAAAGACCATTTTCTTTTTTTTTCTAGAAAATACACACAAACAATATTTTCTTACATTTTTTTATTACCATAAAAATGACCATTTTCATAATAATCCTACACTTATCATTCAACAATCACAAGACTACCATGTACCCAAAAGAGTCTTAATGAAAAGAGTAGATTATCCCACCTCAAATGGAGCTCAAATCAGTCGAAGTCATGGAAGATCAATGGACATGACAACCCCCCAACTCCTAAGGCGTCCTTAAAGGGGTTGTCTATATCCTCCAAGTTTAGCTTCAAGAAACACCATTATAAACCCTCTTCAACACCTCCACTAATGCATCCATCTTTCTTCTAGAATACACCCTCTTAAGTGCACATTAAGAATCCCAACTACAGCTTCTATATTTATCATAACTCAATGTTAATGGAGAATACCTAAATATGTTTGAGTGTGGTCACTATAATATTTACAAATGAATGGAGAATGCAGTAAGGAAATGGGAGAGAGTGCGTGAGCTCTTACGAATATCCTCTATTTCTTTTACTACTTAAACCTTCCCCTTACTTATATTAACACTAGAGTCTTAAATAACTATAATACCTAAGTTGATCAGTATCTCAGAGCTTACAAGCAGTAAGAATCGACGATTTCTAAGGTGACACCCTTTGTGTAATTTCTAAGTCTACATTCCTTTACGCATGTGATACATAAAAGAAAAAAAATGATCTAAATCAATTTATCTCAATGTGCATCATATAGTCAGGTCAAGGACAGACTTGAGAATGGGTTAATGGATCGCGGGCTGACAGCGCGGGGGTGGGTGCGGGGGGAGAGAAGATCTCATTGACGTCATTGGAATGACCCTTCCCGTCGTTCGAAGGTGATCCACTACTCGCTCAAATGTCATACCTATCATTTGAACGACTGTTATTTCTAAGTTGTTGGTTTTCTTTTCTCTTGTTACTGAAGTCTCTAAATGAAGAACTGTGTCACGAGATAACAGTTCCTTTATAAAACTAACAAATTTCTTAACTTGGTCTATCCTTTTTCATTTCTTTCACATATGCCCCAATAGCTTCCATCTTTTAATAAGGGCATATGTAATTTATTTCCTAAAAATTTATAATCCTCATATAAGACTTGTATATAATTGTTAGTTAAATAATTTTCTTATACTCTAATTTATATCTCATTATATATATTCCATATATGTAATTTGACTATTTTTGTGGGGTGCGATATAACTTCCCTCGTTAGGGAATTTTGTCCTTAAAATTCTTGTCTTATCTCAATCTATAATCTAGTTGCCTATGACCAATTTCTCATTCTAGGTACCCCCAACACTATGGTCTAACCTAAAGGTTCACCCTTAATCAATCACTATTGTTACCTAGTCGAGACAAACCCCAAGGTCTTATTGCAAAATTATAAGCACGCTCAAGATGTCTAATCATCAAAACCTTGATATGACTGATACTCATCAAATGTCGCAATATTAACAACGAATTCGTTAACATGGGTCATTTCGCTGTTAGGATTGATAACCTACGTTTCTTCAAATAATCTTGGATCATGCCTAGCCTAGGCTGATACTATTTCAACATTCCTTGATGCACAAATCAAGGATAAACACCTTTACATAATTATACCCAACCATTACCTCCTACGAGATCCCTATGATGACCTAAGGTCACCCTTGTTATCATAACTTGCATACATACAAGCGATCATCTCTTAGATCTCCAAAAATTCTAACCAAGTGCAACACTATCATCCAAAGTTCATTAGTTTTCAATATTCATAATACTATTTAGTCACAACCTAGAGACACACCACCAAGTTGTAACTAGTTATACCGGGTAATTAATAACACGTTAACCCAAAGAAGCCTAGTAACACATGCAAACTATATGTAAGATCGTGAGAACACGCGCACACATAAACTGGTGTAGAATAGAGGTCCATTTGAAGAAGAGTTCACTCACGTACCGTGATGAATCAGCAGGAACCGTCCTAACTAACATCACTACTAAGCTTACGTGGCCTCACACCTGAATTCAAACAAATCGATGACTTACCATTACCGAGATCAAAGAAGGCACGGGAAGGTTACGAATCAAGCGACTCCCACACTAAGGAAGGAAATCTAATTCAGAAAACAAATTGAACTTTCAAGAAGGATTCTCTAACTCTTTCCCATGCTAAAGGTCCCGTGTGAGCTTGAGCCACCGGTGCTACCGGTTGTCGAGCTTGGGGAAATTATTGCGCCATAGTGGTCATGGCAACGTTTACTGCCTAGGCCACAATATTAGCTACCTCCGTCACATTTATAGTGCCTTGCAGTTGTGGGGGCTCTACATAATCTTCTACTCGATTTACCCTTGACGGGTGACCTCATCTAGGTGGCATCTGAGATAAAAAGCAACTGAATCAATATACAATCAAAACAATTTATCCTTGCGGGAAAATCGTAAACGCAGATAAGCAAAACATTCCTAATAATAGGGCTCTATATCAAAGAATGCTACGGTAGAACATGAAAGTCCGCATAGATCCTAAGATATCCAGAACCTGATGCTCTGATACAATTGGTGACACCCCGCTTATTAAAATAAGAGGAGGCCAACCCACTACTCCAATAAAAATAGGAATCTTAAATGGTCCATTCTTAGCATCACTGTTGCATAATAACAATATGAGACAACCACCAAATATTTAAGAAAATGGATGTCATATATAATTTTGCAAATTTGAAAAAGGCAATTTCCATAAATCAGTTTATGAAAAAAGGTTGATATTTATATACACATAACAATTTAACAACATTTCTACAAAATATAACTGAATAAGTTGTTGGTTAACAGACTGAATACAAAAGATTACACCAAGTATGACAGTATGTACGAATACTAAACTTGGCAAACACACCCGAATATACAAACAAATCATAGCTAGAGTATCAAAAGAAATGATGCGTCTACTACAAAAGTCCTACAACATCGGCAAAATGCCGTAGCTGCTTAACACTGGGAACGAAGGTCACATTGGGCGCTCATGCAGTGGAGCACTTGAACACATATATAAGAACCACACAAGATGAAGAAACATAAACGGGTCAGGTCCCGATTTGATATGATGCACATGTGAATAAATACATAACAGTATGAAATACTACTATCGTAAATAATACAATTATCTCTTCATTCAAGAAATCATCCTCACATCACTTCTAAGTGCACATCCTAATGCGTAAAATTCATTCTAAGTTAAACTACCCATATACTTAATAGGAGTAACCTAACTATATTCCACATGCCAATTTATCAGTTGGAAACATATTCACAAGTTAAAAATCATTAGTGACCATAGGCCACTAAAGTCAATTAACAGTTTACTTCAGTAAATTAATCAATTAGGTAAAATACCATTTCAATGGGAACAGTTAAAATCATAGTAATAACGGTTCTAAGACCATCCTTTTGGGAGTCACCCCACTGGATGCGCCCATAAATACTATCATCTTCCAGGGCTTATAACCAAGACCATCTGGGTATCCTAAATCGCAACGCGTGGGAAACGACCATATACCTTTGACAGTGTGTCATAACCATACCCAGAATTAACTCACTTCGAACCGTACAATCATACAACATAACAACCGGTATCATGGCCTATGGACTATACTCTCCATGCATCATTAGCCATGGGATTCACCTCTAACGCGTACTTCCCCTATGATAGTATTTAGAGAGGTATGTAAAGTGTGACACAGTTACAAACTATATTAAGTTAAAGGTACGATCCTCAAATTTCAAAACCGTAGGTACATACAATTTTGGTTACAAGAGATAATTATTATCATTCTAGACCTCGAAGATCCATCACACACTACCCGATTCTACAATAGTCCTACTCTCATTTACTAGACGAAATGAGACATTATACCTTTATAAATAGTCCTCGAAATAAGCCCAGACACTCCCGTACTATCCTAGAGTACCACTCTCCTTATATGAGGTCATATTACTTCTCAATACATCCGAAGACAAAGTTCCTAAGTCTTAAACCTGAAAGAAAAGGAGTAGAAAGAAAGTCCAATTCTTGAGCTGAAAATAGAGTACCGATCGACCGGCCCCTGACCCCCGATCGACCGCATAATTGAAATTTACCTTGCGAGGCAACCAGTGAGTTTTTCCCTTAAGGCCCAGTCGACAGCGGCTTGGCCGTGGTCGATCAGTCACACCAGATCACTCGGCCATCCCCTATTTTTACTTACAAAATCTAAATCACCAACTCTTCTTCTTCCCTCTACACTAACTATCATCAACTAATATTATCAACAAATCACTCCTATATGATCACGTAACAATATACAACCTCAAATCATATCTAACCTATCTAGGTGAAGGTTTGAGCAACAAACTCAATCAAACCCCTAAATGGGTCAAATCTTAAGAACAAAAACTAATCACACAATTTATTCAACATAATCTTAAGGTATTGCAAGTGTAATACTTGCCTTGTTATTGTAGTCTTGGATTCTTCTTCATACCAATGATTCCAACCTCAAATCGACAATATCTTCTCTTTATCTTTTTTCTCTCAAGCTCTTAGTTCTCTCTAATTTCAAGGTTTAGAAAATACACAAATGAGGTGTAAACACTCTTTCAAGACTAAATACCTAAATATAACTCAATTACATTAAGTCCAAAATTAAATGCTAGTACATACCTAAAATGACTTGTAACACCATATTTAATCCAAAGCTAGATAAAAGTACCCCGGAACCCAAAAACAACCCTGCACTTATTTTGACTTATTCACCCGTTCCCGGACTAACCGTGCCCTCTAAATTGACATCCGGGATATTGTTCATAAATTTCTATTGCAACGTCATATTTGCATTCTAATAATAATCCAATTTGAATATAAATTATACCCGTCGCCTCAAAGCATAGTGACTCAACATTAACATAACATTACATTATTTACATTAACATAAAGGTAAATACGCAATACTCATAAATATTAACTCTTAAATTACTGCAATTACTATTTACTCCAATTTCCTTTATTTATATAACTAACCCCATGGAAAATTAATATAAAAATAATTATTCAAAAGTAAGGGGTATTATAATTAACAACGTGTGGGACCCATGGGGAGCACCTCGGGTCCAAGTAAGCAGAGCTACTAGCGTAAATTAAATAAAGTACACTTACTTGGATAACACCCTCAAAATAGGAAACTGAACCCAACTACCGTAACAAAGAAAGGGTGTGAGCCTATGCCCAGTGGAATTTATACAAACATTATTGAAACGAACGACATAAAGGAATACTAACACGCTACAAACACATGCATGCAAAAATATGTATATATCTACATATGTATACATTTGAAAATACACATGACAATGTGTTAACCGCTTTACTTCCAAATATTTTCTCATCTAGATTAATTGACCTTAATCTTATTAAAGGCTTTCTTTATTCATACTTAGCATTCCCACTTTATTTGACACACCTAATTCGACGTTTGAAACCCTTTCACTTAATTTATCAAAAACCATTCTTTTACCGGAAATTTACCCATTCATAGACTTTAGTATTTTCATTCAGAATCACCATTTTTCTCATTAGATGTTTAGACCCAACACAACTTTCCTTAAACTTTCTCATATATTTATTATGAAAATACAACAAGTTTATATTCATGAGGAAGTAGACTTTAATTACTAAAATCCTACTGAGTAGATTAAACATATATTCATTCTACAATTTATACCATTTGCGACAAACATGCATTTTTCTTTTATTATAAACATGAAAAATATTTCCTTACATTTTTATTCTACAAAAATGTCCATTACTTTCTTTTACTAGAAAATATACTAGAAAAGTGTTGCCTACATTTTTATTCCATAAATATATCAATTTTTTTCTTTTACTTGAAAATATGCTAGAATAAAGTTTTCTGTATTTTTATTCTATAGAAATTTCCATTATTTTTTTTACTACAAATCACACTAAAACAATATCATCACACATTTTTTCATACAATTCTATTACCATAAAAGTGACCATTTTCAGTTTTACTAGAAAATATACACAAGCAATATTTTCTTACATTCTTTTTATTACCATAAAAATGACCATTTTCATAATAACCCTACTCTTATCTTTCAAAAATCACAAGACTACAATGTACCCCAAAGAGTCTTATTTGAAAGATTAGATTATCACACCTCAAATGGTGCTAAAATTAGTGGAAGGCATTAAAGATCAATGTAGATGACAACCCCCCACCTCGTAAGGTGGCCTTAAAGGGGTTGTCTAGCACCTCCAACTTTTTCTCTAAGAAACGCCATTATAAACCCTCCTGAAAACCTCCCCTATTGCATCCACGTTTCTTTCATACACCATCTTAAATGAACATAAAAAAAATTCTAACTACAACTTCTATATTTATCATAACTCAACCTTAATGGACAAGGCCTGAATATGTCTGAGTGTAGTCGCTACAATATTTACAAATGAATGGTAGATGCGAGAGGGAAATGGGAGAGAGTGTGTGAGCTCTTAGGAAGATCCTATATTTCATTTACTACTCACAACTTCCTCTTACTTATATTAACACTAGAGTCTTAAATAACATTAATACCAGAGTTGACGAAGCTCTTAGAGCTGACACGCAACAGGGATGGACAGTTTACAAGGTGACACCCTTTGTGTAAGTTTTGAGTCTACATTCCATTACACATGAGATAAACAAAAAAAAAAACATCTAAATAAAGTTACCTCACTGTGCGTCTTACAGTCATGTCCAAGACTGACTTGAGAATGGGTCAATGGCTTACGGGCTAACACTAGAGATAGATAGATAGATAGATAGATAGATAGATAGATAGATAGATAGAGAGAGAGAGAGAGAGAGAGAGAGAGAGAGAGAGAAAGAGAGAGAGAGAGAGAGAGAGAGAGAATCTCATCGTTTTCGTTCAAATGACCCTTCCCATCGTTCAAACGAGATCCGCTAATCGATCAAATGACATCCTTGTCATTTGAATGACTGTTATTTCTATGTAGTCAATTTTCTTTTCTCTAGTTACCGAAGTCTCTAAATGAAGAACCGTGTCACGAGAAAATAGAGGCACTATGCCATGAGATAACAGCTCCTTTATAAAACTAACAAATTGCTTAACCTAGTTTAGACTTCTTCATTTATTTCACATATACCCCAATGGCTTCCATCTTTTAATAAGGGCCTACATAATTTATTTCCTAAAAAATGTATAATCCTCATATAAGACTTTTATATCATCCTTAGTTAAATTAATTTTCTTATACTCTAATTTTTATCTCATCATATATATTCCATATATGTAATTTGACTACTTTTTTGGGTGGGATACTACATAGGTAGGTAAGAGACATTAGGCGTACACATTAGCTGTGATTGTAGGAACTCAAGGGAGTGTACATTAAACAAACATTTGTAATCAATAATTGCATTTAAACTATGATAAATACTTGCTAAATATTTTCAAATGTTTTGGGCTCTGACCCGTTCGCAAAATATTTTCAAAACATTTTTGGTGTCCATCCACAGGGACTCCAAGCTTGGTGATTTTTACCAGGGATGTGTAGCTGCAGAACTTGTGGATTCTAGGAGGATTTGGATTAGATGCTTCAGTCACTTTATTCTTATAGTAGAATTATGTTCAGTTATTTCATTTGTACATGTCATCCCTTCAGGTAGTTCATTTACTTAGTTGTATCGAACTATGTATTAATGGATTCAGTTTTATATCATGGATTCATAGTTGGATTTTTGTATTTGAAAACCAATGGTTTATTCGGTATTATTTATTTAGTTATTCATATTGTGATGGATTCATATTATTATTTCTATTTGGATGGTTTGGTTGTCGTATTTAATTTCCAAATTCTGTTATTAATGAAGGATAAAATTTAACACAACCTTAATTCAACATAGGTGGTTAGTAAATTAAAAAGTTTTCGACAGTGATGCTAAAGATGATCCAGATAAAATTCTTGTTTTAATGAAGGACTGATCATCCGTGGTTAAAATAGGCGGTGTGTAACACTACCATCACATAAAAGTAGAATACTCACACTTTTTTATGACACCATTTAATAAGTTCTTCACACTTAAGTTGCTTTGAAATTGTGACACCCCGCCTAATTAAATACCGGGCGATCACTCCTTTATTAAATTAAATCAAGGTGAACAGTTTGGTTCATTCTTAGCATCACTGTCGTAAAAATAAACTTTCCAATTTAACACCCTAAATAATTAAGCTAAGTGTCAAAACCATATTTACACATTACTTTCCAAAAATTTTATTTAAAGAAAATGATTTATTTATTTATTAACAACATTCCAACAATTAAGAATCACACCACAATAAACCTGAAACACAATCCAATTAATTTAAAACATTCGTCAATCGAGTGTCAATATGCGAAATATAAAGTAATAAAATTCAAACTCAATAAATCCCATAGTGACAATACTAGAAATAACTGAAATACAAATGTCCCAATGACAATGAAATAATGGAAAAGGCGACAAATGCCCAATAAATGAGAATGCTAGAAGTGGAGTCAATAAAGTAAGCCATCTATGCAAGTGACCTGCAACTCCCACCTAAGATGCAGCATGTTCCTTTCAAGGGATCCTAAGCAAGACGCCCCTGTGGCTGGGCACCTGTAATACATACATATATATACAACAGAGAGAGAGAAAAAGAAACGGGTCAGAGCCCGATAGTGTGTTTGATTTAAAATACATTTAGCAAGTATTTAAATTGATACAGGCCAATGCAACAACATATTAGTGCGACACTCTCTAAAGAAATTCTCACCTCTCTTATAATGTGCACTCCTATCGCACTAACCCTCCTAACGGTTTATCTCATCATATAACACGCTATCTTTCCCCAATGATATAACTTATCTTAGGTATTTCGCAGGATACAAAATTTAACGATACAATTGTTTGAAAAGAATATTTCAATTAATAACCAAAGTTCTCATTTTAACTTTATTAGTCAATAAAGTTTTGCAGTGTCATATTATACTTTCTCAAAACAAGTATTTACAATTTGAGTCATCAACCATATCCTACATATCAATTCACGGTAGGTAGTTCCAAATTTCAGAATTTCATATATATATTAACTACTCGTATAATATATATATTATAACAGCACCCCAAATAAACTATGGTGCGGGCATACTCTACTATCCAAAACCCCATATCACTCATATTAAGGGGAATACAATCGGAATCACTCTCGAATTGTATTAACACATACACAAACAAAATTGAGGCGAAGAATAGATTCCAAGTCTCTAAGAGGATGGCACATGCCTGCGTCTCTTAGGACCGTCTGAACTATCACATCGATAGCCTGTACCAAGGACATCTATCTTCTAGGGTACACGTCAATATCCCCCATAAAGGTACCATCGAGATAAGACTGTCCCAGCGCGGTAACCTCAGGGATAGCAAGTAGCGTGGGCATGATTTTCACATGTATATAATATATGTACACACGAACATATAAATATTCCACTTTTATCATATTAATGTAGGTTCCTCTCGTCACCCATAATTACAACATTTATCCTTAATTTCACACTATTAGTATTACGTATAAGGTTTCATCTCTAACCTTAACTCGAAGGGTTTTCTCACTTATTACGTGACACTCGTGGACTCTATCCTTCCAAGTAGAAAATTCAGTAGGTATACCTCTATTCACTATCGTAGCTATTCGCCGTAATCTCTCACTTGAAATACGTAGTTTCATCGTTCATTATATTATTATCCCAAAAGTAAAATTCTCGTCTTATAATAAAGTTCCCAACACTTATTCATATGTCCTATTGGTCTTTCCTATCTCCCAAAGCATTTTATTAAGAATACACAAGAATTATTTCACGATAAATTTAATTTAACTAATTAAACAAGGGAAATAGGAGTCTGCCTGGAGGGGTCGATCGATCAAGGTCTGGGACTCGATCGATCGAACCTTCGATCGATCGAAGCTCTATGCTCGATCGATCGATCAAGCAGGTATTTTGATTTCTTCAGAATTGCAGTTACGGGTTCTAACACTTTTCTTCATCCAAATCCATATTTTCCAAACCCAAACATCCCAAAATGCTACTACTAACATTATAACAATATATCAGATGTTTTCGACGTAAGGCATGGGTATTTCCATCATTTAATCAAGGATTAACAGCCCCAAAAGTTAATTAATTATAAAGAACACTAAAATTCTCTAAAACCTGTTTCTAACCAATTTTCTTCAGAAATTCCTTCTTATAATTATCAAAATTTCGTGGTTACATTCCTCTACATGGAAAGGTTTCCAGAATTTTCATATAAATCAATACTACATGGATTTTCCTAACACAAATTGGGTTTTCTTCCATATTTTTCATCTCTAATCATTCCTAAACTAATATGAAAATTGCACCAACGAAAATACGCAAGATAAATACTTGCCTGGGATTTTCAGAAGTCTGGTTTGCAGATGAATCCGGTGTGGTTGCGTTCCCCATCTCGCGATCTATGAGTTGGCGGTGACGGCGGTGCAAACGGGTGACTTTTTGGCCTTGAATTACCTTGAGAGCCTTCTCGTCTCTTCTCCAATGTCCGTACTAGGGTTCTGAATATTCTAACCCTAAATGGTTAACCTAAATGGCTGATATAGGTTGCTGATTTTCATGGGTTTAATTACCCAAATATGTAAAATGACTAAAATACCCTCCTGGGGTACTAATTAGGCCTAAAAACGCCCCGAGACCCAAACTACACTCCCGGGTACACTTTTCTGACTATCTCGACCCTTCCGGACGCGTTGGCGCACTAAAAATTACCATACGGGCAACTTATAAAATATTCACTTTTTATTTATCAAAATTTAGTCCTGACGCGACACGAGCACGTTTCGACTTAAATTTCCGAGATTGTCATTTAACTCACTCATGACATTCAATATACCCAATATAATATATTACTTTGCTCATTAGTAATATTCAACAAATTTCCCATAATTACTAACTCTCGTCACGTTAATAATTATAACATAATTAATTTCTGGATTTTTATTAAATAATTCATTCACATTAACCTTAATAAATCCCCAAATTAATATAGCATAAAAATACGAGGTATTACATAAATATAGACGATCTATTATTTCTACCATCATACGCAAGTAGAATAATCACAATTGTATATGTTTATCACACTATAATATATACAACTACAACATCCGATGAAATGACCACTGTGATGCAGACCTACTCTGCTATTATTTCCCTGTACCTCTTATACAAAATACTAGACTACTGGTTCAGAATTTGTCTGCGACCATAAATCA
Source organism: Sambucus nigra (assembly GCA_949130495.1). Taxonomy (NCBI): domain Eukaryota; kingdom Viridiplantae; phylum Streptophyta; class Magnoliopsida; order Dipsacales; family Adoxaceae; genus Sambucus; species Sambucus nigra. The sequence continues at coordinate 187,333,634 of OX422220.1, forward strand.
AACAACACACATTGGAGATGAACACAATTCTGAGTCTTTGGGCTACGCACATACCTAACGTACCCAAATGACCTACAAGTCCCATTAATACACAACACATAGTGAGCAACCCTAAGTTCTATGTTCTGGGTCACACATCTTGGCCTTGCTGGGATGGCTAAGGTGGGATCTCCCTCTGCGTGGACCCTCCCATGATAGCAAGCCGCGTAGGTATGTTCACACACATAACAAAGCACATAATATGAATTCACGCAACCTCTCTCTCTCTCTCTCTATATATATATATATATATATATATATATATATATATAACATCCAATCCAAAATTTACACCTCCAAAAGAATTACAATTTAATTCCTCCAAAAATAAGGCAAAGCTCTAGAAATAGTTACACTACCAATCGAAACAAAAATAAAATAAAATCGTCCAAACGTCGAGCTCTGAAATCCTACAAAATCGGTAATGGACAAATCCGCACTAACCTGCCACTAAAAGAAAAAAACAAGGAAGTACACAATATGGCCATAATAGATGCTCAAAATAATAACACTGAATAAAATGCAACAATATGAACCTGAATTCAATTTCAATGAGACATCCGAGCATTATACGTATTTAATTTCTGAATAACACATCAATAGGTCACCAGGCCTCACCTGACCTCACCTAAGCTTCATAAAGCCTCATCCTGGATATTGGAATATTGTCGTGTGACCATTCTTCGTGCCATATAAAAATTTTATGACACAATACCCATTGACAAATACAATATCTCAATCGAATCAATATTTTAGATTCCAATAAACGCCATGATATCAATAATATAAGTACAAATAAATGAGGAACAAATGAATACTCTAGAGATATTTAAGGAGCATATTGCGTAAACCCATACCTTAAAATCATCACTTGAAAACACATAATATTCTTTCGCGAAATTTTGATTTCACCACTGTGTTCCTCTCGCGAAAACAGTAAAGACATGCTCCTGACCGACCTAGAGAAAACTCAGTTAATCTTTCAAATCTAAGGTTGAATCTTGATTTTAAATGGGGCTAGGATTTTGTAGATGGAAAAAGATGAACATAGAGGTGGCTACTCATTTTTTAGAAAGTTAAAATGTGTTAAAAATCCTAAACAACGTCACTTTATGTTTATACACCGAAAAGAACTTGATTACTCATCAAACACAAACACTAAAAAAAATATTACGGACGATCGAACCATTTGAATTGGCTGAAATTTTATTATGTTGTAGTTGAAGACAAGATGCACAAAAAATTTCAGCTCGACCGGACGGTCAAATTTTTTTATTTTTTTATTTTTTTTGTCCTTAGGTCGGATCCTTCCCCGATTTTTATACAAAAAGTTATAATTTTGAATTTTTAATCCCGATTTAAATTCCCCTTTAAACCTTCATTTTATATAAAAAATACGAAACATTTTTACATACCGTTATTAAATAGATCCCAAAATTTTATTTTCTCTGAAATATGATTTAATTTAATTAAAATTGGTTTAAAAATTGGGGATTGTTACGATATATACATATATACTGCCATATACCCATTCCTAAAGGTAAGATGAAATTTTTTCAATGTACGTAATAGCAAAACGATGTAATTTTTTGAAAGTATGTAATCGCAAAACGGCGAAATTTTTTCAAAGTACGTAATCGCAAAGCGTCAACAATTTCCAAAGTGCATAATTACAAAACGACAAAAATTTCGTTCCTCGGAGAAATGATATAATTTAAAAAAACAACATTCAAAAGTATACGTCATTGATAAGACGTACGTTATATTTATTCCACAACATTGAAGGCATGACGTAAATGTTTAAAAAAATTGGGCAATGCTTCCTTTGTTTATGAGACAAACCACCAAGTTTAAGCTGAAAAATACCAACTATACTATTATTAACGGTAGATCTAATAGAGTTATATGTCGTATCTATTTCACAATAGATAAACAATTTTTTAAATAACCTATTGTACGAATATGTTCGTTTAAAAAAATTGAGCATAATTTCCTTTGTTTATGAGACACTCCATTTTGAAAAGTATAAAGTTTTGTATAATGTAAATAATAAATATTTTATATAATAAACATAATTTAAATAGATTTTATCTTCTTTACGTAATAAATATAATTTTTAAGCAACTACTTCAATTTATTGGCCAAAATATATGCAATACCAACTAAAGTGGACTGCTAAGGCACTAAGACAATAAAATAATAAATAGCTGTGATCTTCTTGTTATCACATTATAATGAGGATACGCTAAAGGTTCTTAAGACAACATAACACATGGACCATTCAATTCAAGAAGAGGTGATATCTATTACAAATACTATATTTAAAACTGAAAAGGTTGTGTTTTGCTTAATTTGGGTATTGTTTTTCTTTTCCAAATTCGCCATTGCAAGACCAACATTTGGTGTATAATTTGATATGTCAATAAGGGCTGATCTTTGAAATACCATATTTAAAACTCAAAAGGATGTATTAATTCATGTATTATTTAAGTCCAAATTTTTTATATTACACTAACAATTGTAAACAAATTAAAAAATTTGGACATCATTTCCTCTGTTTATATGACTATCCACCATGTTTAACAAAAGAATACACCACCAACAAAACTAAACTATAAAGAAATTCAAAATCTAAACTATAAAGAAACTTTGTGGAATAATTTATACGCAGCTATCTTAGAGAAGCCCGGTGGAGATCTGTTCCCTAAGGCCACTCAGTGGTTTGAATATGTTTCTTCAAAACTCACCAAAAGGTTCTCCGGTAAAGTAGCCGGGGTGAGAATATCCAGCCAATCTACTTCAGTAGAATCTTCTTAATTAAAGGAAGTTGAGAAGGTTTCTCTTGCAGACGATCATGATGACCTGGATCTCTTTGGTGATGAGACTGAAGAGAATTTTTTTTTTAGAACAAATATCATTAAACTACCGAGTGAGAATACAAAAAAAGGTATCAGAATTCGAAGCAAATATCTATAAGGAGAAAATTTTCAAAGACAAGAAAGTCCAAACTAAAATAGCATGATTATAATTCTATAATTAACATGCATGAACCTTTTGTCGACAGTTCCAGATTAATCAGTAGAAATGAACTGAAAAACTCCAAACATAATGGAGAAACTGGGTGTGGTACGTGGAGTACCAAAAGAATGTGCCCTTGCAAAATGGTTTTGTGCATTGGTAGCAGTAAGAATGGAAGCAGTAGCTTTTAAATCCATTAACGGACTCGCAAAAAGGATCAAACTTGCACACCTCCATCTTCACTTTCCAACTCATAGGGCTTGTGAACTAATCATAGGGATTGTGAAATAACCATAAAAACCTCCATTATACCTGAAAAAATAGACAAAAGAGTCCAAAAAAATTCAACATGCAAATTAGATCACCTGGATAATGCATCTGACCATAAGACAGTCATATTTTGAGCTTTAATTAGTAAAGCTTTAATTACTTGAAATTAAACGTGAAGCTTACCTCGTATAATACCTGACATTAAATTAGTAAATACTTGTTTTAATGTCAGGTATAATACAAGTTTAATGTTTAAATTATTAAATACCTATTATAATCTCTAATGTTAGCTATTATACCACTTTAATTAAAGTTTTAATACATGTTTATAACCCACATTATTTGCATTCTGGAGCCAATCATCTAAATGGTAGAGGTCTTCATTGTCACCAGCCATCCAGAACTCTCTAGGCTATTTGTGGAACTGGTAGGTTAATCTTTCTAACTGCTCGTGGAGATTCTTCACCAAATTCAATTTATTCTCCAAGGTAGAATTTTGGGCAGCTAGTTTCTCGTCTAAAGTTTGGATTTTCTTAGACATCTCAGCCAATGCCTGGTTCTTTGCCATTAATTAGAAGGCTTGGCTTTCTAGAGCCGATTGAGTTCTTTGTTCCTCGATAGGAATCCGAGCTGCTCTTGCTCATCCCCGAGAAGCTCTTGCTCGTCCTTGAGTAGAGGTAGAAGGCCCAATCCTCTTCAAAGTTTTTAATTCATCTCTCAGATTGGCATTTTCGACCGCCAAGAAGGAGAATCCCTCGTCGTTTATAGGTACCAAAGCGTTTGAGGTAGAGGCAGTAGATCTCAGCTGGGATACTTCTCCTCGCAAGTTATTATTTTCCTGAAACCTCGATTTTTAAAGTTCTCTCCCTCACTTCATAAGCAACAAACATTTTATCGTATCCCTTATCAGCATTCAGTTGCTGATACTTCTTCTCATATCCTTGGTTCAAGAGGGCTGAAGATTCCGTGTATTACTGTTGAAGCTCCTCGAGAGTGCCTTGGAGGTCTTCAATCATGTCATAATATGCTATATTATTAGCCACTGCCCGGTCGAGCAGACACTTTAAATACCAGTATGCTTCAATTGCCTGCTCTGAAGCATCTTGACCAAGGATATTAATGATTTGAGCTTCAGTCATATCTGTATGACCATCTTTGAAGTAATCATTGCATTGCCTCAATAATTTTGTATCATGAGCAGATAGTAATTCCATCCTGGCCATAAACTAGTGAAAAGAAGAGATAGCAAGAATCAATAAGGAGCAAGAGGAAGCGAATCAATAAATAGTCAAAATTTCAAATTTTATTGCAACATAAAAGAGAAGTACATAGGTCAGAGTTACAATTGGAAAAAATATACAGAGAGAAAAATCCGAACAACTCTACACCTTCTCCTTGTCTCCCAAAACATTCCCGAAAGGCTGGGACGAGGAAGTAGGTTGCTCGGGTAGCACAAATGGCTGCTCGGTGGGAGCTGGAAGCTGCTTGATTGAAATAATGGACGGTTGCAATTTCTCGCAGGAGGACTGAATAATTGGGGGATGAGAAATTTGATCCCCCATCACCATGGAGGATTCCTCATAGGCAGCTTCGTCCTCTTCTTCTTCTTCAAGAGTTGGAGGGGGGCCAGGGATGTGTCGCTGAAACAGGTCAGAATTTTCATCAACATTAATCTCTTTCAGAGCAGCGACCCAGCCATCCCTAAAGTACTTAAGGCTACCATATTCCACTTACGACATCATGGCAGCCAGGCCCTTATTCCATCCTTTGTCCCAGCTAGCACTGAAGGACTTTTTCACAGCTAACTTTCTTTTCACCTTCTCCGAGGAAAGATTCTCGGATAGAAGTTCCTCGGTAGCCTTTAATTTATTCTCCACTTCCTCCTTCTGACGACTTACTTCACAAAGTTTGCCCAACTCTTCCTCAGCAGCTTTAAGCTTACCTTCAAGCTCCCCAGCATTTTGGAGCTTCCCTTCGAGCTCTTTTTTCTTCCCTTCCAAGTCTTTTATTTTCTTCTCTAACCCCTTGGAGACTTCAACAACTTGATCCCTCTCCTGTTCGGTGGAATTAAGTTTCTTCTCCCAAATAGTTTTATCATCAACATACCTCTGACGAGAATCCTACAGAGACTGCGTCAGACCCACCAAAACTTCCTCTACACCTGACGAGGAGCTTGAAGCTTTAATAGCTTCATATTTTTCTCAAAATTGTATTAAAATAGGTTACCAACTGGGAAGAGAAAATAATAGCAAGTCAGTGCAAAGATATAACAAGGGAAAAATGAAAGTTTAGGACAATAATACTTACAGAAGCAATATAACGAGAAGCTAATGTGGTAACCATATCTCGAAAAAGATTTTCTTTAATACCTTGGATCTCGGGAATGATCCAAGACTTCACCAAGCTCATGGGAGAGCTCGGGGCAACAAAAGTGGGAACACCACTTCCAGTAGTCGGGGGCTGAGCGATGGATTCAGACAAATTGACCGAGGAGCTATTCTTCAGCCTCCTCAGAGGAGCATCAATGGTCTTGACCAAGGATGTAGTCTTAGTAAGGGATATGACTATAACCTCGCTTGGAGCAGCGACCTTGCTCGGAGCCACTGGGGGCTTCTCGAAAACCTTCACAGGAGCAGCCGAAGGAGGTGCATCAATTTTTCTTGTCCCTTCTTTTGGGACATCATGTTTTCTTTTCTTTGCCTCTCCAGCAACAGAGGTAGATTTCTCGAAGAGGGAGGAGCTCTTTTTCTCTTCATTCTTTCACTCAGAGGAATATGTGACTCAGGTGAAGAACATGAAGAAGCTTGTACTAGTTATACATCACTTATCACTGGACGAGCAGTAAAAGACGAGGTCTAACTCTTATACTGCAGAAAATATGAAGCTGATCTGATATGCTCGTCGGCAACAGTTTGTTGCAAACCCCAGATAAGTTTCAGATGTTTTAAGTTAACTTTTGTCTCTTTTGGAGACCTTCTTTTGCTGTCAACTGAAAATAAATGAAAATTAAAATATCAGTGACACATTTTATCAAACACAAAGAAAACATAAATTCAAAAATAAAGTAAAGTAAAAACAACCTATCCCATTGCCATATGGAGGGTATCTGGGACCCTGATACACATCATTTCCAGTTAGTGGAGCATGTTGCCAATTTTTTATAACAACACCATGCTCAAAATAATCCCTATTGGCATCTGGGAGATTGACCACTGAAGCTCTATTTAAAAACCTAGTTTTTAAGTAAAAAGTACTGCCGCTGACAGCCCATCTATAGCAAAACATGATTTTTTGAATTCCTATATGAGTTCCATGAATCTGATTTAATCTATGAACTCTGTTAACTATTCTCCACGTATTGGGGGGTATTTTTGCAGGAACCACATCAAAATATTGATAGAATTCCAGACACAAAGGGTTTGGGGGAAAAAGAGAAGCCACATTCAGCAACAAAGAGACTGGGGAACCAATGTCCCTCAGCCAAACGAAAATAATCTGAAGGCTCAGAAAGTTCCTCCAAAATAACCCATGAAGGAAAAGAGAAATCAGAATGAAACTTATCAAGCGAATCAACAAGGTAAACCATGGAGAATAAAGGAAATATAAGAGAAGAAATAAGATCTTACAGAAAAAGGATCGATTTGTTGACAACGAACGATGAAAAGGATGAACGCACAAGAGAGAGAGAAAATGGAAAACTCAAAGATACAAATTCGAAAAAGTAAAAGACGATATGATTTTCTGCAACGCTTAAATACCTTACCTTGGGAAAAGGTAAAAATAATGATTACAAAGGGAGACGTTTACGCTATCGGTGGCTAAAATGACAAAGAGGGCACGGAGATCGAAGCAGTTAGAAAAATTCAAAAAGTCTGATTCTATGAACTCAAAAAGGGAAAATAAATGCAAAGAACACGCTCCTAAAATTCAGGATGACCATTTAATCCCGCCATATTTCGAGAAGAATGTTCCACACTCCTCAGTCTCGAACTGTGAAACATTGGGGGCTTCTATTGATACCAATTTTAGTCTGCTGACATGGCACAATGAAGTGGAGACACATGTCAATCTACATGGCACTAACAGACATTTCTGAACAATACCTTGACTTCAAGGAACTCAATTTCCCCGATCAACTCATCGAGCAGTAGGAGTTCACCGAGGAACTTTACTGCACCGAGCAACTCATGGATACGAAGATATTTCGGCAGTCCGAGCTGCACCTCGATCAGAGCATTTATTATCAGACTATCAAGAGATTAAATGCGCATTAAATTCTGAATATTATCATACGGATGTATACGCTTGTTGAACAGCTATGTATTACCCATTCACATGTACAACCTCATCGCTATAAATACATTGTATCATCCTCAATGTAAGGGGACCGAAATTTTTGGAGATAAACCATACTTCAAGAATTCCCAAACAGTCAATAATAACACAAACAGTGGACGTAGTCCATTCGTTCAAGGCTGAACCACTTTAAAATCTCTTGTCTTATTTATTTTTTATATGTGATTAAACAATTAGAGATAATCTAATTTTTTACATCAACAGAGGGGGAATCTAAATTTGTAAGGGGAAAAATGGGTAGTGCACATGCATGTATTTCATGTGTGTATGTTATGTACCTATGAAAGACATAAAATGTCATGCAAAAATATCATGAACAAAATATCATCCATGAGCTACTTTATTTTTTATATATATATATATATATATATATATATATATATATATATATATATATATTCAGTATAGGTATACACACACCTATATTATATCCTATACATAGTATTATATGTATCGAATACTCAACGTACTAATGATTCACACATAGTATTATATTCTTATTTTCCATGTATCACTCACAACCCGATGGTTCCTAACTACCCCTTAAAAAAATTCTGTAATTAAAGCATCACTAAGCTACTGATATAAATTCCAGGTTATCATCTACACTTTTAGTAACCCGTTTTAAATTCTCGATACTTAACACAATTGTTTACATCTCATAGGACTTAGTCTCATTGTACTCTCATTATGACTAAGCCTAAGCCCCAACTATAAGTCGATTGAAATTCCCAAATTCCTCATATAGTTCATAAACCATTCTATACCCTGATCTGATTTTTGACTAAAGATTTTGCTCTCGGACACCCTTCCGTAGAAAATTCATAACTAAATGAAAATAATTAGAAAAATAGGAAACTGGCGGCCATGCGCTTGTAATGAAAATATCTTTATCCATGACCTAAAACCTAGGGTATTTCGAACGACATACTATTCTCGCTCTAATAACATACTAATCTCGTTCGAATGACTTACTAATCTCATTCAATTTCTTCGAACAATCTCAATTATTTTTTATAACTTGGTTCCAAACTCATTTTTCTCCATGGTTAACACCTCAACCTTCATGAAACTCTCCCAAACTCCTATCTAACATACTAAAACCTCAAACACATGTTTAGATACAATTTCTAACATAAATAATACATCAAATCTATGAGAAATCTACCCATGAACAGATTAATTTCCAAAATTCATCAATATACCCAGACTTCTTTCCAGTTACTCATCACATAATTTTAGATTTCGTATTATCTATAGAAACGGATCAATTATACATGAATCCTACATCAAATCGTGAATTACACCCAATGAAATTCGTAGACTAGACCCAAATCATGTAATTTCAACCCTACACTACATTAGTAAAATAACATGCTTTAAAGAATTACAAGATACACACTTGACTTGGTACAATAGGTCTGATTTTCATTAATTGATGATGGAGTTTCTCTTCCCTTCCTCTGATCTTGATTTCGGCGATGCATGTGGTGCCAAAGGGTGTGGAAGGCCTAGTTTTTTTCTCCTATTCCTCTTCTATGGTCTCCTGTTTTTATAAAGTTTTCTAAACCTATACTTCCACTCCAATTACAGGATACACATTTGGCTTGTCCCAGTAGTTTTGGCCCAGGTATTTTGATTTGGCTCGGGTATTTTCATTGTTGGGTTTTGTGGGTTCGGACATTGCAACGGTTTGCCTTTTATGAAGCTTAGCTCAGGTATTTACATGCTTATTTTACTATTTACGTAACTTATTTACATTTTTTATTAATAGGTCGGGTATCCTTCTTTTATTATGTTATTTAATAGGTTTCATGTTTTTATGCTCATGTTGGGTTTCGTGTTTACTTTTGATTTCTTATGCTTATTTACTTATTTTTGTATTAATAGGTTGGGTTTCGTGGGTTCAAGCATTTCAACGATTTGCATTTTGTTAATCTTGGCTCAGGTATTTACAGTCTTATTTTATTATTTATGCAGTTACATTCTTAACTACTTCATACATTTTTCGAGTTACATCTACCATAAAACTTCTAAATGACTGAAATGCCCGCTCGTGGTGCCTGTTTTGTCTAAAATCGTCCTGGGACCCAATCATCATACCTAAGTACACTATTCTGACTATTTCAACCCATTTGGAACCAACCGCGACCTCAAAATCTCCATCCAAGTCACTATAGAAGAATTTCCCATCTAGACCTCATATAGTCAACACTCGACTCTCGATTGAGGTATAACACTCTCACTTCACTGTCACTCATTATGACGTAAACTATTATCTACTATTTACTTAGTAAATTATTCCATAAACATTAGTCATTACCTCTCCTGATTAATATTTTAATCAACACATAATAATTAATTCAATTAAATTATTGCAACGTGAACTTTTAAAAATCACCAAATTAATCAAATTTTAAATACTCAGAAATACGGGGTGTTACACCCCCGAATTACGGTTCTCATTCTCGTAGCTCATTTGTGGTGTTCAAAAATATCTAAAATATTGATTCAATCTTTATGATAAACTAATGATTTTATTAACCCCACAAGTATACATTAAAATTAGGGAATAGACTACCATTTTACCTCGAGAAATCTATTAGGTATTAGGACTAAAGATATTGAGTTCATAGTGTTTCTAATCACATGGATGTCGATCTTTTGAGTTAGTGCTTAGCAATTTTAACATTATCTCCAAATATGTTGGATTGATTTAGTGTTATTCTATTGAAAAATAGTTGAAGCCTTTATAACCGATAATTATGGGTTGTCCCATTATTGAAAAGTTTAAGCCCTTATCTTTATAACTTGCTATCACATGTATCTAGTTATAATCATCATATTGTCTTTCCTCTATCGACTGGTTCTTTCATGACAATGTCTATTAAAACTTATATTTGAATTATGTTGAATTAATATATATAGCTTCAAGATATAATAATGAGTTTTTCATCATCCTATAAAGTCACTTTTACCTCGAAACATATAAATTTTGGTAGACTTGTAATTATCTACATGGGAATGTTTTGCTTATTCCTTTTCCACCCATAGGCAACGACGGGCGATTTACCAATCTCAAGCTAGTGTGATAAGAAGATCAGGAGTAGTTTAGTTTGAGGGACAATCTTGATTCATATGGAAGTACATTTTACTCAAGTATAAATGCAGAGTAAAATAGTCTTGAAGATTTGAAACTATGTATTTTAACCTAGTATATTATCAACGCAACCTCATATTTTGACAGAAACTATAGAATTATCATAATTTAGTATTTATTAAGATAAACTCCACACTCGAGAAAACAGGTCATCAAAAGTTAGTATCAGAACATCCACATTTTTATCCTATGGGGACATTTTCTAAGGTAAGATTAGGGAGGAAGATCAATTGATTAAATTTCAACGATGGTTAGGATAAAAAATTTATACTTGAGTCAATAAAATTAATTTTCGAATTACATTACGGAGATACATGATGAGATATTAGTACTTTAGATAGGCATGCTGATCTAAATACTAATGGATGTATATGGTAGTTGAGTGACATTTACATGGGTTGCAAGGATAAGGTATTTAAATATGGGTTAAGGAAATTAATCCATGAATTAGAATTTTGAGAGGTGTGAGAAGTTATTATGTCAAATATTAGGATTTGATGTGGCTGATAGATTCATAATGAGTTTTACGAAATTAGCAGCATGCAATTAAGAATATACAAGGCATATAAAGAGATCTATCATAGGAAGTGATTGTATATAATATACTTGTAATACCCCGCCTAAAATAATAACGGGTGGCCAACCCTATACTACATTATATCAGGAATTTCAGATGGTCCAGTCTCAACATCAACTGTCGTTACAATATAATATAGATCTAACTACCCAGGATCATACAAGCGAGATGTTAAAATTTAAATAAAATGTGCAACAGACAACCAACTAACACCACCAATAAAAGAAAGAAAGATGCATGAAAGAACAATGAGAAATGAAATGCTAGAATAAAACGAAATAAATAACTACAACAGAATGTAATATAAAAAGTAGACTCGAATAAGCTGTCGGGTCACAACCAATACAATAACTGGAATGGAATAAATATAAACATGCATATAAATATCCCTTGGGTACAAACCCGATATTAAACATGAATCCTACCTAGAATTTTTTTCAAAGGAGGAAGCGACTACATTCTACATCCCGCAATAGTCCGCACCTGTCGCGGCTCCCAAGACTCTGAGTAGAAAGTCATCCGGCATCCATGCGTTAGGACACATGTAATAATATATATATATACAGGCAGGAGAGAAAAGTAAACGGGTCAGAGCCCGAGTTGTGAAAAATATTTAGCAAGTGTATTAACCGTGTATAATAAATATCGGTGCACTTATTTCATAATTAAAGTGGAATCGCACTCTCGTGGAACCCCAACTCACGTCTCATCTAAAGGCGCGCACCTATTCGCATCCCCAAATTTTAGTTAAATTACCCCCATTTATTAGGACAACCTAACTTAACATAGGCCCAGTATATACCCACGATAATTTTCCTCCCTAACTTAACCCAAGGATCCATTCTTTCTAAACGAACTTAAGTATTTATTTATTTATTTTCAAACATATATGCCTAATTAGGCTTAATGGATTCTAGATTATCATTTAACCAATTATAAATTTAATAAGTTACCCAATATGCATTTGGGTTGAAACATATGATTTAATTTCTAATTAATAAGCATGCATAATTATTATTGACACAACTTCCTTCCAATTTCAACGCTGCACCGCGTTTCGTGCGTGGGGTGTCTCGCAAAGCGAAATCCAAACAATGAACCACCCCGTTACACTACTCCTTGTCAACGTCGATCCTGGAGATCCATTATGCCATACATAAATATCGACAGAACTTCTCTCTAATCTCAACAATGTACTACGTTTTGTGCGTGGGGTGTCTCACAAAGTGAAATCCAAACAAGGAACCACCCCATTACACTACTCCTTGACAATGTCGATGATAGTGATCCATAATGCCGTACATACCATAATTGCAGAACTTTTCTCCAATCTCAACACTGCACTGCGTTTCATGCGTGGGGTGTCTCGCAAAGCGAAATCCAAACAAAGAACCACCCCGTTACACTACTCCTTGACAGTGTCGATCCTAGAGATCCATAATGCCATACATATAATATAATGCTACCACTACTAGTAAATCTCCAATAATATCCTTGGGATGATGTAACCGAAATATTCCTCAAATGCGATACATCAACCCCCATCAATCTAGTACACCATAATCATCCAAGATGTACTCCACAAAGATTCGATATCCTTTCATATATAGGATATATAAATATATATATATAGGCATTTTATTCTCACCATATATATACATATACCAATCATCCATACCCATGACCAAGTGTACATATCATATCTGATGTACAATGGACATGCACATAATCCTCCCGGCTATATATATCGCCGATAAAAGTGCATCAATGCTATCATCTTCCCAGTGCCCGGCTCACGTAGCAACTGGGGACCACCTGGTGGGGATCAATGACACCCACCTCGTGATAACTCACACACACGATGTCTCGGGAAGCGGTCATAGCTCCAACTGGCAATGAGGCGAAACATACCCACCACGTATCATCCCAAAAATATATCTATCGTATAATAACACAAGGGACGACTATGACCTGGGGAATATCCACACCCTGCTCTATATGCCATGCTCACTCTCTACGCGGAAACTTCCCAATGATAGCATGAGCGGGGTATGATTAACCACATAAGTATATATATCGCTCACCTGTGCAATATACATACATCCATATGATCCCATCATATGATAAAATAGTAAACCATCATATACGGTTTAAATATCCATACCATGTATGTCCACATCATAAATATATCCATATATTCATATTTATATATAGATATATATATATACATATATTCACACATCGTTATATCTAAACGTACAAACAAATTCTCGTTCATATGTAATAGATACATAAATTCGGCTATAAGTATACATAATCCTCAATACACAAGTCGTCACCACAATTTCCTTTAATTTACCTCGATATGTGAATGCAATTCCTCTCTTGAAACATATTCAATCATTTTTCCTATGATGAATAGTCTCCCAAAATCATATGTATTTATATATACATATATATTCAACCTTAGGGTTATCACCCAAAATTTTGTGTAGGAACCCATCACTTCACATTTCATCCATATTCGAAAGTACCTTCAGTACTATTTAACCATAGGCACATACATGACTTAATAGTCTAAAACCTCAAATTATTCCAACCTCGTTTTTAGTATTGGAATCTCAATAATTATTTCCCCCACAATTACGTGTAAACTATCCTAACTAGAATTTATGCCACCGCTTATTCTAGTTGATAGCACGGTCCAAAGCGTTCCTAATTTCACTTATGGTTCAATTAATCTTATGAACCCTTACTCCTATTGAGTTATCAATTTTTCCTTAGTATAAAAATTTCTAAGGATATGAGACCCCTCACTCTCTAAGAGTTCTAAACCTCACATCATATTTATAACTTTTATCTATAATTGGTATTCCCAACCTCAATGAGGTTTCCCCACAATCTCCATATGCAACTCCAATACATACATGGATAAATTTCTCCCAAATTACGCTAAGGAGTCCCCAAAATCCTAATATGTGAGAAACTCCTTATATGTCTCCAAGAACATATCTCTTACATCATAAGAGAAGGCCCCCAAATCAATAAACCCAACCAAAAAGGGTTTGGAATCACTATGGAGAAAATACCTCAAAATGCCCTGTTTTCGAACCGATTCGGCCCTATTCCGAATCGATTCGGCCTAGAGAATCGATTCGGACTCCAAGGAGAATCGATTCGGGTCCAAAGACCTGGGCTTCTGCCACACACCGAATCGATTCGACTTGGGTACGAATAGATTCGGTCAATGCTGACCTTCCAATTTCCCTAAACCGAATCGATTCGCTTAAGGGTGTGAATCGATTCGGACCTGCAATTTTTGAAGGGTTCTTCTACTTCATCAAACCCCACGAATTCTAAACCCTAAATTTTCATTTCTAAGCCCCAAACCTTCATCAAATCATTATTTTAAGCCCATAAATCAACCCAAAGTTTATCCCAACCATTTCTATTCCATTAAATCCATATTTAAACATTGATTTCAAGATTTAACCCAAAAATCTAGGTTTTGATATTAATGCCCCGAAATCCATTTCTTTAACCCACAAATTATGAAATTAAATATACAAATAGCTATTTAGCAAGATTAAACACTTGCCTCAGATTTGTAGAGGTGGGATCGTCCTCGATGTCGCGTTTAGGGCCGGAATCTCCAAGCTTTTCTTCCTCTCTCTCTCTTCTCTTCTTCTTTCCTTCTTGTTTTCTCTTTTCTTTCTATTTCTTTCTTTATCAAATGAGAAGGATTCATCCGTAAGCCTTTAAATCGCTTAAAACAATAAACCCAATTTTAAATGATAATATACACTTTAAACGACTCGTTTACAGCAATTCGAGTCAAACTGACTTAAAAAATATTTCGGAGCCGAAATAAAACTCAATGATAGTCATTTTGACTATATCGAGCCTTCCGGAATCGATGGTACACTCAAAATCATCATCCGAAATACTTTAAAATATTCTCTATTTTTGGACCTCATTTCCCAAAATTTTAAATTCTCCAATTTAATTAAATTTTATTTTCCCAAAATTTAATTTCTCAGTCTCCAAAAATCGTGGGGTGTTACAATCTTCCCCCCTTAGAAAAATTTCGCCCGCAAAATTTAAAATACGCATAGGACCTCAATATCATCTAGTCCTAACATAAACTCTAAGGATCACTATACCGATCCTTACTAGTTCTCATGTCGAACCATATAAAGTTAAAATCAACTAGCTACCCGGGGCACCCATACACCCTGTATCCGAGTGTTCACTCGTAGATCATAATCAGGCTCCATTATCCTCAAATCATAATATAACCCTCAGCATTATAATCTATAACAACATACTAAATATATAAGAGTTTGAAAATTTCCCAATGGTGGAACTCTTCTCAATTCTTGACGTTAGCCACCTTCGTGCGGGGGAGGTCTCGCAAGCAAAATCAAAACAAGGAACCCTCCCAATACACTACTGTGTAGCTAGGTCGGGAATTAAGATTAGTTGAACCAGGGTTAAAGTTTTATAAAATATTTTTATATTTTAGATATTGCCTAAGGGCCTATACAACAATACGATATAAATATAATCCGCGTCTTTTGACACGCCAAATAAACACCTTATGTTTGAAACACAAGGCCTCAACAAATACAATACTACTAACCATTACCTAGTTCTCAAAACTAGTACAACTATGAGCTAAATTCTCTACTCAAAATAAATCCATTAAGCTCTAAACTTCCCAACCATACTGATTATTTTCATCACCCCAAAACATCATTTCAAGGCAAGTCCTTGAATTTCAACTCTGGGTACACTACTTCTTTCAGGACAATCATTTATCCTAAACCTATTTCTCCACCAAAGAGAAACATCTTCCTCAAAATCCTTCCCAACCATTCTGAAGGACAATGCGCTATTACGACCACCGAAAACTCCCTTAGTCCTACTTAACGAAACCGAGTCTCCAAATTCTCTCCCTCTTCCCACAAGGCAATACTCCTGATATTGGGACAACTACACCTTCCTCACCTAGGTAAGAGTCACCAACAACAGGTTTCCTAACGAAGGCTGATAGGTTTCTCAACCTAAACCTCCCAAGGACTACACTAATCTCTCCTCAGACTTACTTTACTAAGTGCAAGGCTCGCCATTTGAGTAAATTTTCCTTTCTTACTCAACTGCCAATAAATCACCTCACACCACTACAAGAAATCTCCTCAATATCTCCTACGAAATTGGGGAAAACAAACACCCCCGATTAAATCATACCCAAAATATGCTATGTGTATTGTACTTTTAATCCTATCCTTTCCTAGACGACAAAATCTAGGCGACGTCTGAAACGAAACAATAGAAACTATTATCAGATAGCCAATCAAGTGAATATACTTCACAGAAGAAAACAACGCAATGAACACAACAGTCCTATTTGTAGGTATTTATGTTAAGAACGTTAACGGAAGAATGCAGAAAACTTGCACAGATCCTAAGGACTCTAGAACATGATGCTCTGATACCATCTGTAACACCCCGCCTAAAATAATAACGGGTGGCCAACCCTATACTACATTAAATCATGAATTTCAGATGGTCCAGTCTCAACATCAACTGTCGTTACAATATAATATAGATCTAACTACCCGGTATCATACAAGCGAGATGTTAAAATTTAAATAAAATGCGCAACAAACAACCAACTAACACTACCAATAAAAGAAAGAAAGATGCATGAAAGAACAATGAGAAATGAAATGCTAGAATAAAACGAAATAAATAACTACAACATAATGTAATATAAAAAGTAGACTCGGATAAGCTGTCGGGTCACAGCCAATACAATAACTGGAATGGAATAAATATAAACATGTATATAAATACCCCTTGGGTAAAAACCCGATATTCAACATGAATCCTACCTAGAATTTTTTTCAAAGGAGGGAGCAACTACATTCTACATCCCGCAATAGTCCGCACCTGTCGCGGCTCCCAAGACTCTGAATAGAAAGTCATCCAGCATCCATGCGGTAGGACACCTTTAGTAATATATATATATATATATATATATATATATATATATAGGTAGGAGAGAAAAGTAAACGGGTCAGAGCCCGAGTTGTGAAAAATATTTAGTAAGTGTGTTAACCGTGCATAATAAATATCGGTGCACTTATTTCATAATTAAAGTGGAATCGCACTCTCGTGGAACCCCAACTCACCTCTCATCTAAAGGCGTGCACCTATTCGCATCCCTAAATTTTAGTTAGATTACCCCCATTTATTTGGATAACCTAACTTAACAGAGGCCCATTATATACCCACGAGAATTTCCCTTCCTAACTTAACACAAAAATCCATTCTTTCTAAACGAACTTAAGTATTTATTTATTTATTTTCAAACATATATGCCTTATTAGGCTTAATGGATTCTGGATTATCATTTAACCAATTATAAATTTAATAAGTTACCCAATATGCATTTGGGTTGAAACATATGATTTAATTTCTAATTAATAAGCATCCATAATTATTATTGACACAACTTCCCTCCAATTTCAATGTTGCGCTGCGTTTCGTGCGTGGGGTGTCTCGCAAAGAGAAATCCAAACAAGGAACCACCCGTTACACTACTCCTTGTCAACGTCGATCCTGTAGATCCATTATGCCACACATAAATATCGACATAACTTCTCTCTAGTCTCGACAATGTACTACGTTTCGTGCGTGGGGTGTCTCGCAAAGCGATATCCAAACAAGGAACCACCCCGTTACACTACTCATTGACAATGTCGATCATAGTGATCCATAATGCCGTACATACCATAATTGGCAGAACATTTCTCCAATCTCAACACTGCACTGCGTTTCATGCGTGGGGTGTCTCGCAAAGAGAAATCCAAACAAGGAACCACCCCGTGACACTACTCCTTGACAATGTCGATCCTAGAGATCCATAATGCCATACATATAATATAACTCTACCACTACTACTAAATCTCTAATAATATTCTTGGGATGATGTAACCGAAATATTCCTTAAATGCGATAGATCAACCACCATCAATCTAGTACGCCATAATCATCCAAGATGTACTCCACAAAGATTTTATATATTTTCATCTATAGGATATATAAATATATATATAGGCATTTTATTCTCACCATATATATACATATACAAATCATCCACACCCATGACCAAGTGTACATATCATATCTGATGTATAAGGGACATGCACATAATCCACCCGGCTATATATATTGCTGATAAAAGTGCATCAATGCTATCATCTTCCCAGTGCCCTGCTCACGTAGCAACTGGGGACCACCTGGTGGGGATCAACGACAACCACTTCGTGATAACTCACACACACGACGTCCCGGGAAGCGGTCATAGCTCCAACTGGCAATGAGACGAAACATACCCACCACACCTCATCCCAAAAATATATCTATCGTATAACAACACAAGGGACGACTATAACCTGGGGAATATCCACACCCTGCTCTATATGCCATGATGCTCACCCTCTGCGCGGAAACTTCCCAATGATAGCATGAGCGGGGGGTATGATTAACCAAATAAGTATATATATCGTTCACATAAGCAATATACATACATCCATATGATACCATCATATGATCAAATAGTAAACCATCATATACAGTTTAAATATCCATACCATGTATGTCCACATCATAAATGTATCCATATATTCATATTTATATATAGATATTTGTACATATATTCACACATCGTTATATCTATACGTACAAACAAATTCTCGTTCATATGTATAAGATATATAAACTCGACTATAAGTATACATAATCCTCAATATACAAGCCGTCACCATAATTTCGTTTAATTTACCTCGATATATGAATACAATCCCTCTCTTGAAACATATTCAATCATTTTTCCTATGATGAATAGTCTCCCAAAATCATATGTATTTATATATACATATATATTCAACCTTAGGGTTATCACCCAAAATTTTGTGTAGGAACCCATCACTACACATTTCATCCATATTCGAAAGTACATAATCACCTCTAGTACTATTTAACCATAGGCGCATACATGACTTAATAGTCTAAAACCTCAAATTATTCCAACCTCGTTTTAAGTATTGGAATCTCAATAATTATTTCCCCCACAATTACGTGTAAACTATCCTAACTAGAATTTATGCCACCGCTTATTCTAGTCGATAGCACTATCCAAAGCGTTCCCAATTTCACTTATGGTTCAATTAATCTTATGAACCCTTACTCCTATTGAGTAATCAATTGTTCCTTAGTCTAAAAATTTCTAAGGATACGAGACCCCTCACTCTCTAAGAGTTATCAACCTCACATCATGTTTATAACTTTTATCTATAATTGGTATTCCCGACCTCAATGAAGTTTCCCCACAATCTCCATATGCAACTCCAATACATACATGGATACATTTCTCCCAAATAACCCTAAGGAGTCCCCAAAATCCTAATATGTGAGAAACTCCTTATATGTCTCCAAAATCATATCTCTTAGATCATAAGAGAAGGCCCCCAAATCAATAAACCCAACCAAAAAGGCTTTGGAATCACTATGGAGAAAATACCTCAAAATGCACTGTTTTCGAATCGATTCGTCACTAATCCGAATCGATTCGGCCTAACGAATTGATTCATCCTCCAAGGTGAATCGATTAGGGACCAAAGACCTGGGCTTCTGCCACAGGCCGAATTGATTCAGCTTGGCTCCAAATCGATTCGGTCAATGCAGACCTGCCAATTTCCCTAAACCGAATCGATTCGCTTAAGGGGGCAAATCGATTCGGACATGCAATTTTTGAAGGGTTCTTCTTCTTCATCAAAACCCACGAATTCTAAACCCTAAATTTTC
Source organism: Sambucus nigra (assembly GCA_949130495.1). Lineage (NCBI taxonomy): Eukaryota > Viridiplantae > Streptophyta > Magnoliopsida > Dipsacales > Adoxaceae > Sambucus > Sambucus nigra. The sequence goes on from OX422220.1 coordinate 187,353,928, forward strand.
ATTTCTAAGCCCCAAACCTTCATGAAATCATGATTTTAAGCCCATAAATCAACCCAAAGTTGATCCCAACCATTTATATTCCATTAAATCCATATTTAAACATTGATTTCAAAATTTAACACAAAAATCTAGGTTTTGATATTAATGCCCAAAAATCCATTTCTTTAACCCACAAATTATGAAATGAAATACACAAATAGCTATTTAGCAAGATTAAACACTTGCCTCAGATTTGTAGAGGTTGGGGTCGTCTTCGATGTCGCGTGTAGGGTCAAAATCTCCAAGCTTTTATTCCCCTCTCTCTCTTCTCTTCTTCTTTCCTTCTTCTTTTCTCTTTTCTTTCTATTTCTCTCTTTCTCAAATGATAAGGCTTCATCCGTAAGCCTTTAAATCCCATAAAACAATAAACCCAATTTTAAATGTTAATACACACTTTAAACGACTCGTTTACACCAATTCGAGTCAAATTGACTTAAAAAATATTTCGGAGCCGAAATAAAACTCAATGACAGTCATTTTGACTATCTCGACCCTTCCGGAATCGATGGTACACTCAAAATCATCATCTGGAATACATTAAAATATTCTCTATTTTTGGACCTCATTTCCCAAATTTTAAAATTCTCCAATTTAATTAAAATTTATTTTCCCAAAATTTAATTTCCCAATCTCCAAAAATCGTGGGGTGTTACAATACTCCACAACTCTTTAGTTAAATAACTTATCTTCTTGTTCAAAAATTCAATATGTATTCTCCTTGAGAATAAATTACTTAATTTAGAGTTCCATTTTTATCCTTGAATGCAATCACTCTTTTTGTTGATCTTTTGTTATCGCCTTTGGCATCGTACTCTTGTTGTATTGTATACTATTACCAATAAAAAGTGAGAAACAATTACTTACATTATTTTATGTGACAGCCCGCCTAATAAAATACCGGGTGATCAGTCCTATACCAAATTAAAACTAGAATCCCAGTTGGTACATCCTTAGCGTCGCTGTCGAAAACTTTTTAAAACATACTAACCACCTAGTATTCCAAAAGCTGGTGCCAAATTTTAACTTTTTAATTAAACAAAATAGTGCATGCGGAAATAAATATAAACCATTCACACAACTGAATAAAACTCAACTGAAATAATTAATTACACAGCTTGCTGAATAAACCATCGGCCACCAAAGTGAAATAATCTATTACAATATTCAACACCGGAATAAAACAAATCTCAAAACTGAACTGAAAGTCTGGGCGACATGCCCTAAATAAAACTGGAACTGATGAATGATTCCTACTCTAGGAATTAATAAGCGATGTGTCTAATCCAAATTCCTGCTAGCATCCACATATGCCGCAACTCCATGTCCCTGGAATAGAATATCAATCCTGGCGTCCCTGTGGCTGGACACCGAAAAGGTTTTGAAAATAGTTTTATAGCAAGGGTTAGAACCCAAAACATTTTGAAAATATTTAGCAAGAGAATTAACTGCAGTAATTTAAAATGCATGAATGTGCTCCATATTTATGTTAGTGTCGCACACCCTTGTGGACAATCTCACCCCTCCACTATGATGCAAACCTAATAGTTACCTTGACCCCCACCTAGTTGCACTATCCCATCCAACTAGTCCTGGTATAACCTCCCCTTGCCATACTACTCTAACCCGAGTATAATGATTCTTGAATTATAAGTTATTTCACAATTAAATTAATTCCTTCTTAATTAGTAGCATATAACCGTGTCACAAGTTATATAAAGTAAATACATCACACACTATATTATTACCCGCATATAATATTGAATACCATTATATACGTACCTTTACTAAAACATCCACACATATAACATATGTATATCCATCCCTCCGAGTATACCCTCGCCGGATGATTCCCTATAAAGTTCTATCTCACTATGTGTGCTCACATAACCTAGTTACCCAAGTTGGAATCACTCACCAACTTGTCCCAAACTATAAACATAGTGGAGACGGTCATATTCCTTCCCTAAAAGTGAGATCATCCCCTCACCCATATACCGGGCGCTATGACCTGGGGATATACTCGCCCTACTCCTCAAGCTAGGGGATTCACCCACATCGCGCAACCTCCCTTGATAGCACTAGAGTATATAAATTGAATAAATATGTAGTCACTGATATTTAATATCACACACAATATATATACATGTATATATATACTATCACTACACCGTATATATATAATATAAACCTCGGCTTTACCGAGTACTCAAAATCCCATACACTAGCCTGTAATTTCCTGAGTCTGTGGCCCGACTCAACATAATTAATTTTCTCACTTAATCGTTTATCATCTTCCCGAGTCTATGGTCCGACTCTGATATAATTAATTTTCTCACTTAATAATTTATCATCTTCCCGAGTCTATGGTCCGACTCTAAATAATTTAATTAACACACTTATCAATTTAATACCTTTTTGAGTCTATCATCCGACTTTAATTAAATTAATTAACACAATTATTAATTTAATAGCTACCCGAGTCTAAAATTTGACTCTAAATTAACTAATCACAACATTAATTAATTTATTACTTTTTCGAGTCTACCTTCCGACTCTACCTTTATTAATTAACACATCCATTAATTTAATAACTTGGTGTCACTCAACCATTATCCCCGGACTCGCTCACTTGGCCCATAACTTAATATTTCACGAGTCTATGTTACTATCACAAGGAAACACACAATAGGCGTTCACAACCCAATTATTCCTATAAAACAGTAGGTATTTACACAACCCAATTATTCATACTTGTACGTAATATATTTCTCTCTAATATTCACCGTACTTGTTTGCTTTACGAATTTATTTCACTTTCGTAATAATTCAAGTATTCACATAACTCTAAGGGTCCTAGTTATCGCTTGTTATATCAATTGAGTAGTTACCCTTGTTAACCCACTGACCTAATGAATTTAAGCTCGCTCACGCTTTTCCGTATTATATTCTTATCATCTCGAATTAGAGTACGTCACAATCAAGCCTATGAATCTCCACTTTAACTCTCTCACAAAATTAAAGTACAACACTCAATCATAGACCTACTTCCATATCATTATTCCATCCATATATTTCATCAAGGTCCCAAACACTTCCTCAATAAAATTTTAGACATTTGAGGCTTAAAAAGAAAAATCTCAAATTTTCTGGCAGATTAAACACCCTCTAGTAAAATTTCTATCTCTCCCTCTACAGAACTCTGATTGACTTTATTCGAAGTTCATTGGATATCTAAGAGAAATACCTTTCCAGTAATGTATGGTTCACACTCTAATTCGAAGTAAAATTCAAATCGTACACATTTAAAATCACATCAAAATTCTGGCAAATTACTATGTTGACAGATCAAACACACTGTAGTAAAATGTCGATTACTCCCTCTACAGAACTCCGATTGACCTGATTCTAAGTTCATTGGATAGCTAAGAGAGATACATTTCCAGAAATGTATGGTTCACACTCTAATTATATGTACAACTCAAATGGAATACGTTTAAAGTTATGTGAAAAATTCTGGCAGATTGACCTCTTGTGTTCATCAAATAAATCCTAAGTCATTCAAGATTCATGTTCTTCATCCAAGAACTCATAAAGATTCCATGTTAATAATCAAATTTAACTTTATATTTACTTAGGGATTAATAGTACACTTATTTCTTACTTTGAATCTTACCCAAGTATTCCTTTAACAAAACCCCATTTTCTACCCATTTATCCCCAAAACGAATTTTAGTTTACACATCAGTAAAATATGAATTGGATATCACCATTTACGCATTACCGCAAATTTACCACTTTCCTAAAATTATTCGTGGGGTCTGATTCCATTGGTGTAGATAATGGTTGATGAAGAACACCCCAAATTAGTCCCTTAATTTGTCTCCAAAAGATCCCCCAATTGACTTCTTGATTAGCTTCCTCTAATCCTCTCCCAAACCTTAGGTTTAAGTTTTTCTATCTGCCGTTCCTAGTCCCTCAATTAGGTTAAAAACACTAAATCCCGTTTTTGGCCATCTGGGCCTAATTAAAATGACACAATTCACCCCGTGTGGGCCCGACTATGCCCAAAAATACCCCAAGAAGCAATTACTACCCCAGGTACACTTTTCTGACTATCTCGACCCATTCGGACGCAATCGTGTTGTGACACCCCGACTAATTAAACACCGGGTAGCTACTCCTTTATAAAATTAATTCAAAATGCCAAGTTGGCTCAGTTAATAGCATCACTGTCGAAAACGTTTTATTTTTACTAACCACCTAGTATTTAAAAAGTAAGTGCCAAATTTTATTAAATCTGATTAACATGCAACAGAAGTAATGAAGAAATAAATAACACCATTCACCATACTGAAGTAAAACGAATAACCATCACAAATGTAAATAAACTCTGGAGGAAAAACTCCTCAATACAAATCCCACAACTGATAAGTAAACTGAAATAAATAACTAAAACTGAATACTGAGCAATACATGCTAGAGTCTGAAAACTGAAATGTAAAAATGTCTAATAGAATTGGGCAACATGCCCTACGACTGATAGATGCTGAGACTGGAATCCAAATGAGAGAATCGTCTACATGCAAATCCCTGTAGCTTCCACAAACAGCTACAGCTCGTCACCTGAATGAGAATCCTATGCTTGGTGTCCTTGTGGTTGGGCACCTAAAATGGTTTTACAAGAAAATATATTTGAAAGCAAATGGGTCAGAGCCCGAAAGTGGAAATCATTTTAAAAACCTGCAAGTGCTTTAAAAACATTTAAAACATTAAATGCAAATTACATGTTAGGACGTGCACTCACATTAAATTCTCACCTCTCGACTAACTGTGCACTCCTAACGTAAGTACCCATCTATAACTACCCTTTCCACTAGCTAAGTGACAACGTAACTAGCTAAACTACCAAAGGTTCTACCCATTTTACTCGGTTAATTTAACATAACAACGCTCGTAATTTAATAGAGGTTTAACGTAACTCAGTTACTAACTATGCCATTGATATAACTATCAGCTAACTCATTATATATCTCGAAACAATACCGTAATATTTTTACAACATTAACATGAGGATTTCCATTAATTTAATGTATATTATTCACATCATAAATGTACGATACAAGCACCCCGCAATCTAAGCTATGGTGCACACATACTCTGCTATCCATCCCGGTACATCACGTACATAAGGATCACATATTCCGAATCTCTCAGGAATAGTTCAGATAACACAAATCACAAATAGTGGAGGTGAACACAGTCACCATCACATGGGTCACGCACATACCTACGCTCCCATGGTCAGCGGACTTATTAATATCACAATAAGTCTTTCTATGACCTATGTTCATCAAGGTACCAGTGTATATCCCCCCCGTAGGCACACAAGGATTATAGGGTCCTAAGCGAACGCAAACCTCCCGTGATAGCAAGTATGGTAGGTATGTCATACACACAATCCATATAACAATATTAAGTAAACACACATCTTAGTAATACCGTATTATATTCGTAGTACATATTGCACTCTCGTACTAATCATGATTATCACAACTTATTTTATTCTGGTTCATAATTATACGTGTCATAATTTATCCTCACATTGTAGTAGACACTCACGTCTCAACCCAAACGGTTCATTGAATATAACTCTCGTGTATGATTTACTCATCTCAATAACTCAAAAGTCCCAAATCAATCACTATATCATCAAAGGAATACTAACACTACCCTTGAACTAGTTCCCGAGACTCCAAAAGTCAAAACAGTCCAAAAAGGACCAAACTGTCAACTCATTAGAAGTCTCGTTCGAACGAGGCTTCGAACGAGTTTGGACTATCAGGTCGTTAGAAGTCTCGTTCGAACGAGGCTGTTCGAACGAGATCCCAGTTCGTTCGAACGAACTGACCCTTCTAACGACATCTCGTTCGAACGAGATATCGAACGAAAATTCCTACTCGTTAATAACGACTGGTCAACTCGTTAGAAGCTCGTTCGAACGAGCTCGTTCGAACGACCTGGGTGCTGCTTCTAACGAGTGGCCAGTTTCGGCCCAGATTTTTCCCCAATTCGTTTTTCACCATTTTTACTCCTCAAACCTCTTCTAAAATTCGTTCCCACAATATATTGAGTTCTCTAATCATCCTCAAACATGTTAAGGGGCTATACTAACATCATTAAAGGGTTTAATATCTTCTAAACATCATTAAATCACAATTTCTACATTAATTCCCAATTTTCTTCAAGAACATAAACCCTAACTTTTTCTCAACATAAATTCCCAGATTTTAATTCGTTTATACATCACCTAGATATGAAATCTCCGAAATTAAATCTCCCAACAATGTTTCCACATGCAAACCTATCCCAACATTCAATAATAACTTCAAATTTCATGGGTTTTCTTTTAATCTTTCAAGAACAATCAAGATTCTTCAATTTCTAACATGGAAAAGACATTCTTCGAATTTAAATGAAATAAAGTCACTTGCCTTGGTTTGATTTCTGAATTTGGTGTGGGTTTGGTGTAGAATTTCTGCAGAATTCCTCTCTCTCTCTCCTTCTCTAAGCTTTCTTCTCCAAAAGGCTATGGTGGCTAGGGTTTGCTTTGGGGAAACTTATGAAAACCTAATTTAATAAACCTCCGTAGCTTGTTGGGTTAATAAGGGTTGGTTGGGATCAATCCTTATCAGATTACAACTCTCAATTTTCGTCACTTTTAATTACCCAAAAATACCAAATTACTAAAATACCCTTTAAGTTACCGGGATGGTCTAAAAATACCCCGGGACCCAAACTATACCCCCGGCTAGTGTTTTCAGACTATCTCGACCCTTCCGGACGCGTTGGCGCACTCAAAACAACCATACGGATTATAGATTTTAAATTCACTTTTATTGTCAAAATATTATACCGTGACGCGGCGGTCCCACGCGTCTCAACAAAATTTCTAAAATGCCGTATATAAATCTCACGACAAATTTTATAATACCGAATACATATATAATCATATATGCACTTAATCAAATACTAATTCGCATCACATTAGTATTTATGACCCGGATTAATTTCCAATTAATACGCAATTTAATTAATTAATCCCAAAATAAATATAGTCAAAAATACGGGGTATTACATACTTCCCCCCTAATAACTGAATTTCGTCCCGAAATTCGAAACTAGAAAGTACCTGCTAAAAACAGCTCTGGATAACGTTCGCGTATCTCATCCTCGCGCTCCCATGTGGACTCCTCGACATTGTGATGTCACCACTAAACACGTACTAACGGGACTATCTTTGACCGCAGTTTCCTCTCGCTTCGGTCCAAAATAGCGATTGGCCCCTCCTCGTAGGAGCTATCCGGCTGGAGATCGATGTCCTCCACAGCAATGTGAGAATGAGCCAAATTATCTCTAAGGTATTTCCTCAGCGAGGAAATATGGAACACGTCGTGAATCCGATGCAAGTGCTCCGGTAGTCCAAGTCTATACGCAACGGGTCCGATCCGCTCAATAATAGGAAACGGCCCCACATACCTCGGTGCCAACTTTCCCTTCTTCCCGAATCGCATAATCCCCTTCATCGGAGAAACCCTGAGCAAAACCTGGTCCCCCACTTGGAACTCCCGGAAAAATCTCTTCGCATCAGTATAACTCTTTTGCCTGTCTTGAGCTACCCGAATGCGACTCCGAATCAACTCAATCCTTGCCGAAGTATCCTGAATCACTTCCGGTCCAAGTAGTTTGTTGTCCCCCACTTCCAACCAACATGCTGGAGAACGACAAGGCCTACCGTACAATGCCTCAAACGGAGCCATGCCAATCGTGAACTGATAGGAGTTATTGTAAGCAAATTCCACCAGTGGAAGGTACTGCTCCCATCCACCCCCGAAGTCAATAATGCACATGCGTAGCATGTCTTCCAACATCTGATTGGTGCGCTCTGTCTTCCCATCAGTCTGCGGATGATAAGCCGTACTCAACCGCAATTTCGTGCCCATGGCCTCCTGGAAACTCTCCCAAAATCTCGAAACAAATATCTTGTCTCTGTCAGACACGATATTCAGGGGTACACCGTGAAGTCTCACAATCTCTGAAATGAAGAGCTGGGCATACTGTCCCGTAGTGTAGTCAGTCCTTACGGGTAAGATGTGAGCGACCTTGGACAACCTGTCCACAATTACCCAAACGGAGTCGTGACCCCTCTGCGATGTAGGCAACCCCGTGACAAAATCCATTGATATGCTCTCGCACATCCACACCGGAACCTCCAACGGTTGTAGCAATCCTGCTGGTCTCTGATGGTCCACTTTGACAAGCTGACAAGTGGCGCATTTCGAAACAAACTCAGCGATATCTCTCTTCTTACCGCTCCACCAATACTGCCGTCTCATGTCTTGGTACATTTTGTCGCCTCCAGGATGTACCGCGAACCGTGAGCCGGGCGACTCTGCCATCACCTCGTGCCGCAATTCTTCCCCTTCCGGGACTACCAATCTCCCATTGAAGCGTAATCCCCCGTCTGAGCTAACGGTATAGGATTCAGCTCCCTCAGCTAGCAATCGGACTATCTGCTCCTGACAGAACGTGTCATTAGCCTGTGCCCGTACTACCTTCGTAACAATCTGCGGTGTAATGGTCATCACAGACATGAAAGATCGGGCCACTGCATCCTGGTGTCCCAATTCCTTCCATTTTGCCTTCCACACCTCTGCCACCTCATCTGCTGGCCTACGGCTCAACGCGTCTGCTACCACGTTAGCCTTACCCGGGTGGTACTGGATGTCGAACTGGTAGTCTTTCACGAATTCAAGCCACCTACGCTGCCTCATATTCAGCTCCTTCTGCGTGAACAGATACTGCAGTGACTTGTGGTCCGTGAACAGCTGAAACTTCTCCCCCAAAAGATAGTGCCTCCAAATCCGTAAGGCAAATACCACTGCTGCCAACTCCAAATCATGTGTGGGGTAATTCTTCTCATGAGGCTTAAGCTTACGGGAAGAATAAGCTATGGCCTATCTCTCCTGCTGCAAAACACCTCCAAGCCCTTGCAAAGACGCATCGGTGTAAACCAAATACTCAACTCCCGGTCTCGGCAATGCTAACACAGGTGCTGAGGTTAATTTGTCCTTCAATTCATCGAATGCCAACCTACAGGAATCACTCCAGATATATGGCACACCCTTGCGAGTAAGATGTGTCAAAGGACCTTCTATCTCCGAGAAACCCCGAATAAATCTCCTGTAGTATCTTGCTAAGCCCAAGAAACTACGAATCTCTGTTGGTGTCGTGGGTTGTCCCCACTCCCTCACCGCTGACACCTTCCCCGGATCGACAGATATTCCCTGGTCGGAAATAATGTGACCCAAGAACTGGACCTCCTTCAGCCAAAACCCGCACTTCTCATATTTTGCATACAGCTCGTTTTGACGAAGTGTCTGCAAAACCTGCCTCAAATGCTCGGCGTGCTCCTCCTCTGTCTGAGAGTAGACCAGAATGTCATCAATGAAGACAATGACAAACTGATCGAGGAAATCTCTGAACACCCTGTTCATCAAGTCCATAAACACTGCTGGAGCGTTGGTCAAGCCGAAAGGCATAACCCGAAACTCGTAAGAACCATATCTTGACAAGAACGCAGTCTTCGAGACATCCTCCTCCCTGATACGCAACTGATGGTATTCCGATCTCAAATCAATCTTCGAGAAGAAAGAAGCTCCTCTCAACTGGTCGAATAAGTCATCGATTCGAGGCAACGGATAGTTATTCCGTATCGTGACCTTATTCAACTCTCGGTAGTCCACGCACAATCTCAGTGAACCGTCCCTCTTCTTCACAAACAAAACTGGAGCGCCCCAAGGTGAGGTACTCCTGCGAATAAAGCCCTGCCCTAACAGCTGCTCTATCTGTTCCCGTAACTCACGCATTTCAGCTGGAGCCATACGGTACGGTTCACGTGCTATAGGTCTCGTACCCGGTAGAAAATCAATAACGAAGTCTATCTCTCGACTGGGTGGTAAGCCTGGTATCTCCTGAAACACATCTGAATACTCCCTGACAACCGGGATCGAATCCAAAGGAATCACAACCTCCTTAGAGGTATCCTCCTCTATGTAATACAGATGAGCGGTCGATCCTCCCTCTGGGCGAGGCATCGCCACTATAAACATCTCCTGCCCCGGAATGGCAAAAACAATGCTCCCGCTGAAGCAATCAATCATGGCCCTATATGCTACGAGCCAATCCATACCGATGATCACATCGTGAACATGCATGTCTAACACTAACATGTTCGCAGGTAATACCAAACCACCAACCTCTACCCCCACTCCCCGGCATATAAAGAAAATAAGTGACCCACTCCCTAATGGTGAGTCGACACACGTCACTATGCTCTCTGCCGTAGCTAACAATCCTAAAGCTTTCGCGAAGTGTGTAGCAATAAAACAGTGTGTAGCACCCGTATCAAATAACACCCGACCCATAGTGCCATGGATAGGAAACGTACCCTCGATCGCGGGCGGTGCCTGTGGAACTGCAGCCTGGTGAACGTTGTAGACACGTCCATACTGTAGCTTCCCCTGTTGAGCTGGGACTGCTGGAATGGGTGGCAAAGCTGCCATCTGTGGCGGTGCAGGAAGAGCGGCGGGAAACATAGGTCTCTGTGGCTCCTGGCGAGCACCCTGCTGCTGCTGCTGTGGGGCCCTGCCCCTATCAGGACAATCCTGCTTCTTATGGCCAGTCTTGCCACAAGTAAAGAACTTCCCTGGGAAGTTCCCTCCCCTCTGCCCCTGCTATCCCCGGCCCTGGTGGCCGTTACCATTCCTCCCTTGGCTCTGCTGGCCCTGATGGAACTGCTGCCCATTCTGCCCCTGTTGGCCCTGCTGGCCGTTTGGACCCTGATGGCCCTGGCGGAAACCTCCCTGTCCCTGCCTGTAGTTCCCTGACCGGAACCTCTTGTTATCCCCCTGCTGGGAGCCCTGCTCAGTCTGTCTCTGCCCCTGACCCGATTGTGCCCCGCTGGCACCATGTCCTCCGGTCCTGCCCTGATGGCTAGACTCTCCCGACCGCTTGCCATCGACCATGTGAAAACGGTGGTCCTGGCAGTGCAATAACGCAGCGTTAACCACATCAGAATACGTGGCCAACGATAGGTTCCCTAGCAGATGCTGACGGATCCTCCAATTCAACCCGTCGGTGAACTTCTCTATCTTCTTCTTCTCTGTTGGAATCTCGTCTGGTACGATATTCAACAGTTTAGTGAACTCGGCCTCATACTCGGCCACTGTCTTGCCCTCTTGCTTCAAACTCATTAGCTTCCTCCTCATCTCTGTATGAACTGCGGATGGAAAGTACTTGCGGTCGAACCGCACCCAGAACTCCTATATTGTGAGGGTATCTCTTTCCTCCGCGGTGGTAATGGACTCCCACCACTGCAGCGCAGATCCAACTAGCTTGAAAGTAGCTAGCACCTGTTTCTGAACGTCGGTGCACTCATGCATCCTCAAATGCCTCTGCATGTCCTTCCTCCATTGGCTCGAGACTACCACGTCTGAGCTACCTGCAAACTCTGGCGGATGCGCTTTCTGAAAAGCGTCACGTACACGCTCCCAAGCAGACGGGAATGCATTAACCTGTATTGGCGCAGAAACCGGAGCCTGAGGTGGTGCCTGCTGAATCACGGCAATCGCAGCATTTACCGCTTGGGCTACTATAGCAGCAACCTCAGCGGCGTTTAACATGCCCTGAACTGGAGCGGGCTGTGGTTCGGGCGTAGCATTCCTGGGAACTCGTCGTGCACGTCGTGGAGGCATCTGAAATAAGAACAAAGTTTATAAGTTCACGGTTTATAAACTTAAAATAGCTGAAGAACGAAGCATACACAATAAGAGTACAACAGTCCTAAAATATAGGGCTCTATATCAAAGAAAACGTAGCGGAAACATAATAGCCGTACAGATCCTAAAGGACACTAGAACCTGATGCTCTGATACCACCTGTGACACCCCGACTAATTAAACACCGGGTAGCTACTCCTTTATAAAATTAATTCAAAATGCCAAGTTGGCTCAGTTAATAGCATCACTGTCGAAAACGTTTTATTTTTACTAACCACCTAGTATTTAAAAAGTAAGTGCCAAATTTTATTAAATCTGATTAACATGCAACAGAAGTAATGAAGAAATAAATAACACCATTAACCATACTGAAGTAAAACGAATAACCATCACAAAATGTAAATAAACTCTGGAGGAAAAACTCCTCAATACAAATCCCACAACTGATAAGTAAACTAAAATAAATAACTAAAACTGAATACTGAGCAATACATGCTAGAGTCTGAAAACTGAAATGTAAAAATGTCTAATAGAATTGGGCAACATGCCCTACGACTGATAGATGCTGAGACTGGAATCCAAATGAGAGAAGCGTCTACATGCAAATCCCTGTAGCTTCCACAAATAGCTACAGCTCGTCACCTGAATGAGAATCCTATGCTTGGTGTCCTTGTGGCTGGGCACCTAAAATGGTTTTACAAGAAAATATATTTTAAAGCAAATAGGTCAGAGCCCGAAAGTGGAAATCATTTTAAAAACCTGCAAGTGCTTTAAAAACATTTAAAACATTAAATGCAAAGTACATGTTAGGACGTGCGCTCACATTAAATTCTCACCTCTCGACGAACTGTGCACTCCTAACGTAAGTACCCATCTATAACTACCCTTTCCACTAGCTAAGTGACAACGTAACTAGCTAGACTACCAAAGGTTCTACCCATTTTACTCGGTTAATTTAACATAACAACGCTCGTAATTTAATAGAGGTTTAACGTAACTCAGTTACTAACTATGCCATTGATATAACTATCAGCTAACTCATTATATATCTCGAAACAATACCGTAATATTTTTACAACATTAACATGAGGATTTCCATTAATTTAATGTATATTATTCACATCATAAATATACGATACAATCACCCCGCAATCTAAGCTATGGTGCACACATACTCTGCTATCCATCCCGGTACATCACGTACATAAGGATCACATATTCCGAATCTCTCAGGAATAGTTCAGATAACACAAATCACAAATAGTGGAGGCGAACACAGTCACCATCACATGGGTCACGCACATACCTACGCTCCCATGGTCAGCGGACTTATTAATATCACAATAAGTCTTTCTATGACCTATGTTCATCAAGGTACCAGTGTATATCCCCCCCGTAGGCACACAAGGATTAGAGGGTCCTAAGCGAACGCAAACCTCCCGTGATAGCAAGTATGGTAGGTATGTCATACACACAATCCATATACCAATATTAAGTAAACACACATCTTAGTAATACCGTATTATATTCGTAGTACATATTGCACTCTCGTACTAATCATGATTATCACAACTTATTTTATTCTGGTTCATAATTATATGTATCATAATTTATCCTCACATCGTAGTAGACACTCACGTCTCAACCCAAACAGTTCATTGAATATAACTCTCGTGTATGATTTACTCATCTCAATAACTCAAAAGTCCCAAATCAATCACTATATCATCAAAGGAATACTAACACTACCCTTGAACCAGTTCCCGGGACTCCAAAAGTCAAAACAGTCCAAAAAGGACCAAACTGTCAACTCGTTAGAAGTCTCGTTCGAACGAGGCTTCGAACGAGTTTGGACTGTCAGGTCGTTAGAAGTCTCGTTCGAACGAGGCTGTTCGAACGAGATCCCAATTCGTTCGAAAGAACTGACCCTTCTAACGACATCTCGTTCGAACGAGATATCGAACGAAAATTCCTACTCGTTAATAACGACTGGTCAACTCGTTAGAAGCTCATTCGAACGAGATCGTTCGAACGACCTGGGGGCTGCTTCTATCGAGTGGCCAGTTTCGGCCCAGATTTTTCCCCAATTCGTTTTTCACCATTTTTACTCCTCAAACCTCTTCTAAAATTCATTCCCACAATATATTGAGTTCTCTAATCATCCTCAAACATGTTAAGGGGCTATACTAACATCATTAAAGGGTTTAATATCTTCTAAACATCATTAAATCACAATTTCTACATTAATTCCCAATTTTCTTCAAGAACATAAACCCTAACTTTTTCTCATCATAAATTCCCAGATTTTAATTTGTTTATACATCACCTAGATATGAAATCTCCGAAATTAAATCTCCCAACAATGTTTCTACATGCAAACCTATCCCAACATTCAATAATAACTTCAAATTTCATGGGTTTTCTTTTAATCTTTCAAGAACAATCAAGATTCTTCAATTTCTAACATGGAAAAGACATTCTTCGAATTTAAATGAAATAAAGTCACTTGCCTTGGTTTGATTTCTGAATTTGGTGTGGGTTTGGTGTAGAATTTCTGCAGAATTCCTCTCTCTCTCTCCTTCTCTAAGCTTTCTTCTCCAAAAGGCTATGGTGGCTAGGGTTTGCTTTGGGGAAACTTATGAAAACCTAATTTAATAAACCTCCATAGCTTGTTGGGTTAATAAGGGTTGGTTGGGGTCAATCCTTATCAGATTACAACTCTCAATTTTCGTCACTTTTAATTACCCAAAAATACCAAATTACTAAAATACCCTTTAAGTTACCGGGATGGTCTAAAAATACCCCGGGACCCAAACTATACCCCCGGCTAGTGTTTTCTGACTATCTCGACCCTTCCGGACGCGTTGGCGCACTCAAAACGACCATACGGATTATAGATTTTAAATTCACTTTTATTGTCAAAATATTATACCGTGACGCGGCGGTCCCACGCGTCTCAACAAAATTTCTAAAATGCCGTATATAAATCTCACGACAAATTTTATAATACCGAATACATATATAATCATATATGCACTTAATCAAATACCAATTCGCATCACATTAGTATTTATGACCCGGATTAATTTCCAATTAATACGCAATTTGATTAATTAATCCCAAAATAAATATAGTCAAAAATACGGGGTATTACACGTGTACTCAGAATTTTCATCCGAAATACTTTTTTACATTTCCAAATTACGACCTCAAAATACGACACACGAGATTTCGAACCATTAAACTAAAAAATCGCCATTATAAATAATTCGGCTCACTCAAATAAATTCTCTGACTCATGGAATTAAGTTTTTCCAATTTAAATATTTTTATAACTCCCAAAAATAACTAAGTATTAAATCCTCAAAATTACGGGGTGTTACATAGTCCCCCCCTTACAAAGGAATTTCGTCCTCAAAATTAAAATGGGCGTAATGTTCCAAGCTTCGCATTTCACTCTCTAGTCATGTGCCTCTATGCCCACTATATCTATCCCATCCGCTTCTAATCATACGTTACACAAGTATGCATTTAAATTAACCAGGGAACCCATACGCCCTATACCCGTGCTTAATCGCACAAAATTTGCCTTAATTAACCCGGGTGTCCATACACCCTATCCCCGTGCTTTACCGCACGAAAGCTACCTGACTATGCTAGTCATAACCCGAAATATAACCTTGAAACCCGTAGTCATATCACACTCACACACACACACACACACATATATATATATACACACACATATATTTACTGCCCGGTGTACTCAACCCATGTACTAACGACCAAACATCTTCCCACTTTCCAACGTTGCACTAAGTTTCATGCGTGGGATGTCTCGAAAAGTGAAATCCAAATAAGGAACCCTCCCGATACATTACTACCTAACATTGTCGGTCATTGATATCCGTTAGACCCTCAGTCCATAGCACATACCCCTAAATACTTGTCTCTTAATACAAAAGTATGTACGCTTACCCTCATGCTACCAAAGACAACATAAAATACTGCGCCCTTACTATCATTAGTCCTTGCGCAAAATAAACCCTGAGCTATTTATCTTTGCACGAAAATAAATCTAATCACCCTAATTCACTTAAGTAAACACCCCTACTTACCGGGATGAAATGTGAGAACACAAAACCTCATTTGGTGTTTATCGCACCACACAATAAAACATATATACACACATATACATAGGCTAAATGCCCTATCAGGTGATACCTCGTACCAATCATATATTGGTGTCGCGAACACCAAAACCTAACACCACTATCCACAATAGTTAAGTTCCATCGCTATCCAGCCGATATTTAAAAAATATTATCAACCCTACTCCCATAATTCTCGAAATTAGTAACTACTCGCATAATACAAAGCTTCACTCAGTGTACACATCCACTCTCCTATGAAGAACACTAAAGAACTCCGCTACCCCACGAAAAGTTTATCCACATACTATGGATGTTACAACCAATGCACCAACTAAATTTGACTCATATGCGAACTCTAATGAAAAATAAGTCTTATTTTGTGACATCCTCTTTGTCCCTCAAAAATATACCCCATGCCCCTAGGGTAAAAATAGTTACCTCCATACTCCAGCCGCAACGACTGATCCTCGGGTTCCGGAGCATCTTCTCCCTACCCGAATGCACTCATGACTTGCTTTAGTGGCTGTACATCCAGGACCTCCTCCTGTAGTTGACCCCTGCCTCTCTTAAGACAATCTCTCTTCATGTGTCTCACTTCCCCACAAACGGAACACCTTCTAATACATTCACCCTGCCACCAGTCCCTTCCATACCAACCTTGTTGGAATTCCTGGCCATCGTGCCGATAGCCTCCAGTTCTAAATCGTTTAGCATGATTTCCCTATCGGAATCCTGCCCCTGATTTCCCCCTATCTGCTACTGGGATACCCCACTGGTACTGTTCCCTCCAGCTTTATCTGACTGGTTAGTTACAACTCCCCTCCTGCTTCCTTTCACGTGGAAGCGATATCCCTGACAGTATCGGAGTGCTGCATTAATGACATCAGTATAAGATACTAATGCGTAATTACCAATTAAATGTTGTCTGATTCTCCAGACTAACCCATCCACAAACTTTACTTTCTTTCTCTCTTCATTGGTTACCTCATCCGGTACAAAATTTGCCAAATGAGTAAATTCTTCCTCGTAGTCGGCCACTGAACTGTCTCCCCTGAGTCACCTCTTTAATTTTCTCCTCATTTCAGTCTCAACAACTTGAGGAAAATACTTGCGATCGAACCACACCCAAAACCCTGCAATAGCTAGTGTATCCCTTACCTCAACTGTGGTGATCGACTCCTACCACTATAGCGCTGCTCCTACTAAACTAAAAGTGGCTAGCATTTGCTCGTGCACCTCATCGCAATCTCCCATGCATAGGTGACACTAGATATCTCTCTTCCTTGACACACTAGCAATACACCTGAACCCCCTCAAACTCTCCTAGATGCCCACTCTTGAAAAAAAATCTCTTACTTACTGCCACCCCGACGACCCCGCGTGAGTCTGAACATCCTGCGCCACTAACCCTTGTAGCTGATCCATGAAAAGTACCCTGCCATTGTGACCACCATCGCTCCAACTGCCTGTGCCACTAGTTTAGTTATCTGTGCTACCAAAATCATCTATGGTCATTGTTGCGGTAACTCTTGCTCCTGACGAGCCTTCCTAGTCTCATCTCCCCTTACTGCCCTAGCTGCTCCCTCTCTCCTGGGCGGCATCGAGAGTGAGAATCGAATCGTATGAGTTCACCCTCAAAAAAATAAATGGTAGAAGAACATTAATGCGCATACGTAAAAGAATACAATAATCCTATGATAGGGCTCTGTATCAAAGATTGCTAAGCCGAAACGTGAAAAGCCGCACAGATCCTAAGGACACTAGAACCTGATGCTCTGATACCATCTGTGATACCTCGCCTAATAAAATACCGGGTGATCAGTCCTATACCAAATTAAAACTAGAATCCCAGTTGGTACATCCTTAGCGTCGCTGTCGAAAACTTTTTAAAACATACTAACCACCTAGTATTCCAAAAGCTGGTGCCAAATTTTAACTTTTTCATTAAACAAAACAGTACATCCGGAAATAAATATAAACCATTCACACAACTGAATAAAACTCAACTGAAATAATTAATTACACAACTTGTCGAATAAACCATCGGCCACCAAAGTGAAATAATCTAATACAATATTCAACACCCGAATAAAACAAATCTAAAAACTGACCTGAAAGTCTGGGCGACATGCCCTAAATACAACTGGAATTGATGAATGATTCCTACTGTAGGAATGAATAAGCAATGCGTCTAATCCAAATTCCTGCTAGTATCCACATATGCTGCAGCTCCATGTCCCAGGAATAGAATATCAATCCTGGCATCCATGTGACTGGACACCTAAAAGGTTTTGAAAATAGTTTTATAGAAAGAGTTAGAACCCAAAACATTTTGAAAATATGTAGCAAGTGAATTAACTGCAATAATTTAAAATCCATGAATGCGCTCCATATTTATGTTAGTGTCGCACTCCCTTGTGGACAATCTCACCCCTCTACTATTGTGCACACCTAACAGTTACCTTGACCCTCACCTAGTTGCACTACCCCGTCCAACTAGTCCTGGTATAACCTCCCCTTGCCATACTACTCTAACCCGAGTATAATGATTCTTGAATTATAAGTTATCTCATAATTAACTTAACTAATTCCTTCTTAATTAGTAGCATATAATCGGGTCACAAGTTATATAAAGTAAATACATCACACACTCTATTATTATCCGCATATAATATTGAATACCATTATATACGTACCTTTACTAAAATATCCACACATATAACATACGTATATCCATCCCTCCGAGTATACCCTCGCCAGATGATTCCCTCTAAAGTGCTATGTCACTAGGTGTGCTCACATAACCTAGTTACCCATGTAGGAATTGCTCACCAACTTGGCCCAAACTATAAACGTAGTGGAGGCGGTCATATTCCTTCCCTGAAAGTGATGTAATCCCCTCACCCATATATCGGACGCTATGACCTGGAGATATACTCGTCCTACTCTTCAAGCTAGGGGATTCACCCACATCGCGCAACCTCCCTTGATAGCACTAGAGTATATAAATTGAATAAATATCTAGTCACTGATTTTTAATATCACACATAATATATATACAAGTGTATATATACTATCACTACACCGTATATATAATATAAACTTCGGCTTTACCGTGTACTCAAAATCCTGTACACTAACCTTTAATTTCCTGAGTCTGTGGCCCGACTCAACATAATTAATTTTCTCACTTAATAATTTATCATCTTCCCGAGTCTATGGTCCGACTCTAATATAATTAATTTTCTAACTTAATAATTTATCATCTTCCCGAGTCTATGGTCCGAGTCTAATATAATTAATTCACACCTCAATTAATATAATACTTTCCCCGAGTCTATGGTCCGACTCTAAATAAATTAATTAACACACTTATTAATTTAATACCTTCCCGGGTCTATCGTTCGACTTTAATTAAATTAATTAACACACTTATTAATTTAATACCTACCCGAGTCTATAATCCTACTCTAAGTTAATTAATAACAACATCAATTAATTTAATACTTTTCCAAGTCTACCTTCCGACTCTACCTTCATTAATTAACACATCCATTAATTTAATAACTTGGTGTCACTTAACCATTATCCCCAAACTCACTCACTTGGCTCATAACTTAATATTTCTCGAGTCTATTTTCCTATCATAAGGAAACACACAATAGGCATTCACAACCCAACTAATCCTATAAAACAGTAGGTATTTACACAACCCAATTATTCATACTTGTACGTAATATATTTCTCTCTAATATTCACCGTACTTGTTTGCTTTACGAATTTATTTCACTTTCGTATTAATTAAAGTGTTCACACAACTCTAAGGGTCCTAGTTATACCTTGTTATATCAATTTAGTTGTTACCCTTATTAACCTACTGACCTAATGAATTTAAGCTCGCTCATGCTTTTCCGTAATTATATTATTATCATCTCGAATTAGAGTACGTCACAATCAAGCATATGAATCTCCACTTTAAATCTCTCACAAAATTAATGTCCAACACTCAATCATAGATCTACTTCCATATCATTATTCCATCAATATATTTCATCAAGGTCCCAAACACTTCCCCGATAAAATTTTAGACATTTGAGGCTTAAAAAGAAAAATCTCAAATTTTCTGGCAGTTTAAACACCCTGTAGTAAAATTTTGATTTCTCCCTCTACAAACTCCAATTGACCAGATTCCAAGTTAATTGGATTGATAAGATAAATACCTTTCCATCAATGTATGGTTCACACTCTAATTCGAAGTAAAATTCAAATCGCACACGTTTAAAGTCACGTCAAAATTCTGGCAGATTACTATGTTGACATATCAAACACCCTGTAGTAAAATATCGATTACTCCATCCACATAACTCCGATTGACCTGATTCCAATTTCATTGGATAGATAAGAGAAATACATTTACAAGAATGCATTTTTAACACTATAATTCGAAGTACAACTCAAATGGAATACGTTTAAAGTTGTGTCAAAATTTTTGGTACATTAACCTCTTGTGTTCATCAAATAAACCCTAAGTCATTCAAGATTCATGTTTTTCATCCAAGAACTCATAAAGATTCCATGTTAATCATCAAATTTATTCAAATTTCATTTTATATTTACTTAGCGATATATAATACACCTATTTCTTACTTTGAATCTCAGCCAAGTGTTTCATTAACAAAACCCCATTTTGTACTCATTTATCCCCAAAACGAATTTTAGTTTACACATCACTAAAATATGAATTGGATATTACCATTTACACTTTACCTAAAATTAACCACTTGCCTAAAATTGTTTGTAGGGTCTGATTCCATTGGTGTAGAGAATGGTTGATGAAGAACACCCCAAATTAGTCCCTTAATTTGGCTCCAAAAGATCCCCCAATTGACCTCTTGATTAGCTTCCTCTAATCCTCTACCAAACCCTAGGTTTAGGATTTTCTATCTGCCATTCATAGTCCCTCAATTAGGTTAAACACTAAATCCCGTTTTTGGCCATCTGGGCCTCATTAAAATCGCCCAACTCACCCCGTGTGGGCCCGGTTATGCCCAAAAATATCCTGAGACCCAATTACTACCCCCGGGTACTCTTTTCTGACTATCATGACCTATCCGGATGCAACCGCATACTCGGAATTGTCATCTGAAATACTTCTTTTCATTTCCAAATTACGACCTCAAAATACGACACACGAGATTTCGAACCATTAAACTAAAAAATCGCCATTATAAATAATTCGGCTCACTCAAATAAATTCTCCAACTCATGGATTTAAGTTTTTCCATTTTAAATATTTTTATAACTCCCAAAAATAATTAAATATTAAATCCTCAAAATTACGGGGTGTTACATTTTAATGCAATAACCTAGATTTGGGTCACCATTGGATCAACCCGCAGCGAGTCAAGGATTTAAAAGGTGGAGTGGGAAAGTCCATTTACTTTATTTAAGAAAATCCTTTAATTAGCTCCAAAATAAAGAACTAAATTTTCCAGTTTTAACTTAAGAAAAAAAGTGATCACTTTAAGTAATTAGTCAATTTATAAGAGTTATTTATGAAAAACAAATCTATTCCACATTGCTAATTAAATAGGAAATTAATCACACATGTCCCTGTATTATTACATGTCATGGACAAAGGCCTAAATAAATGTGTTCAAGAGTTCCCAATTTTTCAAAGTTGCAAACCATGATTTTACAAATAAAAATGACAGAACTCTAATGGCATTGGTTGCCCTCTGGGGACTTACTAGCGTCCTTGTCGACGCCCCTACTCGTTGTACATGGGGGTGGAAGTTTTAACTTAAAAAATAGAATTGAGTGAATGCTCAACAGGGTGGGTAATACTAAGCTATACGTTTTCTAAAAAAATACAATTCATATATCATATATTTTATACATTTTTTCAAAAATGTTTAAAAATTTAGTTAGTATTCACGGAACTACTAATCAGTGCACCCGAGCGATGAGCTCATACTCACACTTGACAAATTTCATCACCCTTTATTGGGTCTAGAGACTAATTAATCATATTTATCCTTTATTCTCAATTATCACATTTCATTAGGTTGTCTTACTTATATATATCAAAGTACAACCATTATCATTTTTTTCTTACATCATCTTTTCTCAAAATCGCCCATTAACCGCATCCCCTTTTACCATTTTTCTTATTCTATGCTTTAAATCATTTGTTCATTTCATCAATGTGCCATTCATTCACTTTATTTACAATATCCTTTTTTAGCCAAAATTCTGACCAATAAGGTTTAAGAGGTAGTCCAACCACTAGGACCCTCATTTTTTTTCAAAATCACCATTTTGTCCCTTTATCATAATTTTTGTGAAAAACATGTTTAATTTCATTTTTTTTTCACTAAAGCTTAACCTTTTGTCTTTTAAAACAACCTGCTCGTGATTTTATGTCAAAAATCAAATTATCATTTTATATTTTTCCACATAAAATATAATTACTCATCCAAGGCCATTTTTACACAATTGTCCATAACATTGTGCTATCATCACACGAGAACCCAAATATTGTTTTCATTCAATCTAATAATATTTAACACATTCAGGGATTTATTTAAACATTTATTCATTTCATCGTAAAACCCATTTTAACTACTTAAACAAGTCGAAGATATCATCATCTACCTTACTACACAATTCTATATGTGTGAAAGAGGATTTCATGCCTAGAAATACATCAAAATGCAATTAGACAATTAAAATTGTGGGTTTGTATATTTTTAACATGCTTTCTTCCATAATCAAGGAAAAATGCCATAAATTTTTAAAAAGACCTTTCTAGGTTTTTTTCCTGTTAAGAAAACTCCATTTTTGCAGGACTACGATACTTTGAAACTCCATTTTAATATAAAGAATCTAGCATTCATCCTGCATAATTACCCTGGCTAGAATACCATCAAATTTCCAAGAGGAAAAACTAACCTTGGATTGGAAAAGGAGAAACACAAAAGGGATGACTTCAGAGCTCTTAAAAACTCCTAAGCTTTAGAACACCAAAGCCCCTCCAAATGAGTCCAAAAGATTTCTCTACTAGTTATGCTCCACCACTTTCTTCCTTGACCCAATATAGATGATTATAAAATGTGCTTAAAAAATTTGTTACTTACGGTTTGGAGGTAGTGGTAAGGTTTGGTTATGGAGGAAAATTTGTTGGAGAGTGAGATGGTGGGTGTTGAGAACTTAGAGAGAGAGAGAGAGAGAGAGAGAGAGAGAAATGCTAAAAATGGTGAGGGAAACCACCCTCACCCTTTCCTCTCATAACCCATAAGAGACCCACTCAAAACCATTAAAAAAAACTCCCCCAAAACACACCAAAAATGCCTCTACCCATCAAGGCCACCAGAAGTTAACACGTCACCCAATTTATGTCCAAAAATATGACAACATATCAGGCTAACTCAAAATGATAGATTTCTTCCCAGGTTGTTTGAACGACAATGAAATCTCATTCGAATGACCTTCTAATAAAGTTGTGCACCTATGTCGAGGTGGGTCATTTTGTGGATGCGTTATATCGATTATTTATTTAATTCATGAATTTCCAATTTTAAAACTTATTTAATTAGAGTCAATCTTTGATCCAAATTAGTTAAACCCTAATCATGCATCTATGTTATATAAATCGGACATGCAAATCGAACAATCACAAATCAAGGTACAAACAATTTTCGGAAAAATACCCTTTTAAGTCAAAAACCATTTATTTCACTATGTAACGTAAATTGCAACTTATAATTAAATATAGAAAAATATGCAAGGAACTTTCAACAGAAAACTCACATAGACCGCAACCTAGAACTAACAAAGATCCCACCGAGAACCTCAATGACCACAATCGCCAGTAAGCAGCTCCCGCGGGAACTATTAATCTAGGAGTAAATATGGCATTCCACAAAGACAAACTTCGAAGAAGTGTTTGGGTTCAACAAATGATTCACAAACGAATTGGGATATTTTAATCAATCAAAAACTAGGTTTTTAACCATAAAGGATGAAAAATTAAATTCAGCAGATTTGTAGTTTTCGTGTATTAAAAGTCTTAATTAAAAGGTCTCAAAAATTTGTATTTATAGCAAAACAAACTTCTTAAGGAAATGGAGGTCATTCGAGTGACATTGTCATGCTGTTTGAATGACATTAGATATCATTACTAACGACCTGAGAAACGATAATTAAAAATGTAAAATAGTACATGGTCCTTTGAAGGACCAATGAAATGACCCTTCGTGCGACCTATCAAATGACAGGGCATGTCATTAGAAGCAGTCGTTTAAACAATTTACCAGTGTCATTGGAATGACATAAACACAAATTTTTTATTTTAAAAAGCTCGCCTACAAGGCTTCAAAAAATAATTTTAACTTATAAAAAAAGACTAAGTTTGGATAAAAATAATTTCAAAAAATATCCCAATACTAATGAAAAGAATTTAAGAAACTTAAACACATTCTATATGAAATTGTACCTCATGTCAGACATATGTTGAAGATATTTGAAATTCAGATCCATCTTCATGAAAAATGAACCTGAACTTCTTCGACAATTGTAGTTGTATACGATATACTCTATATAAACTATGAACTATGGAAATTATGTCATTACAAATCTTCTCCTATGTCTATGTCGGTACAAAATAAAAATAATCCGAATTATCAATAAAATTATTATATAATTCGAACCTTTATCCCCAAACACAAACGAAATATGGTATGGTAAAACTCTTGATAGAGTATTTGTAACAGTTTCTAGGGCAAATACATGATCTACCTATGATTTATGTGGCATTAGGATGGTTAATATGAAGAGTTATGATCAAATAGCCTTGATGAAAAAATTGTGGTGCTATTCAATCTAATTTAGTGTATGTGAGCTTTAATAAAGTTAGATTTAACAGTAGTTCAACGTAATTGAATGGTGGGGTTTGCTTGCTGAATTACCAGTTGCCAAATCTAATCGTCGATAATTCAATGGAACTCCTAATATCATATATTCTTCTACCCCAAATGCATAGAAATCATCGTATCAAATGGGGAGTACGAATAATAAAATCATTGATTCACAGTCCTTTACAGAAATCCACATGAGTGGAAAGTAACATAATATGATTAAATGTTAATGTATCAAAAAATCTTTTATTGAGAGACTAGTGCATAATGAAAATTTCAATTTGATAAATAAGATGAGAAAATATAAATGATATATATTGGTGTTATAATGAAATTGCAATATAGTATATCATTCTTGGTCATAAATTCTTTTGTGGCTTGAAAATCTGGATTTATATAAACTTTGGATGCATTTGTTGCTGATAGTGAAAAATCCTTTACGAAATAAACATGATATGAATGTTAAATTGCTTGATTTCAAATAGTTAATAATTATGAATAGGAAAAGATAAGAATTATAGTAAAAGTACCTCTAAATTGTTTGACTGTAGTGGAGATAACAACTACAATCAAATTATCTTTGACATTATTGAAAATATTTTAAGTTATTAGTGTCATTTCGTGAGCCCACGGAGTGACGGAAATCCTTTCCCCACTGTGTAATTGGGTATGTGGTTAAGGAAGTATGCCTATTATATCTCCACATTGAATGCACTGAATATTCTAAAAATAAGAAAGTAGTACCTTTGATTTTTAATCTTTAAAACCCATTTTTTTACTATAGATCCCTAACAGGTTCATCCTCAATAGGTGATATTGATGTCAAAAGTGCCAACACATCTAATTATATAATTAGTGATTAGATAGTATGAAATGAATTTAACGTATGTTGTTAATTGTGTGATGAGTAATGAATATAATATACATGTCAGATATGTGTCAATGCCCAATTTAGATGTCAATTCACCAAATTGCAGAAATTGGAAGTGATATTTTGGAATCAGAAAATTGTCTTTTTCGTAATGCATAAACCTTGAAGATGGAATGAATTCAATTATTAAATTGTGGGATGAGACCATGTAGGTATGTTCGGTATCCATAACTCTAAAATTAGTTATTGTGTAGACATTTCCATCATTCAGTAAAGTGTCAAATTTATGAAGTTTGTATTTACGCATTACGTCATGTATCGAATCACCCTGTGAATTTAAAAAACACATATGATTAAAGGAATAATAGTAATGAAGAATATGTGATTTCTAGGGACAAAATGGTAATAAAAATGATAATGTATAAATGATTTACCTGATCATCAACTAAGAGAAAGTTGTCAAATATTTTTGGGTTATAGCCATGTCGAGGTTTGGATTCCCATTTTCGGACGACACGTACAGAGATGGTCCAATCATACTTACATGGTGAAAGATCTTCAAGTGTTATAACTTGCTTCATGTTTCTGAATGGTTTTTTGAGAGAAGAATTATTGGTGAAATGAATTAAGGTAGTAAAATCAGAAGTAAAAGGAATAACAATATTAACAATTTAGTGAATTGCGTAAATATTCCCATAGATATAGATGAAAGAACCTCATTGCAGATAATATTTTGTTGTGAAATGTCTATCAATTTGGCCATCATTATTTATGAATAATTTTAGACCGATGCTTGAAGTTACTCTAGATATAACGACATACCATGACTGAAAACAGGCTTTGGCAAGTATATTTAGACTTGATCGAGAGTTTGTCCTTAGATTTTGTTGCTTGTCATAGAGAAAGAAAGCCGAACTGGAAATTGTCATCTTCTCAGAATAAAAGGTCATTTGGAATTTGTTGTAGACATTATTATTCGTGGAATAAATACTTTTGGGCCTATATTCGATCCTATAATAATTATAGCCTCAATGACCAATGGAGATAATTGTGTAATGATCAATCATGTCCCATTGCAAAGGTAGACACTTTGGTTTATGTTTCTCATTAGTATAGTAGGTGAACCAATCTTTAGCTCCAAGATATGACCTGGGAGTCCAACAAAGTTCGAGCTATTTAAAAATTCAACAGGAAAAAGCACATCTTGGTCATGAATGTCCCTAGTAGCCTTAGATATTGAGTCTAAAATGAAATATGTTTCCGTGTCTCCGAGAATGACATTTAGTACATAAGCATTAAAGTTTAGTAAGAATAGCTTGACCCTTGATGTAATCTGGATCACAGTATCTATTGAATAAATCGGGGTAAGCACTTGAAACAATATCGTCAATTGGGTTATTCGAATGGGGTATAAGGTTGGCATGTGGCATTTTAACCCAGAACAGATAGTCTTCATCTTTGAAAGATTTTGTTTGTAATTTATCATCACCTACTGCTAGTAAACAATCTCTGAATG
Source organism: Sambucus nigra (assembly GCA_949130495.1). Taxonomy (NCBI): domain Eukaryota; kingdom Viridiplantae; phylum Streptophyta; class Magnoliopsida; order Dipsacales; family Adoxaceae; genus Sambucus; species Sambucus nigra. The sequence goes on from OX422220.1 coordinate 187,381,263, forward strand.
AATTTGAATCTTGTATCCACATGTTTTTTGATAGGTTTAATACATGGCATAAACTCTAGAGATTTGATTTGTTAATTGATGCATTTACAATTTCTTCTCTGCTCCCCTAATGAATAGCATGTAGTTTTTGCTAAAAATTCCACAAAGAAGAACTGTATCTCCTCCAAAATGCTTTTCAAAAGAATTTTCATCATCAAACCTCATTATGTCTCTTAATGTTCGGTCAACATCTTCAAAATAATGATGATTGTTCATTAGAGCCTCATCCAAAATAATTAGGCTTATTTTCCTAATGATCTCTACAAGATGAGTCCATTAATGAATATTGCATTTTGAATCTTAATGAATATTAATGGGAATCTTAAATATTAAATGAGAAGTTCATCCATTGGGTAGCAATATTGATGCAATTCTTGAATATGCATCTGCGAGAATTAATTTGTATAAAAAAGTTTTCCCTGTGCCACCTGCCACATTTACAAAGTAAAATCATCCTCTGTTTTCATTAACGGATCGTAAAACATGATTATAGACATCTAATTACTCATCATTCAATGAGTTTTACATGTTAGTATGGTCATATGCCAAAGAATTCTCATCGTACGAAGGTTCCTCTCTTAAAAGCCTATTATCCTTTTCTAGAATCAGTGTAGCATCCGATAGTGGCATTGGTTGGAAATCTTTTAGGAATTTCCCATTTTTGTTCAAAATATATTCAATTTCTTTAAGAGCATAATTGTTCAATTGATTTTGACTCAGAATGAGATTAGGGGGCCTATGATTTTTCTTTGAAGATGAAGAAAATCTTTTGGTAGAACCTACCAATTGTCATCCCAAAGCCTTTTTGGATCAGCAACCTCATTTAATAGAAGCATTACAGCAACTAGGTCGCGTAATTGATTACCCGTAGCCCATTATGAAGCTTAGTCTAGAGCGTCATGCCATTCTTTATCATCTTCCATTAGCCCAAGGTCATAACATGCATCTTTGCATATTGGCTAAATAATTCCATTCACCATCTTCACCTCATCGTAATTTCTTACTCTGCGAAAAACTTTGAAGAGCATCATATGTAAAATGTTTCACGAGAGGCTCGATGAGAATAAACTCTACGACCTAGGAAGGTACCTAAATGTTTCCTTCTAAACCATTCCTTTGCGTGCGAGTCCTAATCCCATTTTGATGGAAATTCATCATATGTTAACTGCCTCAATATCTACCCTTTCAATGATCGCATCCAGATTGTTAGAATCTATAAAAGTGACAACCTTCTTGTCCGGCAGATGGAATGTCAAACGCTCAACGCTGATGCTTTGATATTGTACATGAAATTGATTAATTCTCAAGTAAGCTTCAGATGAAGATAAGTAATGACAATCGAGGAATGTTTTAATGTCATCAACCTCTAACATTTATCCGTTATAATTATCATTATTTTGGATAATTTATTCCATCAGCTCCATTTTGGTTATGTCTGGGACTTTATTTATGTACTTGAAAAGGTACTTAATCTCCCTTGATTTATTACACCATTTGACATTTATGTGAGTTTGGTATTTGACTACCAAGTTAATATCGTGGGGAACTATGAATCTATTGTCAAGTTTGATTCCAAACTTCTCTACAAATCTCCCATCATCTCTACGTGTATAAATTGGGAATCCATTTTCATCAAATTGGGTCATGCCTGTGAATTTTTTGGGAAAAGTTTTGGAGAAACTTCCATCTTCCATACAAGGAGAATGGGTATTAACGTGCTCATAGGGGACATGCATCATGAATTATGAAACAAATGCGTATCCAAATGGGTCAATAATATAATGAGATAACTCAGCAGAAATAATCTTATCAATATCCTTTGATTTTGGATGTTTTTCGTTTTCATGTAGGAATAGAAGTTTGTGTGCATGTGGCAATCCTCTTTTTTGGAATTCAATTGTGTAGATAACTTTCATAAAAATTGTATCTTCTTATAGTCATTAACATGGTATAGATGGTTAAGAACACAAATAATATGATTTTTAATTACGGATCATTACTTATTCAATATAAAATCCTTACCTGCCATTACTTTCCAAAAGTGTGATCCTTGTACTAAATCCCGAGAGGATCAAGTTTAATTTTAAAAACTCAGGTGATAATATCTGGCCTATCATCAGGCTTCTGGACACGAATGAGTTTGAGAAACTTTGTGTTTTGGGGGCATTTAGGATTATCCGTAAAAGTGATGAACATATCTGGATTACTAAAGAGTCTACAAATATCCATTGCGTCTTGAAAGTTTTGAGGCATATAATGTGGACCTCTAGTGAAACTTAATGGAAGGACAATATGCTTACCTACATATGATGACTTTGAATCTCCTTGAAGTACAACATCTTCGAACCCTTTATATAGCTCAACCCTTAATCGTGATTGGTTTGTTCTAACCCATCTCAATCGTTCTTGTTCTATGCACGCATAGGCATCAATAATATATTGTTGGAAAAGTCCTCCAGAGTGAAAAACATTGTTGCATTCAATTGTTATTTGATGCAAATTGTATCCATAATATTATCTTATTGTCATTCATTTCCGTTTAGTCTTACGTTTCCCACTGCTATTTTTGTAAGTTATACCTAGTTGATAGCCATCTTCTCCATATAGGAATAACAATTATTATTTCATATCCATAAAGGATGATTTAATCTCACTAATTCTTTACAAACCATTTGACTTATGGTCAACAATAATATATATCATGACATTTTCCTTAGTGAAGTCACTAATAATGAGTGCGACTATTTCGGAAGTAGTAGGCATATTGTAAATCATTATGTCTTTGGAACGATTTTTAATCAATCTTATTCTCACAAGCATTACATTTGAATGCTCAAAACGCTCATGTGCCATTCGAAAACTTTTGCAATCTCATTGTTCTCATCAAGCATTGATAGTAATTTCAAAATAACTTTTTCATCCAACTTTGATTTTGGTCTATCTCCTCCTAATGATTTCATTCGATTGCCCAACTTCTTCTCCATGTCATAAATATATAGTTGCACAAATTTTTGGATTTGACCTTCAACTGGAAGCAATAAACTAAGAAAATGATGGGTTGGGCCACTAATTCGATAAATATATGGATTATTCGATTATGAACTTAGCACTAGTAGAGGTAAAGGAGAACATTGAATTATATTCTCTAATGTGGTCCTCTAATTTAGATTAACCCTGCTCATTTTGAGAATCTAGTAGATCGTACAAAATTTGGGGTGCGACATTCATAATGGGTTAGTTGATCTTGCCTTCGTGGCAAAACAATTATAATTTAGGGTATGTAGGAGAACGATGCTTATCAGTTCTCTCCTCGTACCATAGCATGGCACTACAATTGTCGTAACCTGCACTAGGACCATCGAAATTCCATGCTCATTAAACTTCCGTATAAAATTTATAAATCTATGCATTTACTAAACCATAATTGAAGTTAATACATAATTTTTTATGAGTGTATTCAATGAAGCACTTACTTATATCGTACTTACTTTTCAGTGTCATATTCAAATGATCTTTACTTCGATTCGTACGTTCTGATGTTGACTTATACCCTAAAGTTAATAGATAAATATAATACTCAAATGATATTCAAAAAACTAAATATTTATTTTTAATATAAATATGTGTTACTCTTTCGTACAGTTAATAAATGACTAACGTGATCCAGTTACAAATTGAGTGATTCCAACGCATGGTCTACAAAGGTAATGGTATATACACAATAGTTACCGGGACGAGTAATCACATTTGATGATTCATTAGAAATCGTTGTTGTTATGACATCTCCATATTCTAGTAGTTTTTGTTCGAGACGTAATTGTCTTTTGTTTCTTTGTGGTAGACCTCCCTCACTTACTTAAATTTTTAGGATCGTGACTTAGATGCCGAATGGGCGACATGTTTTGAACCGATGGATGTAGGTTATATGACATATCAGTGAACATAATAATTGGTGATGTCATACGATGTATGATACTCGAGTGCTTATGATACATATTCAGCCTACGATGAACTCTAGCTATCTGAGACTGGGACGCTTCCTCTACAGAAGTTGAATGAAAATAACAATTCGTGTTTATGAGGTGAATAATAATAGCATGCAAGATATATAACATGTCAAAGGTTTAACTATTTATTTATTATCAAAGTTTCCAAATTATCTCACTAAAAAATAGCACAAATGGTACATACCTAACTACAAAACATATTTAGAGTAATATCTAACCACTACTATATGTTATAAAAATATAAACAAATAATATAAATTATAATAAAATTTGCATCCAGTTGTAGTTAATAACACAAATAAGAACATTTAACAAATTGGATGACGACAAATAAAAAAACATTATAATGAAGCTATGTATATTTGTATATTGGCATTTACGGATATCATAAAGGGCAGTTAAAAATGAGAATTTGACTAAGTGGACCATTGTTATTAAATGTCAGAAACTTGGATGTTATAAGATGCGGAGTAATGCAATGATGATCAAATTGATACAGATGCTTCAATAAACAAAAACAATGCATAAATCAAAGTAAGCAGTAATTTAGATCATATGTTAAGCACAATGGAACACAAAATATAATTATATTTATAACTGGATGAAAAAAAAAATATCGCAAAGTATATTGAAATTTAAAATGTTTGTGATATGAGCGTATTCTTTAAGAATGTCATAACACTAATTATTGTTATATGAAGCATCCTATTTCAATTTTCCTCTTTATGAAGCATACAATAACAATTGGAATCTTAAATATGTTGTTTCTAATGATTTCAAATTATTAAATAGAGACATAAGCTAAATAATGTGATAAAATGTGATTGATTACGATATATTCTTACGCTTCTAATCAATTTCATAACAAAAGTACAATTTATTGAGCATTCGTTTTCACATTCTTGAATAGGTACATGTATGAGTAATAGTGAGAACCCGTATGTAATTACATCACTTTTAAAAATGTATTTAAGAGTTGGGTAGTACAACTTCTTAAGAATCTCATCAATTGTAAAACCTTTATCACTTTCTTCAACACGTATTAATCTAGTAATAAGAGTATAATAAGTTAAGAATGTGAACACATTAATGACATTTGTAGAAAGCATGCAATTTTCTTTTAATAGAGGATATCACTGATATAATATATCCATTGCCATCTGTAATAATACCAAGGATGAATAAGACCATCAAATCAAACTTAATTAAGGACCTTTTCAATTCTAAATAGTGGCTAAATTTTAATTTTACTGAGTGCCTAGGACAAACTCATGTTTTTTAGCTGGAAATAATGTATAACAAATGAAAATACGAAGGGTAGGTGCAAGAGATTTAGTCGTATATGTTTGAGATAATTATCAGGAGGTACAAATGTTGACATTGGGAGGTTCATCCAATTAAATATTCATACTTAATGTCAAATATTTAGCAATTTAAAAACTAATGCCTTCTTAAATACATTTATTTTTCCTATCATTTGACACATTTCTTCAAACACTTAGTTCCCACTATTTTCGTAGGGATAAAAGTTATATCTTCTGTAATACACATACACAATATAACATATTTATTCATTTTAATAATGATATATTTATCAAGACAACATATGTTATTTCAAATATTTTGTTGAAACCACAATATAACAAAGACACAACAGCTAACAAACTAAAATGAATCATCATTACAAACTCAGGACATTCTTTATAACATGTTGTAATTTCCATGACTCATATAGAAGAGGATGTATTTCCTATGGATTTATAACATTTTCAATCGTTCGATTTACTGAATTGAAGTTTTGAAAGAAATTCTAAAATTGAGAACCTTGTGTCACATTCCCCTTATACTTGCCTTTTCTTTTCAAAATTCTTGCCAAAATTAGATATTTGGAAGTTCTTAAAATTTCAAAAAATTACAAAACTTTTCCAAAACCTAACATTGAAATGAATAGAAATTCTAGAAAAAGTACATACATATTAATAAGTCACATAACAATATAAAATATCGATATTAATAAGTCACAAAAATGCGTAGTCCCAATCATACTCAACTGCTGCCACAAATTTCATAATCATATTTGGAATGATTTTACATAGTAATAAGTCATGTAAAAATATACAATATACATATTAATAAGTCACAAAAATACGTACTCCCAATCATACTCAACTGGTACCACAAATTTCATAATCATATTTGGAATGATTTTAAACATGAACGTTGAGTTGATTTATATTCCTGGTATGACACCAAATAATAGTTTAGTCAAAGCACATAAATTTGCATAGCATTGTGACAATAGTGCATGGAAGTTCTTGATGAACATTATGTGTATAAGATAACTCCACCTCATTACATCATGGTTCTGTTTGAATTTAAAGAATGTTAACCTTCAGTCAATTAAGGTCATGACATTGCTTATGTATATGAAATCAAGTTACGTAAACATGATATTATAATTTAGATATTTTAAAATTCCCAACTCAAATAAAAGTTAAATGGCATATTCCTTAAACTAATTATATGCACAAAACAAAAGTATAAAAAAAACAGAAATAAAGGTATGGATTTCATTACCATATATTATAATCTGGAAAAGTCAGTAGCATTATAAATATGCTTAAACACAAATAATGACTAAATAGGGGCCATTGTCACAATTACCAACGAATGTAAATTCTGAAGTTTTATTAAAAACTAAATCCCTTTTATTTTATAACACAAAGCCAACCCAATTTAGAGAATTACTACATTAAAGTCTTAGATCCTGGTTCATCAAAAGAAATGTCACTACCTAAATTCATAGGCATTGGTGGGACTTCTCCATAGTTATTCAAAGTTAGAATGCATATTTAAATTGACAATAATGAACAGTGGGTGTGCCTAGGAAAATAAAATCACATAGATAACAAATTCGATCAATGAAAAATTTAAACATTGAAAGAAATAGACTAAAAATTGGTATACTTACTTACTTGATCAGATGCAACAACAAAGGTTTCTTTAACAAAAGATATGAAATGCAACAGTTGTTGATTCATAGCCGCTTGACAATACCTTTGGTTTCCACCAACATCAATAGAATTCACAATACCCCTTGAAGATGACAATATGAAATCGACAGCTAGATACTGTTAATTGACACACCAATTTGTCTTTTTAATGGAGGATTTAATTTTGGAACTCAATCGACTTCTACTATTAAAGATGAATAAACATCGAGGGGAACATTTGGAATATGAAAATTTATAGTCTCCAATCTGAATGGCGTCTAACATGGAATAGATTAATCTTTTAGAAGCTTGTTCACGTGGATACGCTATTGGCTTATGAATACTAAATGCTTGTAAAACATTTTACAGTAGTATAAAGACAACATATCCCTCTAAGGGCTATCATCGGAGGTTGCCCGTGTGACAACCCTGTTTTCTAAATCTAATTAGGTTAGCTACGCCCAATTAAATCAAAGCGGAGCGTCAATATGTTGGCATTAGAAGCAAAATTTAAATAAATGCAGTAAAGTAAACATGTACACTCTCATATGTGTAACCAAATAATATAATGACAACTATAACAAGTGAAACCAACTCATAACTATTAACTGCAGTAATCCATCAGTAATCTCAAACTGAAAAATATAAAATGCTAATACATGCGGTCCAACACAAAATGGGAAAGAATAATACAACAATTCTCTCAAATACCAAGTAAAAACAACGTGATATTAATCTCTGATACCACCCTCATGAAAAGGGAAATAAGCGACTTAAATTAAAATAGAATAACTCCACAGCTACAGGAATCCTAAGATTGATATGATCTCATCAAGCTCCATAGTCTATTGTCCACCGGGACGAGGACCTGTCATATATTATATATATAGGAGAGGAGCAAGAAGCAAGATGGACAAACGTCAAAGAAAGAAAACAAGCTATAAGATTATAAGATGTACTTATAATGAAAACACACTAGTCATTACTCGTCTCCAGTAATTAAGTTGTTCAATTACCCAACCAATGTTCTTATGTCGTGACTACCGAACCCAAACTCGAGTAACGTGTAGTCTCATATCGTATCATGATTAATCATTATTAATCTCATTTCAGTATTTAATGTATCAAAATATTGCCTTCAACTATAGTATCAAATGCATCGATTTGGGATATTATTTTAAGACACAAGCATAATAACTCACACAACAAGTCATATCGGGTCACTATCGTTACCCGGGGGAACAAGTCGTAACAATAGGCCTACACACGAATACTCCCCAATATTACGCGGAAAGGGAAATCGTACTAAGTCCTAAATCACATGGAATTTCAAGGTCTTTCTATCCGACCCGCATTACAACCATGTGTCCGGTTCCGGTGGTTTATTTCTGACACGGCACTCGAGCGGAACCTAACCGGATCAATCACAAAAAATCGCATTCAACAGGTGCCTACATCGACCGGAGGACTAGTCTAGTGTATACTCGACAATATACATTTAAAAAAATTTTATACAATCATGTCAAGTCTCTTACTCGAGTTATACAATAGTCATTATTTATAATATAACATAATTTACATCGTTAATTTACTAATTCAACATCAAATCAATTCATGGTCATATATCCCAATAACCATAAGTATGTGATCATGTTAGGATATTAGGCACAACACCACAATTATCTTTCTAACAACATGAAAAATATTATCATTCTTATTTCAACAACATGCTGTCCAGAATTTAAAATAAAGATTCGAGGCTCTTCCGATCAATTTTTGGAAAAACTTAAAACTACAAAGTTCTTCGGAACGTGATTTTCTGTAAGGACGCACGGGCACGTTTCCATAGCTTGCAAAAAATAGACCCGAAACTAATATATAATATTCACCCCTATATTCGGCAACTTTCTGCCCAGAATTTTAAAACAACGATTTGAGGCTTTTCCGATCCATTTTTGGAAAAACTTAAAACTATAAAGTTGTTCGGAACGTGATTTTCTACAAGGACAAGCGAACATGCGACCGTAGCCTGCTTAAAACATATCCGAAACTAACATATACAGTTCGGATCTCTTCACGACAACTTTCTGCACAGAATTTTAAAACGCCGATTTGAGGCTTTTCCGATCCGTTTTCGAAAAAACTTAAAACTACAAAGTTGTTCAGAATATGATTTTCTATCGGACAGCGTGGACGAAACATCCATTTTCGGAACCAAAACAGCTCAAAACAGTTTTTAATATGATGATTTACTTAATTTCATAGATTTCTAAAATTCAAGAGGTTGTTCTACCTCTCAATCTCTATAATGATCTTATTGCATTTGAATCTACACGGATGATGATCCTAATACATTGCATATCATTTTTAACATCAATTTCATATTAATTTAGGGATCCAAATACATGTTCATGTGAAATTTCATTATAGATACATAATATACATATATAGGTTATTAACTTGCCTTGGAATGTATGGAGAAGTTGAATCCTCTTGAAATCCTCTTAGCTTCCTTCTCTTCTTACTCTCTCTCTCTCTCTCTACCAAACCCTAGCCCCCATTTGTGAAATGATAAAATGAAGACTTCTTCTCTTCTTTCCAATTTATACCTAGGGTTAATTTATTTACAAAAATGGCATTGCCCCCAAATTTAACCCTCTCGATCCTTTTACGCATTAATTCACTTCTAATATTTAAGTCGCACATTCGAATCTCAATGAATTCATTTTAACTTTTCATTTACAAACATTTCGAATATATATACTGACATAGTTTTATTTCCAAACATTTCGAATATATATACTGACATAGTTTTTTTTTTTTTTTTCAATTTGAATTCAATAAAAAAATGAGGGGTATTACAGCCCGAGTGAGTGAGCTTCCCTAGATAGCGAATGCAGGGTTATTGTGATTGAGAGGTCATAATCACCACGGACGTTCATGTTAAGGTTAAGTCCGAGGTAAGGTAATTATGGGTATCACCGTGTGATATCCCGACACGGTAGCCAGGACGATGTGAGTTTTCCCTAGATTATGATAACATTAAGGACCCGCATCCGAAGAAGTTTTTATTGTTTTTACAAATGGCGGTTATACATATATAGTGAGTGATCTACATGTACGCATGATTTGATAATATATATATATATATACAGTCATGCTCTTGTGCGGACTAGTCCGCATTTTAAGAATGCGGACCGGACATGTGTCACCTGGCGGTGAGCACAAAAAAGGGAGAGAGTGTGCCTATAATTTAGGCGATAATTTCTAAGCGCACCGTTAGGTGACACATGTCCAGTCCTCATTCTTAAAATGCGGACTAGTTCGCACACACATACACACACACACACACACACACACACACACACACATATATATATATATATATATATATATATATAATTAAAATGCGAAAAATTAATAATTAGTGAAAGATATTGGAAATGGTACAATAGATTAAAATGAGGAAATATAGTGATTAGTGAATGTGGAGACTAAAAAAATAAATTACCCAAGATTGGAAATATTATGTAATTTAAAGACACTTGGGAACTAGTTAGGCAGGTATCGTGACTAGGTAATTAAAATGCATACGTTAGGCGTGAGAGTGCAGTACCACATTAAAAATGACTAATGAGAGGTGAGTAATGTCTAATGAGAGAGTGCGGTACCACATTAAAATTGACTAAATGGATATACATTTATTTATTCATTTTAATTACTTCCAAACTATTTTCAAATGGTTTTGGGCTCTGACTAATGTCAAAATATATTTTCAAAACCTTTTAGGTGTCCAGCCATTGGGACGCTAGGCCTTATCATTCCTAGGTACCGAAGCTGCAACGGTATTGGATATTGCAGAGTTTCGTTTAGTTACTTCCATTGATATGTTCTAGTTAAGGTATATCGTTCCCTATTCAGGCATGTTGCCTAAGGCAGTCAATTTATTCAAGTTTATGTTTACTTTATCCTCAGTATTATTGTATGGAGATTTATTCTGATGATTTAATTCGAATAGTTTGGCATTTAATAAATTTATGGCTTTGTTTTATTTTTCATTATGGATTTTATTTTATGTTGAGTCGATAATTGTGGGTGATCAATTTTTTTCGTGTCACCTTAATTAAGATTAAATTGACACACGAATTAAGTTAATAATAGGTGGTTGGTAGTTAATTTAATTGAACAGTGATCCTAAGAATGAGCCAATGAGATTCCTATTTTACCTTAGTAGAGTGATAACCCGCCGTTATTTTAATAAACATGTCATAAACCCATATCGCATCATGTCCATGCTCAGACCATGGTCATGCCATAATGAATTCCATCGTAAGATTCTACCATTTCCACTCTTCCATGGGTAGTAGTTGCAATATCCCTGCTAGCTTCTTGTGCTCCAATTTTTCCTAGTGACAGGTGTGGCACTTGCCTACATATGTCTCCACATCTCTTTTGATTCCAGATCACCAAAAATATGTATAATGCTTCTAATACATTTTGGTAGCACTAAGATGTATGATGACCCATGAGTGATGGACCTCCGCCATCACCTCGTCCCGAAGCTCCTCGATAATAGGGACAATTATCCCACCCTTGCATTTCACCCCACCACCCTTATCCATGATTAGAGTGTCGAACACTTCCCCATTCAGAATACAATCCCGATACTAAACAAGCTCAAGGATCACATGACTGGGCATCAATGACTTTCAACTGAATGAGTGGTCTGGCTACCACACCCGACATGTATGCCCTATCGTGAAACCGTTGAACATTCAAGTCAAACTTTTGTAACTCCCCAAACATTTTCACCCGATGACATCTCATTGCCGAAAGGGTGATACTAGACTTCCTACTAAGACCATTGGTCACTAGACTGGCCTTACCAGGGTGATAATCTAATGAGAAGTCGTAATCACCCATTAGTTCCATCCATCACCTCTGGTAGACATTAAGATCATGATGCCTGAAAATGGGCTAAAGGCTCTTATTGTCGAAAAACACGTCAAACCATTCTTCGTAAATATAATGCTTGCAAGTCATAAGAAAAATCATTACAATAATTTTCTCCATATCATGGGTGCAGTAGCTGCTCTCATGCACCTTTAATTGGCAGGATCCATACATGATTACCTAGTCATTATGCGTCAATACTACTTCGATCCCTAAAACTGAAGCTTCGCAATACAAAGTGTAACCCCTGCTATTCTCTCGATGGATGAGAACAGGTGCGGAAGTCAACCTCACCTTTAGCCCTTGAAAGGACAAATCATAATCCTCCGACCACTCAAAGTGCATAACCTTTAAATGTGATAAGGGGAAAGGCAAATGCAACACCCCGACCCGAACTTATGGGTAACCCATAATCAAATCGAGCTGCCATGAGAGTTAGGTGTGAAGTGCAATGAAACAACCTATGTAATGTTTCTAATCAAGTTTTATTAGAATTAATGTTTTACTTATTTAGCATGTGATTCCAATTTCAAATCAAAATATGTGAGGAACTCGCAAGAAGCATCCCCAAAGTCAAAGCATAAAGATAAACTAATGAAAAATAAAATAGAATACTTCCCTTTGTAATTATCTCAAAATATGATCATGCACCCATCTTTCCATAACGAAGACGAGGGTGTGATAAAATTGCTTAGTGGGAAATATACAAATACAATATATAATCGAACAGTAGGAAGAAGACTCGAACGTGTTATATTTACGTTCACATACGACTTCATTACATGTATATACGTATATATACGTAATACATCAAACCATTTTCATTTCCAAAAACGTGATTTATTCCAATTAAATTACTTTAATCATACAAAGAACTTCCTCTTTCTTGACTTGCGATTTATCCCTTTACATAACACATACGATTAAGTACTTTAATAACTACACTTTATTTAATCGCAAAGCATTTTTTACTAAAATCACCCTTTTCATTTAAACCAATTCACATTAGTATTTTCATTGCAAATCAACCCTTTAAACACATGCGAAAATATTGGTAGACCTTTTGAAAACCTTTTATGACACACCTTATGTGAATTATAGTTAAACCTTCTTAGGTTGCTTAACTCACCCATTTAACCACTATACTTTATCGTTTCTTTACTTTATGGACATTATTCAATTCACATGTTTCTTGTCCACTTTAACATTTATTGGAGCATTTATTAATTCATTCAAGTTAGGTTGTCTTAAAACATTTTCACCACACAGCCCATTTCTTGACATATTCATTATTCCTTTATCTTTTCTCAAAATTTTCCAATAAACTGTGTACTTAAATGGGCTCCACACCACCGACGATGACACCATATTCTCTACCAGTGATTGTTGGTTTTTCACCCCAGGGCTCCGAGCCCTTCTTAATTATCCAGGGGCCATCCAAGTTTCCTTTTTAATGTCTTTTAACATTTTGAAAATGTCCACATTATTCTACTTTTCCTTTTTAACCGTGAGCATGAGAAATTCTCTAATGGATTAAATTTATTTGATTAGATGTCAAACCAGAACGAAATTTTAAGTGATAAGGCATGCAATCACAAAATCAAACAATAAAAAAATTTCAAGAAAAAACCTAAAAGGTGCAAAACCTTTTATTTCACTAATCCAGTTTTCAAATTGCAACTTACAACCCTACGAATGAAATACAGATCAATGAATCTCCCCCAAGTGACCTTCATCTTCTTCAGTGGTGGTTAACTCAATTCGTCTAAAGACCGCAATCTTCCTCCAACAATGATTCCCTCAAGGAACATAAGAGCTGTAGGATAGACTCCTATGTAGAAAATCGGGAATGAAGGCTCCTTCATAATTATAACTTCAATATAGAAGTATTTTGGGTTTTAAAGATGATACAGAAAAGTATATAAGAGAGTTGTGTGAATGAAAACGTGTTTTCCCTTTTAAAAATAAATACTTTTTGCAGCATGTCTGCAGTTTTCATAAATGAAAAGTCTTATCAAAAACCTTATCAAAAGTAGGTATTTATAGAGGAACACGTAAATTGAGGCGATGTAGGGTCGTTCGAAGGAAACTTCATTGTCATTCTGAAGAGATAATTGTCTTCTTCGAACAAAGATTATTTCACTTCTAACGACATCTAAAAATTCAAACTAGCTAGCCCTCATTTGAATACGTATCGAGCCCTTATTTGAATACATAGCGAGCCCTCATTTGAATACAAATTTTAATTTAAAAAATTCAAACTAGAAATAACTCAATACGTATCGAGTTTGAAATAAGATAAAAATCATAAATAAATTGTCCCACATAAATCAAACTCCCATTCCCCCATAATTCATTCTCCTCCTTTTCAAATAGACAAAGAAAAGAAACACAAAAGAATAAATCAGAGTGTGTCATGAAAAACATAGCATATCATCACAAATATCAGGCAATGAAAATGAAGTAATGATAAACTAAGGAAAACCAATTATTTTTTATTTTACAAATTTTGTATGCAATTTTTTTTACAAAACCAACACACCATGGAGAAATATAAAAGTAACCAAATCATGGAAATGGAATGTATGTGTGTCAACACATTCTATAGGCAAATCAACATAGGCAAACATAACATACGTGCACGAAGGGATGAGACACGACTAACATAAGATCTCACAGTATACCTTAGGTGTAAAATAGGTGAGCTCAAGTGAAATCGATTCAACCTATTCATCCCATAAAAATCATGAGTGATTTTCACACGAATAATGCCAAAACTATGTAATGCTTTTACGAGACTTTTTCCAGTCGTGCAAACCCATTGATCTTCGACTAACCCCCCTTAAAATGAACGTATTGAATATTTCCCTCAATTTTTTGCTTTGAAGAAATCAATTCTCATATGTAGCGAAACATCAATGTTGTTCAAAATTGGCCTGACATTTTATATTTTTTTCTTTTTATGCGCCTTTTATCTTTTAGGCTATTATCTCTTTGCAAATGGTAGCTATTCACGCAAAGACAACATGTCTCTTGCAGCCCGATTCCATTGTTTCAAATATAACATATTTATTGGAGAAATGATTTTATATTTTTCCAATCCGGTCAATGGTTATTACAAGCACTACTTTCATTATCTTGTTTTATCGCATTCAGTTCATTTTAAAAGTAGGATTGAGATGACAACACTACAACCGACACATGAAAGGTAAGTGTAATACTCAGATAAGTTCGTGCTCGTGTGCAATAAAGGTGACAAAGGGTCAAACCTGTATCAAGTTTCCATCATATTACATATTAATGGCTCCACACATTATTAAGTGCAAAATGTAATGACATCACATCTCAAAACACAACAAAACGGTCACGTGGATATGGAATAAATGGGTGACTCGGGCATCTTTAATGTTCATCCATATATGGTGTAAAAAATTACAGAACTCTTTTTTTTATTTTTGAATTTTTTTATCAAACATAAAATCTTCTTGGTGTTTTCACTTTTTCCAAAAAAAGAAAAATATTTGTGTAATTTTTTAAATTAAAAAAAAAACTTTTTGGATTTTGTGAAAAAATATCAAATTGGAAAAATGATAAATTTAATGATAGTACACACTAGCAATAGGAATGCATATATGAATCTGAAACGCATCCTACACTAGCAAATAAATCTAAACATCAATCATTAGGGCCAAAGGAGTTCTCCAAAGGAGATGATATCCTATGAAAAAATCCATCAAATCATGTGAAATTTTGACCAAATACTCAATTTTCACTCTAAAATGCTCCAAATCTCTCATGTCATGTGTGGGAGCATGCGAAGTAATATGTGTAGGAATGCATGCGAGAACACTTGTAGTAGCATATGGTGAAAAATATCTACGAGATGGACTACCCAACTTAAAAGAAAATTTCCAAAGGTGTTCTCTTTGCTTGCAATGGGAATAAACATACACGGGCTTAGTACCACTGTCGCGCCCCGACTTAATTAAGTTAAACTCATCCTTGTTAATTAGCGATAAATTGCCTTAAATAATAAACAATGCATTAATTTAAATCTCTAAGGAAAAATAGCATGAGATTTTTTTTTTCAAAGGTATGTGTAGATGAAAACATAACTACATTTACATGTCACATATAAGTACTCCACAACTTTACATAACCAAGATTTTTAGTTTAATATTTACACAACAAGATTCTTGATATTCAAGCCATACTAGATATCCGTCACTCCCACGTTTTAAGGTCCTAACTTGCCAGTGAATCCCAAATGATAGGCATACCTGAAACATAACATTATAGGAGTGTAAGCAATATAAGCTTAGTAAATGACCATATACCACACCTATAACCAAATTGAATAACCATTTTTATTTTGTTCTAATGCTATAACCCAACAGGAATTGTGAAACTCTCGCAAGCCTGGACCGGCCATATTCCAATTAATCCACCACAGTTATTGGGGACCACCACATCCCTTTATTAGGCCCGAGTACACAAAACATTAAGTTGGATTAACAGGACCCCCACATCCTGTAGGACCCACCACATTCCTTAACATTAAATAACATTACTTAACATTTCAATCATATGCATATGTTTCCTAAATACAACATCACTACCATAAGCATTTTTACACATGTATTGAACTACACATTTCCATATGAACATATAATCATCTATATTTCAAAGGACAGGTCACTCACCTTGGATTTGGTGCTAATATTAATACCAAACTACTTCCTTGGTATGGTAGTATTAGCTCCTACCCCACCTAACAAGTCAACGTCATTAGTATCTGAATACACCAATTAACATTAAACCTAGTAATACATCACATCATTTGGTCAATCAGAAATAACGAAGGAGGAAATAAATATGACACTTAACATTTCTATAACACCCAAGTAATTAGGGTTCTAACACAATTTACAGAACTAAATTACCAATTCGCTAGACAAAGTTATGCCAAATTTATTACAACTTTTTCCAAATCGTTTCTCAAGAAAAACAACAACACAACTTCAACTTCCTGGAATTTTTAAAATTTTTATACAACATAACTTTGCATGTTATTCCACCCAATATCAGTAAACACATTGTATAATATAAAATTAATGTTTCATAATTTTTAGGTCTCATTTTCTATGTCGAGCAAAACGTCAAACACTTGGTATGCATTCTTACTCCTTTAGGGCAGATTTTAAACCAAAACTTGAAACTATCGCCAAAGGTTCATTACTTCATATTTTCAAACAATTTTCGGATATGTTATACGTGTAAAAGTCTATTTTACTTTACAACTAGAATCACTCAATTCCAATAAGTATTCCATGATTTATACCATTTTTTGAATAACTAGGTCAAAATAAAACATTAAGGCATAACTTAACGTTTTTAAGCATACATAACCTTGACCTTGGGTATAATTCATGGAAACATATAATAAACATTTTTTAGCATAAATATACATCATAATAATGAATTTTCGAAATCAAAATGCTTTACAAAAAGATGATGTAAATTTAGGACTTTAAAGTATGCATTTACGATCCTAGCTCCAGTTCTAACTTATGTTCTTAACCAATCCTATTTCAAACACAATTCAGCAATATGGGTATCATTAAAATATATATCAAAATCAAAAATAAAAACATGACAAGTATAGAACTCATCCATGCGACCAACTTTAATAAAGATGTAATTACCTTATGTGGATTCCTTGATTTATAAAATTTTTCCAAAGATTTCTTCCTGAACTTTCTTCTCTTTCTCTCTCTTTAGGCAAAACTTGTGGTAAAACGTGATTGGTTGGATGAAAGGTCAAATTAGACAATTCCATTAATGACACATTTGTCCCACCTTGGTAAAATTACCATTACTCACTATCACGGGCCCCGATTTACTCCCTCTTTGTGTCTATGAGTAGATAACTGAAACATCTACAACTTTAATATTTTGTGGTTTCCCAAAATCATAAAATTAATACCCCTAATTTGGGCTCGAACAAGAAAGTATAAATTTATCAAAAATCTCAAAACTTTCACATTTGGCAACTAAACATTGCCAATTTCGTATCAACACCCTAATTTACTTTTATAAACATAATCATGCATTAAAAAATAATTAATGATGCATTTAACCACATAACTAATCATATGTTCTAAACATGGTATCCCCGATCATAAGCTCAATTAGAACCTAATGTAAACAACACATATATCACATGAGCATGCATCCCCTAAACATGATAGTTAACATGTTTAACACACATAACCAATTTATAATTTATAACCCCTATGTTATAATTAATCATGCAATTAATCTTCCTAATCATGTTTTAGGGCCTTACAATTCCACCCCTCTTATAAAAATTTTGTCCTCAAAATTTAACGCATAAGAAACTTACCAAACAAGTGAGGATATTACTTCTTCATGTTATCCTGCCCTTCACAGGTGGCATACTCCACATTCTGACTTCTCCACATCACCTTAACTAGTGAAATGGTATTACTACGTAACACTTGTTCCTTTCGATCTACAATAGAAATTGGTTCCTCCACATAGGTTAAGTCATCTTGAAGCTCTATGGGTTGTGATATAAACACATGTGAAGGATCTGGCACATACTTACATAACATGGATATATGAAAAACATCGTGTATCCGGGAAAATTCTGGTGGTAACGCCAATTTGTAAGCTACAACTCCAACCCGTTTCACTATCTTATGAGGGCCAATGTACCTGGGACTTAACTTTTCCTTCTTCCCGAATCTCATAACCCCAGTCCAAGGAGAAACACGTAGGAATACTCGATCACCTTCCTCAAATTTCAATTCTTTCCTTCGGTTGTCTGCATAACTTTTCTATCTACTTTGCGAGACCTTCAAGTTATTATGGATAAGATTTATCTTTTTCCGAAGTCTGGTGTACAATTTCTGATCCAAGTAGTTTTCGTTCTCCTACTTCAGTCCAATACACTGGAGTTCTGCATTTTCTCCCATACAAAGCTTCATAAGGATCCATCTCAATACTTGAATGATAGCTATTATTATAAGAAAACTCTATTAGTCGCAAGTGTTCATCCCAACTACCTTCGAACTCCAATACACAAATTTGTAACATCTCTTCAAGTGACTGGATCGTTCTTTCTGACTGCCCATCAGTCTGAGGATGAAAAGCTGTACTAAATTTCCATTTAGTCCCAAATGCTTGTCATAAACTAGGCCAAAAGTGAGAAGTAAACTTAGGATCTCGATCAGAAATAATAGAAATAGGTGCACCGTGCAATCTAATAATCTCACCCACATATAATTTGGCATATCTATCCATGGAGTAAGTATTTTTAACAGGAAGAAAATGTGCAGACTTAGTCAACCTATCAACGACAACCCAAATAGAATCAAACCCTCGTGATGATTTTGGTAAACCTATAACAAAATCTGTAGTAACATGCTCCCATTTCCACTCAGGAATAGGTAAGGACTATAATAAACCACTTGGCTTCTGGTGCTACACCTTCACCTGTTGGAAAACTAGACATCTAGCAACAAAATATGCAATGACGTGTTTCATTCTCGCCCACTAATAACATTGTTTCAAGTCTCCATACAGTTTTGTGCTCCCTGGATGCATAGCATATAAAAAATAGTGGGCTTCCTCTAAAATCATTCTTCTTAAATCAGGCATGTTAGGTACACACAAACGGTTTCCGTACATAACAATGTCATCGTCCCGAATAGAAAATTCATTTGCTTTATCCTTTTTCATATTATCTCAAACTTTCTCCAATTTTGTATCTCTTGCCTGTGCTTTTTTTATCGAGTCTATCAACGTGGGTCTAACATTTAAATGTGATACAATTCCGTAAGACTCACTCAAAGTTAATTCCACTCCCATTAAAGCTAGCTCTCTCAGCAAGTCAACTCGAATGCAATAAATACAGGATATTATGCCTAGAGATTTTCAACTCAAAGCATCAGCAACAATATTAGCTTTACCCGGATGGTGATGTATCGTGCAATCCTAATCTTTTATAAGTTCCTTCCACCTTCTTTGCCTCAAGTTCAAGTCTTTTTGTGTAAACAAGTATTTTAAGCTTTGATGGTCAGTAAAAATTTCATAACTAACACCATATAAGTAGTGTCCCCATATTTTTAATGTAAAAACTACTGCTTCAACTCAAGAGAGTGTGTGGGGTAGTTGCATTCATGTATCTTTAACTTTCAAGAAGCAAGAGCAATTACCTTTCCATGCTGCAATAACACACAACGAGCCCTTGATATGAGGCATCACTATAAATAACTAAACCTTCTATACCCATTGGAAAAGTCAATACTGGAGCTGATGTCAACTTACCCTTTAATTTTTCAAATCTTTTATCACAATCGCCACTCCAGACAAACTTGTTCTCCTTTCTGGTAAGGTTAGTCAATGGCAATGCAATAGAAGAAAACAACGATATAAACCTCCTGTAATAGTAAGCCAATACCAAAAAGCTACGTACCTCTGTCACACTAGTTGGTGTTTCCCAATTCATTACTACTTCTACCTTATTGGGATCCACACAAATACGATCAGCAGAAATAACATGCCCCAAAAATACTACCCTGTCTAGCCAAAATTCACATTTAAAAAATTTAGCATACAACTGCTTCTCTCGCAAGGTCTGTAAAATAATACGTAGGTGGTGTTTGTGCTCATCCCTACTGCGAGAATATATCAAAATATCATAAATGAAGACAATAACAAAAGAATCTACGTATGGGTGAAATATACGGTTCATCAAATCCATGAATATGGCCGGTGCATTTGTTAACCCAAATGGCATGACAAGAAATTCATAATGTTCATACCTGGAACGAAAAGTAGTTTTAGAAATGTCCCAATCTCTTACTTTCAATTGATGATATCCGGATCCTAGATCGATCTTGGAAAACATTGTGGCTCCTTGCAACTGATCGAACAAGTCATCAATGCGGGGTAGTGGGTATTAATTTTGGATAGTCACCTTATTCAATTGACGATAATCGATGCACAGCCTCATGGTTCCATCTTTCTTCTTCACAAACAATATTGGGGTTCCCCACGGTGATACTTTAGGCCTTATAAAACCACGATCTAACAAATCTTGCAACTGTATCTTTAGATCTTTTATTTCTGCAGGTTCCATAAGATATGGTGCAATAGATATTGGTGCAGTTTCTGGTACCAATTCAATCAAAAATTCCACCTCACGATTTGGTGCTAACCCTGGGAGTTCTTCTAGGAAGACATCTGCAAACTCATTAACTACTAGTATATCTGATAGTTTTCCAGCCTCTTGTCGTGTGTCCACCACATGAGCAAGGTAACCTTCACACCCTTTCCTTAGCAGTTCATAACATTTTGTAGCAGAGATCAAACATGTTGGAGTGGAATTTCGTTACCCAATAAATTTAAATTCAGGTTCACCCGATAATCGAAACACTACCTCCTTTTTAAAGCAATCCAAACATATATGATATGAGGCTAACCAATCCATACCAAGTATTACATCAAAGTCACGCATATCGAGAGGTAATAAGTCAACTTGTAATTCTTTTTCACCCACTCGCACCACACACTCCCTATATACCCTCTCAATAAAAACTAACCCCCCAATGGAGTAACAATAGCTAAACCAGAATCTAATGATGATAATGGTTTATTAAGATGCAACAGATAAAGTAAAGACAGAAAAGAATGTGTAGAACCAGCATCTATCAACACATAAGCATCTTTATCACCAATAGTCAGTGTACCTGTCACTACATTAGGCGTAGCTTATGCATCTTGTTACGTTAGTGAAAACACTCTGCCTTGGCCTTGGTTTTGAGGCACGCCTCCTCTACCTCCCCTGCGTACTTTCGGTTTAGAAATCCTATCTCCTACTGTCACACTCCCAACTGAAGTTGTAGCTCCCATCGCTGGACAATTCTTTCGTAAGTGCCCCGGTTCATGATAATGGAAACATAAAGGTGTCATCTCAGCTATTGTACACTCCCGAGATATGTGCCCTTGACCACCACATCTATAACAAAATATGGCCCTCGGTCCCATCACAGATGCATTTTCTGACCGATTCATCCCAGTCCTTCCACCTCGAGCTTGAAATCTTCCACTTGCATTTCTATTATTTTTAAATTCTTGGCCCTTAGGTACTCCTCATGCTACACTCTGAGTTCAGGTTCCCGCCTCCCATCCATATGATCTTATACCATCATGTCTAGCTTTCTTCGAGTGTTCAACTTGCATTTCTTTTATTGACTTTTCTGACACCATGGACCAATCCACCAAGTCAACATAATCCGCGATCTTCATATTAGCAACCATGCTTTTTTATATCTACCCTCAACCCGGTTTGAAACCGATCACATTTACTTTCTTCCGTCCTCACCAAGTCAGGTGAAAATCTAGATAAGGATATAAATAAAGCTTCATACTCTGCCACTGTTCGGCTCCCCGGTTTCAACGTGATAAATTCTTCCTCTTTCTCTTTCCTATAAATCCTTAGGAAATATTTTTCAAAGAACACATTCACAAGCCTCTCCCATGTAATTTGTGGAGGATTTATTCGCACCACTCACCCCATTGTAGTAAGTAACCTTTTTGTTACATCCCACCATATCATTGCATCAGCCTCTAACCTAAAGGTTGTTAACAAAACCTTTTGTTCATCTCGCACTTCCATCACCTTGAATATTGTTTCCATCTTTCTAATCCACCCCTCTTCCACTAACGGATCCGTAGTCCCAGTAAATGCTGGTGGATTTAACTTCATGATCCTCTCATGCAATTTGTCCCTATCCCCACCATGTTCTCCACCTCTTGCTTGTTCCATAAGTTGTGCCACAACACGTAATATTCTTCCCATGTCACCAATAGGTTGTTGTTGCAACTCTGGTTCCTCCACTTCAATATGTTTATGTCCTTGATGACTATTAGGAACATAATATGCCTCACCCTCTGCTCCATCATGCGGATAATGTGGATCCATCATTCACTGCAATATAATTCACTTAAACAAAATACAATAGCGACAGTTTAATATAAACATTATTAGTCAAAATCCAGGTGTATAAAGAACTCACTTTCTTGTGTCCACTGCCAATCTAGACCCTCACACCCTATCTATAACCTAATAACCACGCTCTGATACCAAGTTGTCATGCCTCGACTTAATTAAGTTAAACTCGTCCTTGTTAATTAGAGATAAATAGCCTTAAATAATAAACAATGCTTTAATTTAAATCTCTAAGGAAAAATGGCATGAGATATTTTTATCAAAGGTATGTGTATATGAAAACATAACTACATTTACATGTCACCTATAAGTACTACACAACTTTACATAACCAAGATCTTTAATATTTACACAACAAGATTCTTGATATTCAAACCATAATAAATATCCGTCACTCCCCCGTTTTAAGGTCCTAACTTAGCAATGAACCCCAAGTGATAGGAATACCTGAAACATAACATTACAGGAGTGTAAGTAATATAAGCTTAGTTAATGACCATATACCACACCTATAACCAAATTGAATAACCATTTTTATTTTGTTCTAATGCTATAACCCAACATGAATTGTGAAACTCTCACAAGCCTGGACCCACTATAGTCCAATTAATCCACCACAGTTATTGGGGACCACCACATCCCTTTATTAGGCCCAAGTACACAAACCATTAAGTTTTATTAACAGGACCGCCCCATCCTGTACGACCCACCACAGTCCTTAACATTAAATAACATCACTTAACATTTCAATCATATGCATATATTTCCTAAATACAACATCACTCGCATAAGAATTTTTACACATGTATTGAACTACACATTTCCATATGAACATATAATCATCTATATTTCATAGGATAGGTCACTCACGTTGGATTTTGTGCTAAGATTAATACCAATCTACTTCCTCGGTATGGTAGTACTAGCTGCTTCCCACCTAACAACTCAACGTCATTAGTATCTGAATACACCAATTAACATTAAACCTAGTAATACATCACATCATTTGGTCAATCAGACATAACTAAGGAGGAAATAAATATGATACTTTAAATTTCTATAACACCCAAGTAATTAGGTTTCTAACACAATTTACAGAATTAAATTACCAATTCGTTAGACAAAGTTATGCCCAATTTATTACAACCTTGCCCAAATCGTTTCTCAAGAAAAATAACAACACAACTTCAACTTCCTGGAATTTTCATAATTTTTATAAAACATAACTTTGCATGATATTCCGCCCAATATCATTAAACACATTGAATAATATAAAATTAATGTTTCATAATTTTTAGGGCTCATTTTCTATGTCGAGCAAAATGTCAAACACTTGGTATGCATTCTTTCTCCTATAGGGAAGATTTTAGACCAAAACTTCAAACTAAGGACAAAGGTTCATTACTTGATATTTTTACACAATTTTAGGGTATGTTATACATGTATGAGTATATTTTACTCTCCAACTAGAATTACTTAATTCCAATAAGTTTTCCATGATTTATGCCATTTTTAGCATAACTAGGTCAAAATAGAACATTAAGGCATAACTTAACGTTTTTAAGCATACATAACCGTGAGCTTGGGTATAATTAATGGAAACATATAATAAATATTTTTTTATCAGAAATATACATCATAATAATGAATTTTCTAAATCAAAATTCTTTACGAAAAGATGATGTAAATTTATGACTTTAAAGTATGCATTTACGATCCTAGCTCCAGTTCTAACTTATGTTCTTAACCCATCCTTGTTCAAACACAATTAAGAAATATGGGTATCATTAAAATATATATCCAAATCAAAATTAAAAACATGCCAAGTATAGAACTCATCCATGTGACCAACTTTAATAAAGATGTAATTACCTTACGAGGATTCCTTTATTTATAGAAATTTTCCAAAGATTTCTTCCTTAATTTTCTTCTCTTTCTCTCTCTTTAGGAAAAACTTGTTAATTCTTATGAGGAAGAATATATACCTCTCATTTATAATCATAAATACGTTGTATAGTGGTCCAATAGCAATAGGGGTAGTGGTAACACGTGATTGGTTGGAGGAAAGGTCGAATTAGACAATTCCATTAATGACACATTTGTCCCACCTTGGTAAAATTACAATTACTCACTATCACGGGCCCCGATTTACTCCTTCTTTGTGTCTATAAGTAGATAACTTAAACATATACAACTTTCATATATTTTGGTTTCCCAAAATCATAAAATTAATACGCCTAATTTGGGCTCGAACAAGAAAGTAGCAATTTATCAAAAATCTCAAAACTTTCACATTTGGCGACTAAACATTGCCAATTTCATATCAACACCCTAATTTACTTTTATAAACATAATCATGCATTAAATAAATAATTTATGATGCATTTAACCACATAACTAATCATATGTTCAAAACATGGTATCCCCGATCATAAGCTCAATTACCACCTAATGTAAACAACACATATATCACATGAGCATGCATCCCCAAACATGATAGTAAACATGTTTAACACACATAACCAATTTATAATTTATAACTCCTAAGTTATAATTAATCATGTAATTAATCTTCCTAATCATGTTTTAGGGCCTTACTACCACCTTTGTAAAAATGTCTAGGATGAACTCTCACATGTGGAATCGGATACCTAGGTGGATTAGGTCGAGGGCTGTGTGGATATACCACAAACTCAGGAACCGAATTGGGTGCTACATGGGAAGTGGATGAACCATAATAACCTATTCCCAGCCGCTCAACATTGCCTAAAGTGTAACCGAGGAGAATCTTTCCAACCTTCTTAGATATTTCCTGTAAAGTATCCTTGACATCTTGGGAACGTTAGAGATCTCCCTCGAGTTAGGATACATGGGATTTATTATTCTTATGAGTCTCTAATGAATATTTAAGTTCTACCATAAGACTAGCCATGGTGTTTCTCAATTCACTCTATTCTCGACCTAAGATGATCAACTGCTCACATAAAGATACCTTTACCTTTTCTAGTTGAATCACAGATGACTGACACAACTTTAAAGGTTTTACCTCGCTCTCTAAATCTAACACACAAAGACTCAAGTATTTATTCAATTTTTTTTATTTTCAATGCCTCTTTGTATAACTAAATAAAATTTTTTTGGAGATCCCCTTCGCTCTCACTTGCATTCTCATCCTCACACTCATCAGTATGGCTCGAAACATCATTGAGCTCTCACGTTTACAAGTGTCCTCATCGACGTGGAACAAACTGGAAGTACTCACGTGACTAGCCATGAATCAACCAAATCGATGTTACTATCTCTAAGTGTGGCCTCAGTAGCAAATTTCTTGCCCTCTCTTTATAATAGTCGGACACTCAAATGACTTGTGACCTTTACCCTCACACTCAAAATGCCTCTCTTTCTCAGTGTTATCCTTGACTTCATCTTTATTTTCTTCTCAAAAATCTTTTTACTGTAAGAATTATTTTTGGAAAATTTGATAAAATTTTTAATAAAATACCAAAACAAGTCCAAGTCATTGAAATCTACCTCACCCTCAGATTCAGATTCACAAATTCTCTCTTTTTTCTTCATATTATATTGAGTCTTTAAAGCTACCCATATATCTGTAGACTTGATGGATTTAGGGAACATATCTTTCTCATAACTATTAAGGTATATTATGAATTCTTCTAACCTGAGAGTATCTAAAATCTTAAAAGAGTTAAACACGATGACCTTAGGAATAAATCAGGAAGGAAATGACCTCAAAATCTTTTTAACATCCCTAGTCTCCAGAAATTTCTCACCCAAATTGAACTAGTGTTTACGATGTCCAACAACCTAGCATAAAATTCATCGAAACCATGAGCCTCTAACATGGAGATGTTATTAACATGGGTGTTAAAATTTTAAAGCTTAAACGCCTTGATAACGTTGGTACCCTCTTGTGCCAATTGGAGGATATCCCATACTTCCTTAGACGTAGTGCACATCACAATATGTCAAAACTCATGAGGGGTCACTACTCCATAAATTCCACTAAGTTCGCAGGAGTAGTAGGTGATGCAACTAAATAATTGTGTCTCTAATGTGTGTGATTACGAATCAAGAGGTAGCTCGTTGCTCAATTAATAATTCGGTAAATCGAGTATCGAACTCTGGGACTAAGACATGGAACGTAACGACTACTAAGGAAGTGTCTAAAACCTAATGATCGCTCATGAAAAAGAAAACAAGAGTTGATGATTTTATGAGAAAGTCTAATTAACTAATGTGACCTAAATAAAAAATTAGAATGAACTAAGTATGTGTAACACCCCAAGACTTTTGAGACTGAGAAATTTAAATTTTGGGAAAATAAAATTTAATTAAATTGGAGAATTTTAAATTTGGGAATTTAAGTCCAAAAATAGAGGACATTTTAAAGTATTCCGGATGATGATTTTAAGGGTACCATTGATCCCGAAAGGGTCGAGATAGTCAAAATGACTGTCATTGGGTTTTATTTTGGCTCCGAAATATTTTTAAGATTAGTTTGACTCGAATTAGAGTAAACGAGTCATTTAAAGTGTGTATTAACATTTAAAATTGGGATTTTGTTTTAAAGGAAGTGGAGGCTTACGAATGAAGACATTTCTCATTTGAGAGAAAGAGAAAAATGCCCTAGAGGGAGAAAGAAGAGAGAGAGGAAGAAATCTTGGAGATTCCCGGACCAAACGCGACATCGAGGGCGATCCAACCTCTACAAATCTGAGGCAAGTGTTTAATCTTGGTAAATAGCTATTTGTGTATTTCATTTCATAATTTGTGGGTTAAAGAAATGGATTTTTGGGTATTAATATCAAATATCAAAACCTAGATTTTTAGGTTTAATCATGAAATCAATGTGTAAAAGTGGATTTAATGGAATAGAATTGGTTGGGATCAACTTTGGGTTGATTAATGGGTTTAAAATTATGATTTGATGAAGGTTTGGGGGTTAGAATGAAAACTTTAGGGTTTAGAATTCGTGGGTTTTGATGAAGAAGAAGACCCCTTTCAAGATTTGCAGGCCCGAATCGATTCGCCCCCTTAAGCGAATCAATTCGGTTTAGGGAAATTGGCAGGTCTGCATTGACCGAATCGATTCGGACCCAAGCTGAATTGATTTGGCCTGTGGCAGTGGCCCAGGTCTTTGGACCCGAATCGATTCGGAATAGGGCCGAATCGATTCAGAAATAGGGTATTTTGAGGTGTTTTCTCCATAGTGATTCCAAACCCTTTTTGGTTGGGTTTATTGATTTGGGGCCTTCTCTTATGATGTAAGACATATGTTGTTGGAGACATATAAGGAGTTTCTCACATATTAGAATTTTGGGGACTCCTTGGGGTAATTTGGGAGTAATGTATCCATGTATGTATTTGGAGTTGTGTATAGATATTTTGGGGAAACCTTTTGGGATTGAGGATCCTAATTGTAGATTAAAAGTAAGTATAGATGTGATGTGAGGATAGAACTCTTAGAGAGAATTGTGAGGGTATGTTGTGTAATTATAGGCCAACCTTTACGTCAAATCCTTATAAGAATAGGATATTATTAAGATATGATTTGGGGAAAAATGGAAGAGTGTAGTTGCATACCCTTAGTAATGATAAAATTTTAGATATAAATCCGAGAGATCTTAGACTAGGGGATTCACAAAAGTGATGGAACCGTAGTCGAAATTGAGAGAAATGGGATTATTTAATGAAGTTAATAATGAGATTGAGGCGTATAGACTATTAGTTATATGTATACCGATTGTCGAAATCATTACTACATTTATTATGTAAATCTCGGATACAGATGGAATGTGTAGTGATGGTTTCCTACACAAAATAGAGGGTGATAACCCTAATGTTGAATATATATATGTATAGATATATTCATATGGTTTTGGGAGACTGTTCATCATAGGAAAAATGATTGAATATGTTTCAAGTGAGGGATTATATTCACATATCAAGGTAATGATATGAGTTTGTGGTGACGGCTTGTATATTGAGGATTATGTAATGCTATAGTCGAGGTTACATATATACTATACATATGAACGAGATATAGTTTGTATATATATATAGAGAGAGATGTATGGATATGCAGATATATGTTTATGCATCTATATAGATATGAAAACATGGATATATTTATGTTGTGGACATACGTGGTATGGATATTTAAACCGTATATGATGGTTTACTATTTGATCATATGATTGGATCATATGGATGTATATATATTGTGAATGTGAATGACATATATACTTATTTGGTTAAGCATACCCCGCTCATGCTATCATTGGGAAGTTGCGCGCGTAGAGGGTGACCATCCTGGCTAGAAAAGCAGGGTGTGGATATTCCCCAGGTCATAGTTGTCCCGTGTGTTATTATGTGATTTACATTTTTTATATTTTTGGGATGAGACGTGGTGGGTATGTTTCGTCTCATTGCAGGTTTGGAGCTATGACCGCTTCCCGGGACGTCGTGTGCGTGAGTTTACCACGAGATGGGTGCCGTTTAGTCCCACCATGGTGGCCCCAGTATTGCTACTTGAGCCTGGCACTGGTAAGGTGATAGAATTGATGCAGTTTTATCGGCGCTACATATAGCCGGGTATTTATTTGTGCATGGCCTTGGTACATCATATATGGTATGTATACATGGTCATGGTATTGGATAATGGTGTGTATATATATATATATGGTTAGTAGAAAAACCTATGTGGAGTACATCTTAGATGATTATGGTGTACTAGATGATTGATGGGGGTTGATGTATCGCATTTAAGGAATATTTCGGTTACATCATCCCAAGATTATTATTGGAAATTTAGTAGTAGTAGTATTTGTAGTAGTAGTAGTAGTAGTAGTAGTAGTATTTGTAGTAGTAGTAGTAGTAGTAGTAGAAATAGTATTATACAATATGTATGGCATTATGGATCTCTAGGATTGACATTGCCCAGGAGTAGTGTAACGAGGTGGTTCCTTGTTTGGATTTCGCTTTGCGAGACACCTCACGCACGAAACATAGTGCATTGTTGAGATTAGAGAGAAGTTCTGTCAATATTTATGTGTGGAATTATGGATCTTCAGGATCGACGTTGACATGGAGTAGTGTAATGGGGTGGTTCCTTGTTTGGATTTCGCTTTGCGAGACACCCCACGCACGAAACGCAGCGCAGTGTTGAAATTGGAGGGAAGTTTTGTCAATAACAATCTTGTATGCATATTTATTCTAAATTAGATCATAGGGTTCTACCCAAATATATATGGGTACTTTATTAAGATTATAATTGGTTAAATTATATACCGGAATCCACTAAGCCTACTAAGGAACATATGATTGAAAAGAAATACTTAATTGTGTTTAGGAAAGAGGTGGAACCTTGGGTCATGATAGGGAAGTAGCTCTCGTGGGTATAGGCTAGGCCTATGATAAGTTAGGTTGTCCAAATAAAATGCGGGTAATTTAACTAAAACTTGAGGACGAGAATAGGTGCGCGCCTTTAGATGAGAGGTGAGTTGGGGTTTCACGAGAGTGCGGTCTCACTTTAATTATGAAATAAGTGCACCGATATTTATTATGCACGGTTAACACACTTGCTAAATATTTTTCACTATCGGGGCTCTGACCTGTTTACTTTTCTCTCCTGCCTGTATATATATATATACTATTACAGGTGTCCTACCGCATGGATGCCGGATGACCTTCAATCCAGTGTCTTGGGAGCCGTGATAGGTGCGGACTGTTGCGGGATGTTTCAAGTAGCCGCCTCCAACTTTTAAAATTCTAGGTAGGATTCATGTTGTACATCGGGTTTGTACCCAAGGGACATTTATAGATGTGTATATTTATTCCATTCCAGTTATTGTATTTGCTGTGACCCGACAGCTTATTCGGGTCTACTTTCGTACATTCAGTTGTAGTTATTTATTCCATTTTATTTCTAGCATTTCATTATCATAGTTCTTTCCTTTATTTATAGTGTTGGGTTGTGTTATGTTGCATGTTTTAATTTATTTAACATCTCTCTTATATGATATCGGGTAGTTAATCATATATTATATAGTACCAGAAGTTGATGTTGAGACTGAACCATCTGAAATTCTTGATTTAATATAGTATAAGGCTGTCCACCCGTTATTATTTTAAGCGGGGTGTTACAGATGGTATCAGAGCATCAGGTTCTAGAGTCCTTAGGATCTGTGTGAGTTTTTTGCGTTCTTCCGTTAACGTTCTTGACATAAATCCTTACAAATAGGACGGTTGTGTTCACTGCGTTGTTTTCTTCTGTGAAGTATATTCACTTGATTGACATTCTGACAACAAATTCTCTTGTTTCGTTTCAGACGTCGCCTATATTTTTTCGTCTAGGAAGGGATAGGATTAGAAGTACAATACCGATAGCATATTTTGGGTACGTTTTAATCGGGGCTATTTGTTTTCCCTGGTTTTCGAGGAGTTATTGAAGAGATTTTTAGCAGTGGTTCGAGGTGATTTATTTACAGTTGAGTAAGAAAGGAAAATTTCCCGAATAGTGAACCTTGGTCTTAGTAAGGTAAATCTGAGGAGAGGCATGTAGTGTAGTATTTGGGAGCTGTAGATTGAGAGTTTGTTAACCTTCATTAGGAAACCCAGTGTTGGTGACTCTTACCGATGTGAGGAAGGTGCAGTTATCCCAATATCAAGATTATCGCCTTCCGAGATGAGGGAGAATGCCTTTGGAGACTTAATTTCATTGTGTAGGACTGATGGAGTCTTCAGCAGTTGCAATTGTGCCTTGCCCTTCAATATGGTTAGGAAGGGTTTTGAGGAAGATGTTTCTCTCGTGGAGAAATAGGCTTAAGGATAATGATTTTCCTGGAAAGAGTTGAGGACCCTGAGTTGAGATTCTAGGATGAGGGGAAGCCATTAGGTTATGGAATTATAAGGTACAATACCTTTCTTTGGGTTTGCGTGCAATAATTGGGAACGTCGCGTGTAAGGCGTGATGGGTAGTTAGCCGCTACACCGCTACGGTGTATGGAATTTTCCTAGAGAAGGAAGTGAGCAAGTGTGGCCTTGGTATGGCGTCTTTGGAGATGATACACCTTTTTGTAACAAAACAGTAGGGAAGTTTTAGTATCCATATGAGGGAAGAGTTTATTTTTATATATAAAGGTGTTGATGAGATGTAGAGGAATTTCATAACCGAGAGGTTCAGAGTTTGGTAGATTTATGTGGAGCGGATAGTTTAGCTCATAATTGTGCTAGTATTGAGAACTAGATATTGGTTAGCAGTATTGTATTTGTTGAGGCCTTGTGTTCTAAACATGAGGTGTTTGTTTGGCGTGTCGAAAGACGCGGAATATATTTATATTGTATTGTTGTTTAGGCCCTCGTGCAATATCTAAAATATGGAAATCTTTTTATAAAACCTTAACCCTGGTTCAACTAATCTCAATCCCCGACCTAGCTACACAGTAGTGTATTGGGAGGGTTCCTTGTTTGGATTTCGCTTGCGAGACCTCCCCCGCATGAAGGTGGCTAGTGTCCAGAATTGAGGAGAGTTCAACCGGTGGGAACTTTCAAACTTCTATATAATTAATATGTTGCTATAGATTATATTGCTGAGGGTTATATTATGATTTGAGGCTAATGGTGCTTGATTTTAATTTTACGAGTGGAAACTCGGGTACGGGGTGTATGGGCGCCCTGGGTAGCTAGTGATTTTAAAGGCCGGTAAGGATCTATATAGTTCGACGTGAGAACTAGAAAGGATCGACATAGTGATCCTGAGGGTTGATGTAAGGACTAGATGAGATTGAGGTCCTAGGTTTGTCTTAAATTTCGTGGACGAAATTTTTGTAAGGGGGGAAGATTGTAGCACCCCAAGACTTTTGAGACTGAGAAATTTAAATTTTGGGAAAATAGAATTTAATTAAATTGGAGAATTTTAAATTTGGGAATTTAAGTCCAAAAACAGAGGACGTTTTAAAGTATTCCGGATGATGATTTTAAGGGTGCCATTGATCCCGGAAGGGTCGAGATAGTAAAAATGGCTGTAATTGGGTTTTATTTCGGCTCCGGAATATTTTTAAGATTAGTTTGACTCGAATTAGAGTAAACGAGTCATTTAAAGTGTGTATTAACATTAAGAATTGGGATTTTGTTTTAAAGGTAGTGGAGGCTTATGGATGAAGCCATTTCTCATTTGAGAGAAAGAGAGAAAAGCCCTAGAGGGAGAAAGAAGAGAGAGAGAGGAAGAAATCTTGGAGATTCCCGGCCCAAATGCGACATCGAGGGCGATCCAACCTCTACAAATCTGAGGCAAGTGTTTAATCTTGCTAAATAGCTATTTGTGTATTTCATTTCATAATTTTTGGGTTCAAGAAATGGATTTTTGGGTATTAATATCAAATATCAAAACCTAGATTTTTAGGTTTAATCTTGAAATCAATGTGTAAAAGTGGATTTAATGGAATAGAATTGGTTGGGATCAACTTTGGGTTGATTAATGGGTTTAAAATCATGATTTGATGAAGGTTTGGGGGTTAGAATGAAAATTTTAGGGTTTAGAATTCGTGGGTTTTGATGAAGAAGAAGACCCCGTTCAAGATTTGCAGGCCCGAATCGATTCGTCCCCTTAAGCGAATTGATTCGATTTAGGGAAATTAGCAGGTCTGCATTGACCGAATCGATTTGTAACCAAGCCGAATCGATTCGGCCTGTGGCAGTGGCCCAGGTCTTTGGACCCGAATCGATTCGCCTTGGAGGCAGAATCGATTCGCTAGGCCGAATCGATTCGTAATAGGGCCGAATCGATTCAGAAATAGGGTATTTTGAGGTGTTTTCTCCATAGTGATTCCAAACCCTTTTTGATTGGGTTTATTGATTTGGGGCCTTCTCTTATGATGTAAGAGATATGTTCTTGGAGACATATAAGGAGTTTCTCACATATTAGAATTTTGGGGACTCCTTGGGGTAATTTGGGAGTAATGTATCCATGTATGTATTTGGGGTTGTGTATAGAGATTTTGGGGAAACCTTTTGCGATTGAGGATCCTAATTGTAGATTAAAAGTAAGTATAGATGTGATGTGAGGCTAGAACTCTTAGAGAGAATTGTGAGGGTATGTTGTGGAATTGTAGGCCAACCTTTAAGTCAAATCCTTATAAGAATAGGATATTACTAAGATATGATTTGGGGCAAAATGGAAGAGTGTAGTTGCATACCCTTAGTAATGATTAAATTTAAGAAATAAATCCGAGAGATCTTAGACTAGGGGATTCCCAAAAGTGATGGAACCGTAGTCGAAATCGAGAGAAATGGGATTATTTGATGAAGTTAAGAATGAGCTTGAGGCGTATAGACTATTAGTTATATGTATACCGATAGTCGAAATCATTACTAGATTTATTATGTAAATCTCGGATACAGATGGAATGTGTAGTGATGGTTTCCTACACAAAATAGAGGGTGATAACCCTAATGTTGAATATATATATGTATAGATATATAAATATGGTTTTGGGAGACTGTTCATCATAGGAAAAATGATTGAATATGTTTCAAGTGAGGGATTATATTAACATATCAAGGTAATGATATGAGTTTGTGGTGACGGCTTGTATATTGAGGATTATGTATAGCTATAGCCGAGGTTACATATATACTATACATATGAACGAGATATAGTTTGTATATATATATATATATATATAGATGTATGGATATGCGGATATATGTTTATGTATCTATATAGATATGAAAATATGGATATATTTATGTTGTGGACATACGTGGTATGGATATTTAAACCGTATATGATGGTTTACTATTTGATCATATGATTGGATCATATGGATGTATATATATTGTGAATGTGAATGATATATATACTTATTTGGTTAAGCATACCCCGCTCATGCTATCATTGGGAAGTTGCACGCGTAGAGGGTGAGCATCCTGGCTAGAAAAGTAGGGTGTGGATACTCCTCAGGTCATAGTCGTTCCGTGTGTTATTATGTGATTTACATTTTTAAAATTTTTGGGATGAGACGTGGTGGGTATGTTTCGTATCATTGCCGGTTTGGAGCTATAACCGCTTCCCGGGACGTCGTGTGCTTGATTTTACCACGAGATGGGTGCCGTTTAGTCCCACCATGGTGGCCCCAGTATTGCTATGTGAGTCGGGCACTAGGAAGGTGATAGCATTGAGGCAGTTTTATCGGCGCTACATATAGCCGATTATTTATTTGTGCATGGCCTTGGTAAATCATATATGGTATGTATACATGGTCATGGTATTGGATGATGGTGTGTATATATATATATATATGGTTAGTAGAAATACCTATATATATATATTTATATATATATCCTATAGATGAAAGGATATAGAATCTTTCTGGAGTACATCTTAGATGATTATGGTGTACTAGATGATTGATGGGGGTTGATGTATCGCATTTAAGGAATATTTTGGTTACATCATCCCAAGATTATTATTGGAAATTTAGTAGTAGTAGTAGTAGTAGTAGTAGTAGTAGTAGTAGTAGTATTAGTAGTAGTAGTAGTAGTAGTAGTAGTAGTAGTAGAAATAGTATTATACGTTATGTATGGAATTATGGATCTTTAGGATTGACATTGCCCAGGAGTAGTGTAACAAGGTGGTTCCTTGTTAGGATTTCGCTTTGCGAGACACCTCACGCACGAAACGTAGTGCATTGTTGAGATTAGAGAGAAGTTATGTCAATATTTATGTGTGGCATAATGGATCTTCAGGATTGACGTTGACATGGAGTAGTGTAACGGGGTGGTTCCTTGTTTGGATTTCGCTTTGCGAGACACCCCACGCCCGAAATGCAGCACATCGTTGAAATTGGAGGGAAGTTTTGTCAATAAGAATCTTGTATGCATATTTATTCTAAATTAGATCATAGGGTTCTACCCAAATATATATGGGTACTTTATTATGATTATAATTGGTTAAATTATATACCGGAATCCACTAAGCCTAATAAGGCACATATGATTGAAAATAAATACTTAATTGTGTTTAGGAAAGAGGTGGAACCTTGGGTCATGATAGGGAAGTAGCTATCGTGGGTATAGGCTAGGCCTATGATAAGTTAGGTTGTCCAAATAAAATGCGGGTAATTTAACTAAAACTTGAGGATGCGAATAGGTGCGCGCCTTTAGATTAGATGTGAGTTGGGGTTTCACGAGAGTGCGGTCTCACTTTAATTATGAAATAAGTGCACCGATATTTATTATGCACGGTTAACACACTTGCTAAATATTTTTCACTATTGGGGCTCTGACCCGTTTACTTTTCTCTCCTGCCTATATATATATATATATACTATTGCAGGTGTCCTACCGCATGGATGCCGGATGACCTTCTATCCAGTGTCTTGGGAGCCGTGACAGGTGCGGACTGTTGCGGGATGTTTCAAGTAGCCGCCTCCTACTTTTAAAATTCTAGGTAGGATTCATGTTGTACATCGGGTTTGTACCCAAGGGACATTTATAGATGTGTATATTAATTCCATTCCAGTTATTGTATTTGCTGTGACCCGACAGCTTATTCGGGTCTACTTTCGTACATTCAGTTGTAGTTATTTATTCCATTTTATTTCTAGCATTTCATTATCATAGTTCTTTCCTTTATTTATAGTGTTGGGTTGTGTTATGTTGCATGTTTTAATTTATTTAACATCTCGCTTATATGATATCGGGTAGTTAATCCTATATTATATAGTACCGACTGTTGATGTTGAGACTGAACCATCTGAAATTCCTGA
The DNA here is from genome assembly GCA_949130495.1 of Sambucus nigra. Taxonomy (NCBI): domain Eukaryota; kingdom Viridiplantae; phylum Streptophyta; class Magnoliopsida; order Dipsacales; family Adoxaceae; genus Sambucus; species Sambucus nigra. The sequence continues at coordinate 187,418,086 of OX422220.1, forward strand.
TTTAATATAGTATAGGGCTGGCCACCCGTTATTATTTTAAGAGGGGTGTTACAGTATGGAAGGATGAAAACTTTTTTTACTAAAACTATATACAAAAAATGGGATTGGAATACACTCCCCAAAACCGTTAGTAATTATGTCGGATATAAAACTTTTAAGAATCGAATATATAATCGAGATAAGATCTTAAATTGATATAAGAACAACGTATATGAGGATTTTTCACCACACAATACATAGTCAAAAATAAATCTAAAGAGAATGACAAAATTATTGACACGCGTATCATACCATTAAACCTTTTGGTTACCTATGACAAAAAATGTTAAAAGGCTTACAATACTCGTACTGACAAAGTATCAAGCCTCTAATTATTTATTTAATTCATTCCTAGGTTGGGTTCATGTATCCAAAACGGGTATAAACCTATCCAGATATGGGAAATTCAAATTTAAGCATGGATTATACTGTGCATGGATTCATGATATGTATTGAATGAACACAAACATGTATTTAATCACCATTATAGTATAAAACATAACTATAACTTGGATAGAATGGATACAAAAAGAAATTAAAGGAAGAAATACTTATATTGAAGATTAGAGTGCAAAATAACTGTGAAACAATAATCTTTGATGATCTTTTTTCCTCCTATGTTTCTTACCTCCAAAATCTCTCAAAACTAGGTTAAAGCTAAGTTAGATATGACTAATCTCTGTAATACTCTAAAATGATATACAAATCATTTAGATTCCTATGCAATAAAGCTATCCACGTAGGATGTCCATTGATATACCATGTTAACCATTATTCTAAAAGTTATTTAAACAGGTTTGACGCCACATTAGCTGGAGGAGTAAATTCATTTTGGTGCAACTTTAGCTGGAGAAATAAAGAACTTGTCACCTTCTTATTCCGCATGGCAAACCTCTACGGCTGTATTCTTTCTGATGCTATAAATATTTTCAGATTCTATTTTTCTCTCTCTTTGAAATTAATTCTTCTTCTCTCCTTCTCTATCTAATTTTTTAAGATTTTGACCTTCGCTCGTCCTCTTGCTCTCCCTCAATACTCCTTGATTATATATGAGACAAACCGTATACACAACCATGGCAGAGAGAGGTGGATTTAGGTGTTGGTTTGGTGATAAAGGACACAAGGTAGGTGGAGACCCTAAATTTGAGAAGAATTGGGTTGGGTAATTGACGAAATCAACAAATACAATTGGCAGTTGCAGTGAGATTGGAGTTGATCTAGAACTTGATTAGTTCATCGTATTATATAAATATACTCCCTAGATGTAGTTGGATTCGTTATGTAATTATGTTGATGTTTCAAGTTTTTTTTTATTTCCATTTGTTAATGGTGAAAGAATTGTATTGTGTGGTTATATATAGATACATGGAAGAGCTATCTAAGTCTTTTGAATAAGCGATGATGTTCTTGAATGAAATCGAATGAAAACTCATTAACCTATGCAAAGAAATGTTGATAGGTAAAGTTTCTCAGTGTTGATACTAAAAATTATCCATCTACATGGACCAATCAAAAGTGAACACTTGTCCTACTATGTGGCCAAAATCCTAGTCAGCAATTAGTAGCTTGACAGTTATGATGACCAACATAAGGAAATTCGACCAACCTAAGGAAGGATGGCCATTACGATCAATTAAACGTCACGATACGAAGGATCATACAACCTGTTGTGTATACAGCCAATCATCACATTCATTATGTAAGGATGTAAATGCTTAAATGTATAAAATCATTCCATCCCTTGATATTCCGACCCTTGACCTCTGGGTAACTATAAATATGTTGTATCCCTTTCATCAAGGGCACAAGAGAACGAATTCTAGGATATTATTGTTTACAAGAATAACTAGGTTTTTGTAACCTCCAAAATCAATACAATAACATTGGACGTAAGCTTTCTCACAGAGTTGAACCACTTTAAAAACTCTCCCCCCCTCTCTCTCTTTATTTACCATTGAAATTATATTGTTGCAACACACCAAATTTAAAATTCTTTAAATTAACGAGATGGTTCAATTAAATTCCCAACTAAAATTTCAATTCAAATTATAATAAAAGACAAACTTCAACCTAAGTCCTAAAATTTGACTAACAATGATTTATTCTAATTTTCAATATAAGCCAAACCAATTTTTTTCAAATTAAAATTCTGGACATGAATTAAATTATACTTACCCAAATTAATCAAATTTAAATTAACACCAAATTAAACAAGTGTGAGATTTAAACCATTTTTTATCTTGTTAATCCTAGCATGCATCTAAGGTGCTTATTGCAAGATAAAATAAACAATCTCAGTATGCGGAGATGTACAAGGAAAACCCAAATGGGAAAAACCTTGGACGGCCCTGGCCTAAAAAATCCAATAAGAATGAAAATTTTACAAACACTGCGACACTCGATTCAACTCCTTCAAGCCCCGATGCTTCCTTCGCTCTTCAACCTCTGCCTTGTAGATAACTCCGGAGTCCACTGGAATCTAGGAGTAGACCAATGGAGGCACAACCCATCGTCAACCACACATAGTGCCTTTCACCACGTGAGAAAGCCGCAACACAAACCTTTTCTGGTTTATGGGTAGATAATGAACCCAAACTTCTCATCTTATTGGTTTAGAGAAAACCCAATGCCACACAAAACTCTCCAACCAATGATATATATATATATATATATATATATATAGACACACACACACACAAAAGGGTATGCCCGTGCCTAAATGTATGATGAAAATTTCTAAAAGGTACATAACCGCAACATGACAAAAAATTTCAAGGTACGTAATTACAAAAAGGGAAAAAATTTCGTTCCACAACAAAACAAAATGTAATATTAAAAAAATTGGTCATAATCTCATTTTGTTTATAGAACTATCCACCCTAATTAACAAATAGCAAATAGTCCAATAACATTCAAATAGTGTGAACAATTTAGAAAAATTGAAATTTTAAACAATCTCGGTCTATTTTTCTTACAACACAAATGTTTAAACATTGAACGTGTAAACAATTTAAGTCATAAAATCTTTTTACAATAAAAATGCATTAAGAATTTTTTGAAATTTGGGCATATTTTACTTTTCTATAGAATTATCCACCATAATTTAAAAAAAATACTCCAATAATAATATTAATAGTCCGTCCAGGACTTCATATAATTAACATAATAGTTATTAAAGAGTAATTTAAGTCATAGGCTTCTAGTTTACAACTAAAATGTGTAAACAATTAGAATAGCAAAATCTCTTGTATTCATTTACCCACCCTGATTAAAAAATAAAAAAATACTCCAACAACAATATTCAATCTCAAGAACACACACATAAAATAGGGAATTATATTCAACATTTACTTTTAAAGTCATAAATACACATTACAATTGAACTGAAATAAAATAAATGTACGCAATCCAAATACGCGTCGACACGAAATCCTGCAAAATCTAGATAAATAATCTCAACACCACATGATCAATGATGGCTAGTGTTGGGTTAAAGGCACGCCATGTTTTTCTAATCCAGTGTTTGGTTTACAACATGGCCGATGTGTATGCATCATGTATAGGTTGGGGACCAATGGACGCCCCATGGTCGGGATAATATACACTTGCCCCAATGTATAGACTATTTATGTAACCTTCCAATCTTCTATAGACTTGACATTAGGCTCAACCTGACATCAAATTGGTGAATTCAAAACATCAGATTAAAAAACATATAAAGAAATTAGTCTAAAAATTAGCAAAAATAATCAAAAATATAATACACATGGCTTATCACTATTTTTGAATAGTTTACGAGTTTAATTTATTCGTAGACTGCAATGAACATCCCAAGCTCGTTATTTGAATTCATAAAAAAAGGCAATGCTAGAGAGCAAGTTATTTTAATTAGACAACTGATAAAACGAACATCACAGTGCTATAATTTTTTTCTTACACTAATTCTTCAATTAAAAAAAATCTATAACCCGAAGGATATGGCAGATTACCTGAAACATCGTAATACTAAAAAGCAAAACGATTTCCTATTCCATCAAGAAAATGACTGGTTTGCCACCATCTTGCCTGAAGTTCAGCGAGAAATGAAGAGATCAATGTATTCATCCACTCAAAAGCCTCTTGTAAAACGCTAGAATTTACATCATGAGCACACTTTTCCATGTTTGTAGCATGGGCAACCACCAACCACCCTCTCAATGCATTTTCACTAGTAGCATTGTACTGTAATACCATATCAGTCCATCTCCTGCCACGATTTAAAATAAATTTCTCATTGGGGAACATTTCTTTAAGTATCCTCTTAATAGAATAGCAATTTGTGCTATTAACTTACAGTCATTAATCTATGTACTATATTCACAATTTAAAATGAAAACAAAGTGAAACTTAATATAATCAAAATCTGGTAGTAATTTCGAAAAACAAAGCACTGTAGACAAATAAATTTTTAACTTCTATATAAAACCATCAAAGGCCAATAAATAATTACTATCGGGTGGTTCATAGGAACTCCTCTCTCGTCGACCTAGAACATGTTCCATATTGAATAATTCACTGAGTCAATGTAGGGAGGTTCCAATAACTTCATGCAATTCCAACATCAAACAATAACCAATTTCCCTTACCATGTCATAATAATAATTTTTTACCAAGAACAAAAGGGATGCATAAGCTTTGTAACCCAAAGTGGTGGTAAAAGACTTATCATCTAGTGACAAGGTAATGTCAACAACGCCCTCTTTATCCAGTGGCAAGGTAATATAAAAAACACTTTGTTTTCCCTATTAGACCTGATTGCTCGAATCAATAAAACCAATTACCTGATGAGTGGAATTCTTCAAGTTCAATCAGAACATAAAATGACTATTTGAAAAGGGGCAAGTTTGGAAGAAAGCCAAAACATCACTTCAATGAGGTTACGTTTCCTCAAAAATTAGCGAGGAAGGTTCGTCGGTTCAGGATAATGAGGTCTCTTGGTCTTGCTTCTCCAGTTGGTTCTCCATTTTTACTCACTTTCCAAGTTTCTCACTTGTTTTTCATATGATAATATAATGGACCAGATTTGTGAAAACACTGCACAATTTTTTCAGAATTACAATAGGCCTTGAACTAGGGATTAAATATTCATATGATTCCTAACCACACATATCAACAAATTTTATTTATTGAAATATTCATAGGGATTAGCTCCCATTAATTCATTGAAATTGCCTTTGACCCCAGTTTGAGCCCCCTAAAAGACTTTTAGTGAGGCAAAAATATCACAAAAACACTCTATAAAACTTTTTTTTGACAACCTACATCGATAAAAGTCAATGAGGGCCAAACCCAAGAAATCAAAGTTACGGCGGGACCGGGGGGGGGGGGGGGGGAGGCGGTATGTAAACTCAATCACAAAAAAATCAAGAGATACAGACCCTAAAACAACAAAAAATATAACCTATCGAGGCCCATTTCATCTGCAAGTATCACATGCGTTTGTTTGGACCAATTATAAACTTATTACTTAAGAAGATATCAGTTGCCATTTACATGATACCATATAATATGAAGCAATCCTATTTCACTCGTATTAAAATACCTAAATACCGCATCAATCCAAAAGAACTAATTCACATATAACCGCAATAAAATGAATTGAATTGATCTATAGAGACAAACAACTTACTGGGAAATAGAACTTGAATTACGCTGAAACTATGCATTTTGAATTGAGAAAATGGCTTCAAAATAATGCTTGTGGATGCTCATGCCGATGACAAAGCTATAATATACTTCTTAGTGTGCTCGTTGCTTACAACACATCAATGCGTCATACCAAAATAATACCGTGGCTATTGTAGTCCAACGCGTAGTGCCTGGAAGACACATACATATAATTCATCCACGCATTTAGTCCACAACACGTCCAAAACTACACTGAAAGTCATTTTATACTAATATACAATTCCATTACTTTATTATATTAAACATGAAACCTTGTAAAATAATACAATGATAAATTAAACAAGGCGCATATACAAACCATCTAAGTTGAGTACTACTCTAACTATAGTAGGACACATCATTATTAAAAAGTAAAGAACCAAGACTCTTAATCATTGCCCCGACAAGCGAATCAAAGACCTTAAAAATAAAACCTAAAATACTTGTTGTTAAATGCTAATCACAAACATTCAAAATCTATTGTTAAGGAAGTTACTAACCTCTTACAAAAAATGAAATATGCCAACACTACTCTGTTGCATCCCTTGACGAACCATATTATTTGTAGTTCCTTCCCTCCTTAAATATACAATTGAAATACTAAACATTGTTAAATTATAATATTTATATACACAAACATCTTTACAATACTATCTTAGTATTTCTTTACGCAAACATCAATACTGTCAATTACTGATCATTAATGATAATAAAATAATACTATTTAATTTCAAATAAGAATATAGAGCTTAATGAAAATCCCACGAATTGAGTGATGTAGTAATAAAAAATAAAGAAAATCAGGACAAAAACCCAAAGAATGGATCTCATATTTAAGGCAAAACATCGATTGCATATATGAGAATCCATATCAGTATCAATACCAGGAATGCTGCTGATCGGGTATCCGCATATTAGGTATCAGGTACTAGCATATCATGTATCTGGTATCAACATCATATCAGCATATCTGGTATTATGACTTTCTGCCTTTTCAATCATCTCGTTTGCAAGTTGTAACATCAACGCATATCAAGACTAATATTGAAATTCATACCTGGATATTTACACATGTAAAAAATTGAGGTTCAAAATTTGATGAAATACTTTATTTACTTGGAATAGAGGTCACAAAAGATACCTAGTTTTAAACTATGTTGGCATTCGGATTATAGGTGGATGCAACTGGCCCTGTAAATAAAGTTTGTGTTATCATCGTCCTTTCACCTATGTTCATTTTGAGCGGCTTTAACCCGTCAAGATACTTCATGAACATGTACTTCAGACAATGGTTATGATTCGATGCAACCAAATCATCCAATTAACAAAAATAAAAGCTATCATGTGCTAAACGTCAAAGTTTGTTGCAATAGTAAAATGAAGAGAATCTAAACAAACAAAAAAAACATATAAATAACCAACAAAAATTAAGTAGATAATTAAAATAATTAACAAAAAAATGAGAAAATATAGCTCAATGCTAAGAGGATTAAACCATTTTGTAACTAGGAAATTGTATAGACAACAATTTTCTTGCCAACCAAATAGAGTACAAAAGTAACTTATGAAACTTAAACACATGTTTGACAAAAGTGAAGAACCTAGGATTGAAGACATCAAACAATCCATGTCTTCGATAACTTCTACAACATTGGCCTTGATTGGGAAGTGTGAATTCCTTGCCTTTATAAAGAAAAAAATAACTAAAAGCAAAAAATTATCACATGATTACACAATAAAATAATTCCCATAAAATAATCAAGCCAATATACCTCGACATAAGTTATACTATCATATTTAAATTATTGCTACTATTTTCATATGAAAAGGCTAACATTCTTAATCAAATTGCAGAAAAATAAAATGTATATGAGCTTTGTGAATGTAAACTAACCATATATAAAACATAATCCTAAGGACTGCTAGTATCCAAATATCTATATATGTAAGCAATTTGTGACAAGAAAATGAACTTCATTAATTGAAAGAATATTAAAAGTTCCACTTTGCTACATTACCAATTATTTTTTTCCACTTCATTAATTGAAAAATACAATGGTTTCAGATTTAGCCTGCTGCTAGGTGAACACCATCAAGCCCGCCCTCCATACACGACATCTTCTTCGCAAGCATCTTGTAGGCTCCCAGGGTAACTTGGTAGGATGACATCCAAAGGGATCGCATTGCCTCATACTTCCCCACATTCAGTAAAAGTGCAATGTTAACAAATGGGTTGTCCCTTATATCTAGCTTCTTTAGTTTCTTAAATCCATTTAACACATAAAGCATCCCCTTATCACTTTCCCAAGCAAACGCAACTGACAACATCTCAAGCTGCTCGGCATACATTCCTATGTAGTGGAAAACCCGGTCAGTCAAGATGCCTGAGAGTGATAACCATTTAAGACCCTTGCAAGATTGAACAATTACCCTAAAACCTTCATCCAGTGGTTGCATTGTCACCGAGTCTGGGTTGAGAGTGCACAATCTGAAGTGAATAAAATTAGGGAAATTTTTTGTAATAGTTATGAGGGAAGCATTGGTTATTTTCTAGAAAAAGTAGAGCAAGGAATTAAGCATGGGGAAACCGGCTGGTACAACCACCTGGCCTTCTTGAGTGAGAGAAGGTTTGTAAATATAACAAAATAGATCTTTAATTAGATCTACTATAGGTCTGGAAAACATTACTTTGGCACCATATAACAATACAATTGACACCATACTAAAATCGTATGAGGAAGATATTTAGACCATTATAGAATCTATTCATCTAGTTCTAGTCAAATTGAACAAAATTGAACAAAACATGCAAGAAAAATCAAATTTCCCCTTAAAAATGTTTAATAATAATCGCGTTAATTTACAAATAAAATCAAATAAAGAAAGAAAAAAAAAGCCAAAATCACCAGTAGAGAATACTCTAATATGGAATTAAAGGAAGTTAGATTCTAAAACCCATGTATGTACCCCAATGGGATGTTTTGAAACCATTAAAAGCCCCTAAGTTTCAAGTTACCCCTAAATGGTTCATCATAATATCTAATTTTGTATGAAAGTTATGCCATTTGTACAATAACTATCCAAACACCAAACTTTTGAAGTGTCTTTATTTGATACAAAAATGTTGAAGGCGATGTCCTTTAATGGTAGACATACTTAGTCGCCTCCATATAAGAAAATGTATTTTGGTAAGTTTCACAGCCACTGAGTGATTAAATGAAACTGTAGTAAACTTCTTTGTGGTTTCCATTCAATGTTATGCTATCATTTCGAGCAATAAAAGAAAGAGAAAAATGAACAAAGTAATAAAAGGAAGACTTATATTATATTGGATTGAATCAATTTGCCTTCTTTCTTTCAATGTAAACCATCTTATATATTTTCTCTCTAACTATCGAATGATTTGGGAGGCTGGTTTGGGGGATAAAAACATCAATTCCGAATACTGAAAGTTGTGTTCTTCCAACTATCGACTAATTGACTGTTATACTTGGAAAATTAGTTGCTAAAGCATTAACATCAGTAAAAAATATAGACTTGCATATGATACAACTGATCAAAAAGATAATTTGGTTATTTCATATGCTATACCTTGATTAAAATTTGGGCATCTCATTTAGAAAATTATCGAATTTGATCCATCTGATAAAAAAGATCATGTGGTGCTTGCATCTGCTATACCTCAAGTGAAATCATGGAATTTCATTTAGAAGATTATTGTCAATGGGTTCAATAATATATAGTTATATATAGTCTACATTCCTATGTTAAATACATAAAAGGGGGTTACTTCGATTATATGAAGGCAGAGTCTATTCTCCACTCAAATCATCACAAATTTATTGATAAAAGTTCGATTAAGTTCAGAACTAACTCTGAGCACCAGGACCGGAGGTCCGACCTTAAATACAAATTAATTTATCTCTATCTAAAATTCTTTGTCAATGGGTCTAACTCCCATTTTGAGGTATCAATAAAGGGTTTTGGTTCCCTCTGATCAAATTTAAATGATCATTACTAAGACAGTGAATTTCATTCCATCAACATATCTTCTCAATATCCCGAAAGGATTTCGATACAACAGATTATGTTATTAGCTCATGTTTCAGTTGGATAAATGTATTCATTCAAATCAGAGTGAATATGTCAGGATGAAACCATCTCAATCCGGACAGATAAAAATTGTTGATATTACATGGGGGTATTATATCCAGTAAAACACCTAATGATAATTAAAACCATTTACCTCATCTTCTATTAGATTTGGCATACCAAGAAACAAATGAGAAACAATAGTCATGAAGTCCCTGTGTGAAATCAATTTAAATTCCAAGAAACTGAAATAAGGATTATGAAACTCAATATTTTGTTAATAAAAAAGATTGAACAAAATTGTTTTAGACAACAGCCTAGTTGTTTAATAGTAAACATTTAAGTAAATGACCGAAAATGTAAATAGCTCTTCTGTATCCTCGTAAAATGATGAAAATAAGATACAAATAGGTCATCAAAGAATATGAATCAATATCATGATGCTCATTCAACATAGGTCTCATAATGCCCATTTAACCATTAGATTTTGTTAATGTAAAACATATTACCTCTTGAGTACTAAACATTTAAATTCAAAAAAGAAATGATTAACCATAGCTATCACCTAGGTTGATTAATTTTTGCAGCCCCAATCACAGTGTTTCATATTTGTCTCCTACACAAAAGCACACAAAATAAAGTATTCAAAGTTCTCACTACATACTTAAAAAAGTAAATTAGGAAAGTTGGGGTACGCTTACCTCTTTTTAAATTAGGAAACTTTAAAACTAAAGCAAATAGATAAGCATGTAATAAATAATTTTTTTTCCAAAAAATAAATTAAGTGACCCATCGCGGGGCTGTCAACACATATTATCTCCATAATAATAGCAAAAGGACAATTAATGCACCGATCACTGATCACTAAGGACTGTGTAGGAAATTGAAATCAAGAACACAAAAAGAGGTAAGGGGAACGAAATCACCCACTTTTCCATTCTATTTTCCTGATACATGCAACTCATTCCCATACCTGACATGATCAAAACCACAAAAAATTCCATTGAAAAGTGAAACCACTCCTAAAAGCTTGTCAATCTTGGCTCCAAGCTTACCAAGATGAAATCAAATGTTTATAGATAAGAACCACAAATCATACCCTAAAGTGAAATACCTTTTGATAATTTTACAGCATGGGCTAGAAAAAAAAATCTTGCTGAAAAGTATCAGCTTTATATTGCCTAGATTTTGTGTATGCACTTCTAATGTATGATACCTAAATCGCCATACCACACCTAAACCTCCACCCCACCTAAAACAATACACACACCATGCAAACAAAGCCCAATAATTTCAAAACACCACCATTTTTTCAAATGTTTTTGAAAAAAGAAAAAAAGAAAACTAAAACTTTATTGGGTGATAGAAAGAATACCTTTGAATGTAAAATATGAATGACCTTAAAATATGCCATGGCAGTAAAAATTGGAATAGAAGGATATCACTTTACTCCCACATTAGTGATCAAACACACCCATATGAGTCCCACATTATTTAGAACAGACCCTTCATTGTAACACATAGAAAACAAATAAACAAACCTTCCAAAACACAATATTTAGGTTATAATCACAATGGGATATAAAACATCAACCTAGTATGATGTCTTGATCTAAATTTAAATCATCCTGATAATGGATAAGTGAAAACATACTAAACTTAAATCATTAGACATAAGGATGTTGCACTTATCTTTAATGTCATAACGAATATAATACAAAACACTAAATCAAATATATGAATAAACATTCTTACATCCAAATAGATGAAGAGAAGTTTTCATATCTCCCAGTCAAAATACATGTTTATTTTAATTTCAAATTGTGAAGTGTGAAAATAATAATAAGTATTTGACAATTGAAAATGTAAAAAAATTCATTCACAATAGACCAAAGAAAATAATGTAAAACACCCGAGCTAAAACAATATGAGAGTTAATGGGTATTATATACTCACTGTAGTCTTTGATATGAAAAGCCATATAATAAGCACACCCCGGAACATAACCACATTTTTATGAACAATGAAAATTAGAATATTGTGTTAGGTATTTTCTCAAACACCTAGATGGAAACTAAAAGAAATTCTAAAAGATCCCAAAGATCATACTAAAAGATTCAAATCACTCACAAAATTATACCAAGTCATTAGGTTCGGGAGGCAGTTCGTTTTGGAATAATTGTCCACCAAAACACCTTTAATGGGATTGTTTTCTGCAAAACAAAAGAAATAGCAAGAATAAAAAATTAATGTGCATAGTTTAATAACTAGAAACATTCAGGTACGTGGAAATCAATGTGCATTGTTTAATGACTAAAAATTAATGTGCATAGTTTAGCATACACCTTTCAAGTCTATGAAAATCAATGTGCATAGTTTATTACCCATAAAAATTCAAAGATAAAATGGTATCAAATCCAAAAAGTTTCTAAATGGTTTCCGAAAAAATTAGTTTGTCATTTTGTCAAGCACTTGGAATTCAACATGTGAAAAAAATTACCTGAAAAGTACTCTGTATCACCAAGAGAGAGAGAGGGATGCGGAAACACCCAAAAACTTCATCTGTACTAGCATACAAGGTCAATCTTCACCACAGTAGCAATATCATATAATCAATAAAACTTCATCAGTAGCATCATACAAAGCCAATCTCAACTAAAGTAGCAGTATAAAAGATGGGACTACTGGGATAAAATATGCACTATGAGTTGCAAAGATGAAAGCATATAGAAGGGAAACACCTAAAAATTCTATAGCTTATGCTAAATATACCTTGAAGATATCAAACATCAAAAGAACCTTACATTTTCACAAACAACTGAAACCCTAACATGTACACTTAAAAAAAATCACCTAACTGAATTGGAAGTTGAACAGTACAAATTAACATACCCATCAAATCGTACTTTTAGACACAACACAAAATCATAAAACTACAAATTACAACGATTACATGAAAAAATGGTAAATGGAAAAGAATACTGTGTGTGAGAGAGAGAGAGACGTTACCAGAAAAACTCCAATAAAAAACAAATTAGTTCGCACATTGAGAGAGAAAGAAGGAGAGACGTCACATAGAGAAGAGTGTTGGGAGAAAATACGAAGAGAGAAGATATAATGTCGGGTGAAGTAGTGAGATGAGAGAGTGAGTGTGAAAAATGAGACAAAAATTGAAGAAATACTGACGTACCCTTTTTTTGAATTTTAAGGAAGAGTGGGAGATAAATTTAACTATAGGGAAAGAGGGGGAATTCAAATGATAGAGGGGTAAAATAGGGAGTGCAAATAAAATCATATTGATGAAATCATAATGCTATCTTATGGTATACATATGTTTTATACTTTCTTATATAGATATATGTAAGGTTGGAATTAAACTAACATGGGTGTAAACATAAGTGTTTAATGAAGGTTTTCTCTTAAAAATTAAAACAATCAAAACATCAACTTTTTCTTTGAAAGAAGTCTCTCAAAATTTCGTTTTGGAAGTTGAAAACTTAGTGGAAAAAAATCTATCCCCGAAGTATTAAGGCTGGTGAAAAGTTAGAGGGCTAGTGAGTGATTAAAATAAAAATTGCCAAAATTTTATGTTTTCTGCCCAGGTCGTTTGAATGACTTTCCAAGTCCTTCGAACGACTCTATTCGAACTAGAAAGAAGAAAGAAACAAGGCCAAAACTTCATTGGAAAAACTCGTTTGAACGAAAATTCGAACAAAAAAATTGAGTCTTTGAGCATGATGTCATTTGAACCTCACTAGCAATATCGTTTGAACGAACTCATTTGAACGAGATAATGTCATTCGAATGACGTTTCAAAAAATCTAAAATTGTTTAGAAATTCATTTTAAACCCAAAACTTTTTATACAAAATTATAAAAAAAAATCTGAAAGTAAAAGTTGATTAGACAAAAGTTAGCACCCATAAAAATATTTCACGTCTCCCTATATATGTTAAATGCATTCATACCTTTTGGCGATATTGGAACCCTCATATTGATGACATGAAATGTGGCACGAAAACCCAATAAGGATGAACTTGAATATCTAGTCCAGTACGTCTTCAACATACACTCGTCGTAGGCTTGAAAGGATACACGAGAACATCTATCCTATGACTCAAATTATTTTTTTCGGAATTAATCCAAAACTACATATGGACTCAATTGGAAATTTGAGTCCTAAAAAATATTAACCTTTGGCTATTTCGGGACAAAACCCAACCAAAATTCCTAAAGGGATGTAAAGCTCATCTAGACACAACAACTCACCCCCCAAAAAAATACATACTCTATGACTCAACCCAAGGATAAACTGCTTTGCCGATTCAAAGATGCCGTTAAAAAGAATTTCCTGCACACTTAAGCACCCCATCATATTCATATTGAATATAACAATATTAAATTCAATTTAAATGAATACTCCCCCTTAAATAATTCTACCCCTTTATCTAAGAATGATCTACCTAGAAAGATCGCGACTCTCCCTAAGTTAGATCTCCCAAAACTAAAGGTTTATATACCATTTCTACCTCTTTTTGTTCAGGAATGGAGAAAGTTTTAGAGTCATAAAACATAACTTATTTCTCCACCAATTAAATAAAATACACCCCCTAAACTAGACAAGGGATATGAATAGGTAAAAAGAAAGTTAAACATGTAATGGTGAATAAGGTGATAAGAACATTTAAGCATACGAGAAATAATGAAGTACAAGAAATCCGTACACATATTATTGGATAGCTACTATGGTGCGATAAAAAAATACCACATAAAATGTGTTGCGCTAAGCATGGGATATCAACCAAAATTCGTAACTATATCGATATCAATTATGACATCAAAGCATATATGGACTAGCAAGCAAGACAAAGACTCAAAAACAAAAAAAAATACCATATATATATATATATATATATATATATATATATATATATATATATATACACACACACACACACACACATAATGAATATCACTAGCGCACACGCACAATATACATAGGTATAAACATGACACATGACACAAAGTACATTAAGCTTTTCACACTCCTACGGAAAAAATGTGTCCAAATACATGTGGTAAACGGAAGTTAAGGGGTGTGAACTAGAGACTAAAGGAATATAGACCCAATCACTTACAACATATTCATAGAGTTCTCATTTGATTGAAAAACTTTATCACATTTAGATATAGCCTCACATGACAATATAAATGGAACTCAATTAATAAACATACACAATGTATACAAGCCTAGAGTTTCGATGATTCTACGAACCAATAGAGTCATGACAATAAAATCATAACTAGGATACAAAGTCATTATGTAACTCTGTTGATAAATCCAACCAAACTCCACATAATTTTCTTTTTTTTTTTCTTTAGAACATATCAAATAAACTAAACAAGACTTAGATACTTTTTCTTTTATGAAAACATATTTTTTTAAGGCCAATAAAAAATGGTGGCTTTTCACGCAAAGTAATTTTGTCTTTCGCAGCCTGATTCCATTGAAAAATAACTACACCGGATAAACTTATTTTTCTAATTTCTACATTCGGGAAATGGTTAGTACATGCACAAATCCTCCATAGTCATGCGACATCTAGATGAAAAAAAAGATAGCAGAACATCACACTTAGATCAAATATACATTTGAAGTTTAAATTTCAAATGATCTCGTGCATGTGTTAATCGAGGCATATTAAAATAGAACACATTAAGCAACACAAAATCCAACTACTCCATGCAAGCATGACAAAGAACATTTTAAGTATTGACAATCTTAACCAAAAGTTCTAGGCACATGGAAGTGGAAAGGGAAAGGTTTCAAGCACAAGTATATTCCACATAAAGTGTGTCAAACTAAAATACACACAAAACAAAAAAATATTTTTGAGTTCTTCAAAAATTTTAACAAACAGAAAAAATATTTAACTCAAAAGAAACAAAAAAAATCTTTTTGTATTTTTTCCAATAACGCACAAACAAATAAAAATAAATACAAAAGATATACATAAATCATAATTCTATCATGTGGTTAATCATGGAGTATAGAGTAGAAAATGACAAACATATATACAACTAGCATAAATATATCATGAAGTACAAAAACACTCTAGTATGTAAACTAAACTAACACATTTAACCTTTTGATTTAACATGGGAGGTTTCGTGTGATAACAAATGATAATCATAAACCCAATTTTGTATAGTTACCAAGTCAGATCTCCTAACCCAAACAAGTGAAGAGCGATAATCTCGGGATTGGGTGGCCTTGGCTACCTTGGTGACCTTACTCTTGGATTTACTAGGACCCTTTTTGAGATCAAAATAAAATTTCCTAAGATGACCTTTTCGACCACAATGTGATCAAGTAAAGACCCGACGAAAAGAAGTACCTAAGGATTGACCTTTGTAAATGTTCCTAGGTGATTCTCTCAAAATAGTGGTTTTGGATTTATTAGTGGAAACATTATAAGAATCGAAGCCTAAATCACGAGTGTTATTTTTGACTTGGACGGTTCCTAATATTTTGTCTAATTTAACGGTCCTACATTCCAAATCAAATTTGACTTTACTAGAGCCTCTCAATTTTTCTTCTAATTCTAAGATCCTAGACTCTAACAAAACCTTTCTCTCTTCAAACATGAGAATATCTTTCTTCATAGTTTCCATAAAAACTCTAAGGATATCTCTCTCGCTTTTAACATAATCAAGCTTCTCTCGAAGAGCTCTCTCGCGTGTTCTAATGTCTTCCACTAGAGCAGTGTCATCAAAGAACTTGGCACGCTCTCTCAAACCACCTCTTGAGTTCAATTTAACCCTTTTTAATTTATGTTATTCGGCATACAATTCTTGAAAAGCTACTTGAAGTTCACTTGCATCAACCAATTCTTCATTTTCACTCTCTCTTTCAACTCCACTCTCATTACCATCAAATTTTTGGGATTCACAAACAAAGGCCTCAAAAGGATCATGTAAATGTATATCTTCATGAGAAGATTCATTATCAGTGCTTACATAACTTGTCACGAATGCGGTAAAGTTGAGCTCAATGGGGGAATTAGGTCCCTCTTCCTTATCACTATCACTAAGGATCACATTATATGAAATGGGATGCTTTCTCCCTCTCCTTAGTTTAGTGGGACATTCAAAAGACCCATGGCCATACCCTTGACAACCAAAACAATTATTTGACTCATCCCTATTAAGATCTTCATTATGATTTTTAATCTTCTCGATCTTGTTATACTTGGATTTATCAAATTTATCAAATTTCTTATATTCATTTTTCAGACTCTCTTTATTAGTCTTAAGAAATTTTCTATATTTCCTAGCAAACATTGCTATATCTTTAGAGTTGAAATCACTTTTATCATCCGAAACTTATTTTTCCTCTTTTTGAGCTTTCAAAGCGATACCCTTATCATTCATCATTTCATATTTGGAGGAAAACATATAAAGTTCATAGGTTTGTAAATCCCCTACGTGCTCTTCAAGTTTCGTTGAGGCTCAAGTGGGTAAAGAATTCAACACGATCACTTTAGGAATAAATCTATCAGGTAAGGACATAAAAAAAATTTACTACTCGGTCGTCGGGTATCTTTTCTCCCAAATTAAAAGATGAATTTACAATATCGAAAAGTCTACCATAAAATTCATCAAATGTTTCATTTTCAAGCATTTTTATGGTCTCGAATTAAGTGGCAAGGTTTTGGAGTTTCAAAGCATTTACGACACCAGTCGCCTCGTGGGTGAGTTGCAAAATATCTCAAGCTTCTTTTACAGTTTCACACATCATGATACGTCGGAATTCATCCAGTGTGATTGTACTAAATAACACATTCAAGCCTCGGGAATTAAAATTGACTAGTTTAAGAACATTCTCAATCCATCTCTCTACGGGTTTGGGGAGATGTTCATTTTTTACTAAATATGTAGGTGGGGACCACTCGGTAACGTCAGACAGCCAAATCCTCTCATCTATGGATTTTAGTGTTTATTGCATACGCGCTTTCCAGTACACATAATTAGAACCATGAAAGATTGGAAATTTTGAAAACGGGGAAAATTCCATTTTTAAGCTAAATGGAAAAAGGACCTAAACGTAATAACTTAGCGCTTCTAGCTCGGATACCATTTGTTGGAACATAAGGCCACAAAATTTAAAATTCCTTAAATTAATGGGATGGTTCAACTAATTTCCCAAGTAAAATTTTAATTCAAATTATAAACAAAAATAAACTTCAACCCAGATCCTAAAATTTTCCTAACAATAATTTATTCTAATTTTCATTAAAGTCCAAACCAAATTTTATCAAATTAAAATTCTGGACATGAATGAAATTAAATTTACCCAAATTATCCAAACTTAAATTAACACCAAATTAAACAAGTGTAAGATTTGACTAATTTTTATCTTGATAATCCTAGCAGGCATCTAAGGTGATTATTGCAAGATAAAATAATCAATTTCACTACGTGGCGATGTACGAGAAAAACCCAAATTGGAAAACCTTGGACGACCCTAGCCTAACAAATCCACTTGGTACGAAAATTTTGCAAAGGCAATGATAAGAAGACTTACAACACTCGAATTGACTCCTTAAAGCCCCGACGCTTCCTTCTCTCTTTAAGCTATGCCTTGTAGATAACTCTGGAGTCCACCGGAATCTTGGAGTCCGCCAATGGAGGTACAACCCACCAATAACCACACATGGTGCCTTTCACCATTTGATAAAGACGCAACACACACTTCTTCTCCTTTATGGGTAGAGAATGAACCCAAACTTCTCTTCTTGTTTGTGTAGAGAAAACCCGGTGCCAAACAAAACTCTCCAAGAAAAATGTATATATATATATAAAATAATAAAGGAGGAGGGGTTTTTTGTCTCCCCCAACTAATGGTTAAGATCACATCTTGGGAGATTTGGTCTTTATCAACCGATGGTTGAGATTGAATTTGATGACATTTGATCTCCCCAAATTAATGGTTAAGATATGCCCAAACGCATGTATTCAATTTGACACTTTGTCCTCGAGCCTCTCAATATGCCCCATCTCACCCATTACCTTACACGATGCTACCAAACTCCTCAACCTATACCTTTTTCTTTCTCAAGTCCATCACACAAGCACTCAAAAGGGTTTCTTTTTCAAGACCCTCCCATGTCGTCCCCCCTCCCCCCACCGGACCAACTCCCCCTGTCGTCCTCACAACCCCTGTCACCCCCCTTCCCCCCACCAAACCAAACCCACGGTCAAAGCTGGGATTTCTAACGGTCACCACCGGAGGCACAGGGGTTGTGGTCATCAGTGGAGGCATGGGGAAGTAACCCCTCCCCCAACTTATGATCATTATATCGGTCACCACCGGAGGCACGGAGAAGGAACCCCTCCCCCCTATGCAACAGAGAGAGAACTATCGATCAAAGCTGTCGGTCAACGATGTCGTCCTCCCTTCCCCCTTACCTTTATCCTTGAAACACGCAAACTCTCTCTTTCTATCTCCCCACTTTTCCATCGTTAACGATCTTTTGTTTTGGTTCTCTCCTTATTTCTCAATTCAATACCTTGTTAGAAAGAAAAAAACATTAATATTTGTTTTGGTTCTCTCTCTCTTTCTCAATTCGTTATGCCTTCTCTTTATCTGTTAGTTTTGTGCAGAGCAAATTCTATGTACGTCTTCCAATCCAAGGGTCGACCCGTAAACTCTAATCAACATAAGAAATTACCCGGGGCATCGGATAGGATAGCCAAGGTGTCACCGCCCCATCTCCGTCTCGGAGTAAGTTAGGGTTTGATTATTTGTCGTATTTATGAAGTTAGGGTTTTTTTGTTTGTTTTAATTTTTTGTTTTTGTAATTTTCTATTCTTGATTTTTATGTGGACTCCGGTGAGGATATTTTTTTTGGGTCTTCCACAGGTAATTAATCATACTTTTGTATGAGTTTGAGATAGAATTTTCGTATGAGTTCTGGGCTATATCGACTCCGGCATACTTTCAAATTTTTTGGGTTTTATGTCCATTCCTGGGAGGACTCAAAATTTCTAGGTTTTTTTACAGGGTTGTGGCTGCAGTTTGCACTGTTACTCTCTAGCACTGTTACTAATTTAAAGGGACTTTGTTTGTATGTGGATTAATTTGTATGTTTCTTTAGTAAATAATTTTTCAAGTGTCGTTCTTTGTACAGGTTTTACCTAATGGTTAATGAGTTGGTGTTAGATTTATCATCATCCTGTGAATTGAGTTCTACAGGAAGAACGGAAGAGAGAAAACACCCTATGTGAGTGCATTAGTATCTGTAATGTATGTGTAGTTCTCTATTTTCTTATTTTCTTTCAGGGGGACCTAAGAATGTATTTATACCAATACAAAAGAAACACTTTGGGCTTTGTGTAAATCTGCAAATTGAGGTATAAGAACTCTTAACTGTGAGAAGATGCTTTGCGCTCGACGCTGAGAAGAATAATTAGACTTTTGTGGTTTTCAAAAGTTTTATTTATTTATTTATTGAGGTAATAAATAATAATTTTTTGTTTGACCATATTATTGATTTGTTTGATTTTACAAACACAATCAACTATTTTTTTAAGATAATTATTCACGTTTCTGGTGGTTCTCAAGTGCAGCAAGCTTTATACATCAACAGTTCGTCGTGCAACCTTTTTACATCAGTTTTCGGTATTTTGCTTGCTTTGTAAAAAAAATTCATTCATGTGGTCGATGTAACTTATTTTTCCAATATTTTTATACAATTACAATTAAATAAATATCATTGATGTGCTATTAGTTTTTATTTTTTTAATGTACACTCCATTTTTTGTTGTTTAATGTTCTTTTCTTTCTTTTTTTTTATAGTTTTCTGATTATTTTAAATGTGTACCAAACTCAAAACTCAAACCGGTATTTATTATGTTTAATTTTATTCAAAAAATAGTTGCAAAATGAACTTTTTACCTTATTTACTTGGGAGATATTGTTGATGATCCTATCAAAAGAAGTATGACAGTATCATTGTCAAATCAAACTAAGGATGAAAGAGCATTACCATTGTTTGACGTCAAAGGTGCAATAGGACAAAAAGTTGAATGGACATCAATTCAAAAGTAACTAGAAGACTGTTAAAAGGGTTAAAGACATTTTTTTGGTCTTTCTTTACATTTACAGTTTAGATGGTAATTACTCATTTAAAAAAATGTTTTGTTCTAAATGATTGGAGATCAATATCAGCGATTTGAATGTGTACTTTTAGTTAATATTTTTTTGATATAACAGTTTACCAATAATGCCCTAAATAATATTTTTTTTGTTAAAACAAATTATACTTGTGTTTTACCAATAATACCCTAAACATTTGTTTTAGTCAAATACCAAAATGTTTTTAAGCCATTTTCACACAATACACATTGGATGTTTGACTCGACCAATTGCGAATAATTTTTGCTTTTTTGATAAAATATAACATTCATTTAAGTGCGTACTAAATGAAATAAATTGTAAAGTAGTGGAGAGAGAACCCAGAGTTGGTGGGAACGGAAATGACAAGTTGATAACCTATGCAAGGACCAAAGATCGTTGGGCTCAAGAAGCTTACCACGTTAGGTCTCATTTTTCAAACAAATGAAAGGACAAATTTTATAGTTTGTGGAACACGTGCAAAATCATTATCTCAAAATTCTTATTTGACTAGACCAATAAAATAAGATTCATTTCTTAAATGATGTGGTTCACATTTGGTTAATAGAATGATTATTCATTCACATCACGCGTGTATAAAATGTGCATGATGGAATAGTTGGGTATTATTGTTAACATATTTTAAATTTGTTAAATTAATATTAACTTATCGTTGTTAATATTTAAAAATTAAGTTTGAAAATTTATAGATTTTGTGTAAAAAGTTGAAAATATTATTTATCTCTTAATCATTATACCGATTTGTGGTTTCAAAAATTTCAAATAAACATTTGTATCTACATAATACACCCAAGTGTAAGTGCATTGGATAAAGCATATGGAATATGGCGGTGAGGTGTTATATTCTCTAAAACTTTGAAAGCGAAATCGTCATGCTAAAATTGATATTATGATTTTTTTTATATATAATTCAATATAGCATGTGGTGATTTGGTATTTGAAATATGTCACTTTTTTATGGGAATGGAAGAGAATAAAATATACGTGGAGTTAAAAATTGATATTTTAATGAATTTTAGCAAAACTTTTATTATCAACATGACATGACAACTATTTTTATTAGTGGGAGACAATAAATTTTTTCCATTTATTTATACATGGGATGACCAATAGTATTTATAGTTGCATTATAAACGATGCGTTTAAAATAAAAAATATCACGGGAACAAATTTATCGTCGTGTCACCAGTACGGGTACAAAATATAACGAGAATAAATTTATTACCGTGCCATCGGCACGGGTAAACCCTAGTATATATATACATATATATATGGAAGCTTGTAATTAAACTAACATGGGTGTAAACATAAGTGTTTAATGAAGATTTTCTCTTAAAAAGTGAAACACTCAAAACATGAACTTTTTCTTTGAATGAATCTCTGAAAATCTCTTTTTGGAAGTTGAAAAGTTAGTGGAAAAACATATTTCCCCGAAGTATTAAATCTGGTGAAAAGTTAGAGGGATAGTGGGTGGCTAAAATAAAAACTGCCAAAGTTTTAAGTTCCCTCCCAGGTCGTTCGAACAACTTTTCCAGGCCGTTTGAATGACTCAATTCAAATGGGAAAGAAGAAACAAACAAAGCCAAAACTTCGTTGGAAAAACTCGTTCGAACAAGTTCATTGGAACAAATCTTCAAACGAAAAAATAGAGTCTTTGAGCAAGACATCATTTGAACCTCGTTAGCAATGTCGTTCGAACGAGCTCGTTTGAATCAGACAATGTAATTGAAATGCCATTTCAGAAAATCCAAAAATTGTTTAAAAGTTCATTTTAAACCCAAAACTTTTTATACACAGTTATAAAAAGATTTTCAAAAAATAAAAGTTGATTAGAAAAAAATTAGCACCAATAAAAATATTCCAAGTCTCCCTATATATATTAAATGCATTCATACCTTTTGGAGACATTGGAATACTCATATTGATGACGTGAAATGTGGCATAAAAACCCAATAAGTATGAACATGAGTATCTAGGTCGTTACATCTTCAACATACACTCGTCATAGGCTTGGAAGGATACATAAGAATTTCTATCATATGACTCAAATGGTTTTCTTTAGAATTAAGCCAAAACTACATATGGACTCAATTGGAAATTTTTGTCCCAACATATATATTTTATGTGTGATTATAAAATTAGATCAAGTCCAGTTTTTTATATAAGAGATTGGCGCCGTCTATGGGAACGTGTTTCTAATTTTTGTTCACACTCTCATATACCCTTGTTCAAGGCAAGGTGAGTGACGTTGAGTCCAATACCAGAAAATCAAGGCAACCCGCCAATTACATCCGCTCAGCGTATGGAGATAGACCTAACTGGAATCTTTGCTAGTATTTTCAGAGGATAGGAAGCCATGAAAGAAACGATGAGGCAATTGGCTCAGTCACTGCAAGCTAAGTGTACATCCATTTCCTAAAAATAAATGTCTCCCTCATTCAGAAGAGAAAAGTCACCTCCATCTCCAAGATCCATCAGACATTGTTATTTCGGATATTCACGAGATATATCTTATCATCTAGGAGAAAGTTCATCACTTAGGCCCACAAAACCCTATGATATCCATTATTTTCCCACTAAAAGGACAAAGTGGTCGAAAGGCTAAGTAAAATTTTTCCCTTTGGCCGTTTGGGACCCCGATAAAATAGAAACCCTCGAATGGCATTATCTCAGAACACTCAATATTTGGTCAACCATCATGAAGCATCTGATGATATATACGTGTCCAGGAAACTTCTTGGGATGCGAGTTCAGTGAAGACACATGGTCTTAACAACTGATATTCTTTGCATAGATCTGATGGAGGCAATCCTTCATTGAAATGATCAATTCAGAGGTTGGAAGATCAGTTGGGTGAAATGGAAAAAGCAAAGAATCCTATACAGTAGAGCATTATTAAAGGATATCCTTTAGGCAATTAAGGATTTTCCAACTCCATCTAAGTTTAAATCTCCTGTGGTCACCCCCAAATATGATGGTGAAACTAACCCTATTCTCCACATCGAGCAATATTAAGTTGCAACTAATATTGATTATGTTCTTGATGAAATGTGGTACAGGGAATTTTTAATTACAATTACGGGTTCTGCCCAAATAAAGTACAATAACCTGCCTCATGGATATATCCCTAACTTTAATCAGCTTGTCGAGCTATTCATTAGCAACTTCTGTTTTGGAGCTAATCCAATGAAAAGAGTATCTCATCTTTTTGGGCAATAAGTGGGGGAAGTTCTAGGGATTATATTACGTGTTTTAACAACGAGAAATTGGAGATGATTGATTATGAGGAGAAAATAACAATCAATGCTCTTGTGAGTGGCTTTCTTCTCGAGAAACTATACTATACTCTCGACAAAGATACTCCTAAAACTATGGCTGAACTCATGAAGATATCAGGAAAATAATGAACATTGAGGAACCAATGGATGAAAAATAGAGTCCTGTTATGAAGCCTGATACGAAGCTTGAGAAAAAGGATCAGAAGGAGGATAATCTGAAGAAAGTGGACAAGCCTGAAAAATATAGAGCATATACTCCATTGAGTGTTAACATTCACCATATCCTAGAATAAATCATGCATAATAAGGATTTTCTATGGTCTGAGAAGTTGAGGGAAAGTCCTAACAAGAGGGATAGATTAAAATATTATGAAATCCATAAGGATCATAGTCATACAATGGATAACTATGTAGATTTGCAAAATGAGATAGAATACCTCATCCGCCGAGGAAAACTCAATGAACTTGTTGATCAGTGTGATAGCAGAGAATTTAGAAAAAGGTCGAATTCTCCATGCAAGCCCAGAGATGGCGGGAAGATAAATCACAAAGATGATTTAGACCTACCGAAGAAGCCCAATCAACCAGAACATCAAGTATCTATGATCAGTTTTGATTCATTTTCTTGTCATATGATTATAGGTGGCGATGCTGGAGGAGACGATCACACTACCAAAAGGAAAGATTACTTGAATGAAGTCTGGGTTAGCTCTTATATCCAGATAATTATTTTGAATGAAGATGATCGGACCGAGAAGGTCAACAAAGCCAAACTGTAGATCGTTTTCACTGAAAATGACCTCTTTGGGGTACTTTATCCCCATGATGATCCGTTGGTTGTCCAATTCAGAACCCAGGATATTGCCAATGCTAAAGTTTTGATTGAAAATAAGAGTTCGACCGATATTATGTTTTAGTCTTCCTTTTAGAGTTTGGACTTGATGCTCAACCAATTAGATCCCTACCACAAGCCAATAAAAGGATTTTTTGGTGAAAAACTTTGCCTTCTTAGGACGGTCAAGCTAGAAATGTTGTTCGAAACCTAGCGAGCAAGTCATATAGAGAAAATACACTTCTTTGTGATGGATAAATATGTTCAGTCTTCCTATAATGTGATCCTCAATAGGGTAGGGTTATGTGACACCTTCCCTAATTAAATACCGATGATCAGTCCTTTATTAAATTAAAAATAGAAAATCTAGTTGGTTTAGTCTTAGCATCACTGTAAAAACATTTATTAATTAGTAAGCACCTAGTAGTTAAAAATTCAAGTGTCATGTTTTATCTTTTAAAGTTAACATGCAACCAAATATAATTAATTTAACCATTCACCCTGTAATACAATCTCACAGCAATTAAAAATGACAAAAATGAATAACAAAGTCTGGAGTAAACACATTCAATCTGAATCCCAAAAATACAAAAGTGTGAAATAAAATAAATCCCCATGATTGAAATATAAATAAGAGTCTGCAGTATCTATCTCTTACTACATCTAAATAATGATAGGCAACATGTCCGACTAGAGTAAATAACAAAAAGAATCAAGGGTAAATGTGTATGCATCTATTATCGAGGTTCGATAACTTTCCCAGTAGCTACAAAACATCAACTGGTAGGAACTCATATGCTTGGCATCCCTGTGGCTGGGCACTAAAAATATTTTTACAAAAACAAAGTATATTTAGAAGAAAATGGGTCAGAGCCCGAGTTGTAAATGGTTCAAAAACAAAAACTGTTTAAAATGTATTAAACAGTAAATATTATCTCCATGTTAGTCCCTTGTGCCTTCACTTGAGATTCTCACCTCTCAACTAATGTGCACGCCTAACGTATACTCCCAACCCATCCTAGTCACGCTATCCCACTTATCTAGTTTAACCCAAGTCCTTTAGTGAATTTCGTAAGTCATTGTACCCAATTATAACAACTCAATAATACTTTCTTGTAATTATAGCATTAGTTTAATCAGATTCAAATAAATCGTTAATCATTCAAGTTCTCACATAGTTGAATAATATTTAGTATCATAATCTTTCCAATCTACTAAGCAGCACAGTAGAATAATCTCAAGTGTATACTCATAAATATCACTATCATACATATATATACTAATACGACACCCCAAAAGGCTAAACCTGCGGTGCACACATACTCTGCTACCACTCTCGTTACATCACGCACATAAGGACTACGAATTATGAATCACTCTAGAATCATATCAACACATATTACACATAATGGAGGAAAACATAATTCCCAGCCGCATGGGCTACGAACATACATACGCACTCACATACCCGCAAACTTATCAACTCATAGATAAGTCTTTCCTAGACCTATGTCTTGAGGTAGCAATCTAAAATCCCCCCGAAGGCTCATCAAGATAGGATTGTCCCCTTAAGACCTCCCGCGATAGCAAGTATTGTAGGTATTTCATTAACATAAGGATTCATACAATAAGTACACACAACCAATATAATCAATAGGCTAACACCACGTATATATTCCAGATTTGTATGAATTGACATTTTTACAATATTCACGATGTTCCCAATTATGACTATTCTCTCTATCGTATTGTACTACTTATAATGGATATCACTAAGGAGTCCCTCTTAACCGTATGTACTTTCATACTTCATGTTACTAGATCAATAAATGTGGTTGAACTACTTAACCTTAAGTCATTGATTATTCTCAAATAATTTTCACCAAATTCTAGCTCGTCCCGTGAATTTCTAAAAATATGAAATCTCATTCGAAGTGCCTAGAATCTCGTTCGAACGAACTTCACTCTAAAATCTTGTTAGTACGTCGTTCGAAGGAGTTCATTTGAACGAACTTTGAACGAATTAAACTTTGAATTTTTATCATATTTATCATTGGATTCTCGTTCGAACGACTTTCCAGTTTCCCAGGTCGTTCAAACGACTGTTACCCAGTTCGTCCTCTACCTTAGGAAACCTGCATTTTTTACCATTTTTGTTCGCCCAATTCACATCAAACTTTACCAAACTCACAATTAATATTCCTAAGGCCATTTTACGTACACGTAGATGATCCCTAACATTTTTTAACCATCAAACCTCATTAAATCTTATATATGGGTGAAGGAATTCAATCAATTATGAAAATCCCTAGTTTTACATCATCAATAATTTTGTCCACTGAAAATTAAATTCATTTTTGTTCATGTATCAACCCAGATTCATAGCCTCTGCATATGGTAATTCATCTACATTCAATTTCCTACCCAAAAGCTTGATTAACCATTCAATTTCAACCCATATTATTGCATCATATTATGTGTATATCATCAATTTTACACTAACATGTATAATATATGCCCTAATTAAAGCAAGATAATGACTTGCCTTATTGGGAAGGTCTGAATTGTTGAATGAAAGTTGTATAGATGTGTTCATATCTTCCTGATCTACACGTTGATGGCGTTCTTGGTGAAAGATGGGTGGTTTTGGTCTTGGAGCTCCTAGAAATCTCTTCTCCTTATTCCTCTTGGACTCTCTCTTTTCTTTTGAAGATAAAAATCTAACTTCTCTCATATAAATGCAAATATGTTTTTCCTATTTTCGTCCATTAATTAGCTCCAATTTTTCAAAAGACAAAAATACCCCTTCGGGGTGCTGATTTGGCCTAAAACTGTCCTGAAACCCAAACTAAACCCTGTGGTAGACTTTTTTGACTATTTTGACCCTTTCGGACGCGTTGGCGCACTCGAAATGACCATTTAGGTGATGTATAAATGTTTTACTTTTATTCTATTAATTTAGTCTTGATACGACTAACACGTGCGTCCCGACATAAATTCCATAATTATCGTATTTCTCTCTCACGATAATTTTCATAAATTCATAATCACATTCAAAATCATATATTACTTAATTGACTCTGTAATATTCAATGTAATTCCCAATAATAAATACTAACTCTTATCTCGCTAGTTAATATTTATTTCATTCTGAATTAATTAATAATTAATTCTTCTCACATTTAATTCAATTAACCCCACAATTAAAATCAATAAAATTATAAAGTATTACGTACTTCCCCCCTAATTATGAAATTTCATCCCAAAATTCAGAAATAAAAGGTATACCTGGTAAGAATAACGCTGGGTATCCCATATCATCCTCATGCTCTCAAGTCGACTCCTCGATTTATGATGTCTCCACTGTAGATGAACTAACGACACCACCTTCAACCTCAGTTTCCTCTCACTACAGCCTATGATAGAAACTGGCCCCTCCTCATAGGAAATATCGAGATGCAGATAAATCTCCTCCAAAGCAATATGGGTGTGGGCCAAATAATCCCGAAGGTATCTTCTGAGTGAAGATATGTGGAACACATCGTGAATCCTATGTAGGTTCTTGGGTAACCCAAGTCTGAATGCCACTGGCCCAATCTGCTCAATAATAGGTAAGGGCCTTACATACCTCGACATCAACTTCCCTTTCTTCTCAAACTGCATTATCCCCTTTATAGGAGATACTTTCAATAATGCATATTCCCCCGCACTGAACTCCCTAAAAAACCTATTGACATCAGCGTAGCTCTTTTACCTATCCTGAACAACCCGTATGCGACTATTGATCATCTCTATTCTGGTTGACCTATCCTTAATCTAGTCCGCGATGTTTATTGTCCTACACCTTTAACCAACAAGCAGGAGAGCGACAAGACCTACCATACAATGCCTTGAATGGGGCCACGCCAATGGTAAACTGATAAGAGTTGTTATATGCAAACTCTACCCGCGGAAGGTACTTCTCCCAACCTCCCCAAAATCTAGAATACACATACGCAACATATCCTCCAGTATTTTATTAGTTTGCTCGATCTACCCATTTTCTACAGCTGATAGGCCGTGCTCAAGCGTAAATCTGTACCCGTGGCATCCTGGAACCTCTCCCAAAATCTGGACACAAAAATCTTATCCCGATCGAACACAATATCAACGGGCACCCCCACGGAGTCTCACTATCTCAGTAATGAAGATCTGAGCATATTTCCCCGTAGTATAGTCATTCTGGACTGGGAGAAAGTGAGCTACCTTAGTCAATCGACCCACACTCACCCATATTGAATCAAGACTCCTTTACGATGTGAGAAATCCTGTGATGAAATCTATGAAATTGCTATCCCATTTTCACATAGGTATCTCTAATGGTTGTAGGAGCCCTCCTGGTCTCTGATGGTCCACTTTCACCAGTTGACAAGTGGCATATTTTGAAACAAATTTGATGATGTCCTTCTTCATTTCAATCCACTAGTAGTGTCCCCTCATATCCTGGTACATATTATCCCCGCTAGGATGTACTGCAAATCGAGATCCATGCGACTATGTCATCATCGCATGTCCAAGGTCCTCCCCCTCTGGAACAATTAGAAGCCCATTAAAGGCACGTGGAAATGCAACTATGTGAAGACTTATGTCAAATAATATCCTCCCCAAAGTCCCCTAGATAGTAAAGTTACCCTCAACTATGGGTGGATCCCGTGGGACTGCGGCCTGATGGACATTGTAGACACGTCCGTATTGTAGTTGCCCCTGCTGAATCGAAACTGCTAGAATGGCAGGCAACGATGGGACTGGTACTGTCACTAGAAGAGTAGCTAGGAAGATCGCCCTTCGGGACTCCTGGTGAGCACCCTACTAGTAAGGATACTTCCCGTTATCGGGGAATTCAAATTGTCTATGGCCAGTCTTGTCACAAGTAAAGGACTTCGTAACAAAATTTCCCACTTTTTTTCCCTGTTGGCCTCGGCACTGTTAGTCATTGCCAACCTTCCCTTGGCCCTAATGGCCCTGCTAAAATTGTTATTGTCACAGGTGGCCCTACTATCCCTGTTAGACCTGATGGCCATTTTGACCCTGATGGCCATTTCTGAAACCTCCCTGTCCCTGACGGAAGCCCCCTGATCTGAACCTCTTAGTAGGATCCCACTGATGGGTACCCTACTCACTCTAGCTCTACTGACTCTGAGTTGCTTGTGCCCCACTAGCACTACCTCCACCTGTCCTACCCTTCTGGCTGGAGTCACTTGCCATTTTCTCCCCTTAACATGGAAGCGATGATCTTGATATTATAGTATTCATCATTAAGTACATCGGTATAAGACTGTAAAGAGAGGTTACCCAGAAGATGATGTCAAATCCTGTAGGTCAAACCATCCATGAACATATGAATTTTCTTCTCTTAAGTTGTCACCTCAGTTGGTACCAAGTTTACTAATCTCGTAAACTCCTCCTCATACTTAGCTACAGTCTTCCCCTCCTGGGTGAGGGCCAGTAGTTTCCATCTCATCTTAGTGTGAATGGCGGAAGGGAAATATTTTTGGTTAAACCGCACCTAGAAATCCTGTATAGTAATAATTTTACGCTCCTCTGTGGTAGTAGTGGACTCCCACCACTGTAATGCTGCCCCTACTAGCTTGAAAGTAGCTTATATTTGCTTCTGAACCTACGTGCACTCGTACATCCTCAAATGCCTCTGGATTTCTTTCTTCCATTGGCTAGGTGTAATAATATCAGACCCCCCTCTGATCATCGGAGGATGCGCCTTCTAGAAGGCATCCCTCATTCGCTCCCATGCGGAAGGGAATGCATGAGCTGGTTCTTGTGCCACCGCATGTGACTATGGTGAGGCCCGCTGGACCACAACTAGTGTTGCATTAACTGCCTGATCAATAACAACATCAACCTCGACAGCATTCAATGTAACCTGAGCTGGTGTTGGCAGAGGCTCGAATTGGGCATTTCGGGCCCTAGGTGCATGTATGGGAGGCATTTGAAAGGAGAAAGAATTTATAAGTCCACAGTTATAAAATCTTAAATAGTTGAACATGTAAACACATAATCAATAATGCAATAATCCTAATAATAGGGCTCTACATCAAAGAACACTAATCTGAAAGCCTAATAATACGTACAGATCCTAAAAGACTCTAAAACTTGATGCTTTGATACCACTTGTGACCCCCGCCTAATTAAATATCGAGTGTTCAATCCATTATTAAATAAAAAAAATATCCGATTGGTTCAGTCTTAACATCATTGTCAAAAAATATTTTTTAATTACTAACCACCTAGTAGTTAAAAACTCAAGTGTCAAATTTTATCTTTTAAAGTTAACATGGAACCAAAAATAATTAATTTAACCATTCACCATCTAATACAATCTCACTGCAATTAAAAATGACATAAATGAATAACTGAGTCTGGAGTAAACACATCGAGTCTAAATCCCAAATACAAAAGTCTAAAATGAAATAAATCCTCACAACTAAAGTATAAATAAGAATCTGCAGTCACTATCTCTGAGTACATAAGAATAACGATAGGCAACATGCCCGATTAGAGTAAATTACTCGGAAAGAATCGAGGGTAGATGTGGAGGCTTCTAGTACCGAGGTCCTATAACTTCCACATCAGCTACAGCACATCAACTGATAGTAACTCCTCTGCTTGGCATCCCTATTGCTGGGAACCTAAAACGTTTTTACACAAAAAAATAGATTTGGAAGAAAACGGGTCAGAGCCCGAGTTATAAATGGTTTAAAAACAACACGTGTTTAAAATGAATTAAACAATAAATATAATATCCATGTTAGTTCCTCGTGCCCTCACTTGAGATTCTCACTTCTCAACTAATGTGCATGCCTAGCGTAGACTCCTAACCCATCCTAGTCACGATATCCACTTATCTAGTTTATCCTAAGTCCTTTACTGAATTGCTGAAGTCATTGTAACCAATTATAGAAACTGAATAATATATTCTTGTAATTATAACATTATTTTAATTAGATTCAAAGAACTCATTAATCATTCAAGTTCCCACATAGTTGATTAATATTAAGTATCGTAATCTTTCTCATCTACGAATCAGCACGGTAGAATAATCTCAAGTGTATATACATATATATCACTATCATATATATATATATATACTAATACGACACCCCAAAAGGCTAAACCTCTGGTGCACACATACTCTGCTATAAGTCCCGGTACAACACGCACATAAGGACCAATAATTTTGAATTACTATGGAATCGTATCAACACATATCACACACAATGGAGGCGAATATAATTCCCAGCCCCGCGGTCTACGCACATACCTACGCACCCACGTGACCATAAACTTATTAACTCACATATAATTCTTTACGAGACCTATCTCCTAAGGTAGTAATCGAAAATCCCCTTAAAGGATCATTAATATAGGATTGTACCTTCCTAAGACCTCACGTGATATCAAGTATGGTAGGCATGTCATACACATAAGGATTCATAAAATAGGTACACAGAACCTATATAATTAATAGGATCACACCACCTATATATTCCATATTTGTACGAATTGACATTCCTTACAATATTCACGATGTTCCCAATTACTACTATTCTCACTTTCATATCGCACTACTTATAATGGATATCACTAAGGAGTACCTCTTACCCTTATGTACTTCTACACTTCATGTTACTAGCTCAAGAAATATGGTTTCACTACATAACCTTAAGTCGTTCATTACTCTGGAATAATTTTCACAAAATTATGTCTTGTCCCATAAATTTCCTATAGTCTAAAATCTAGTTCGAGGTGCCCAGAATCTCGTTCGAATGAAAATTTGAACGAACATCACTCTGAAATCTCATTAGAACTTCGTTTGAACGCGTTTGTTCGAACGAACTTTGAAAAAACTTTGAACAAAAATAAATCTAAATTTTTGTTGGATTTTTCATTGGATTCTCGATCGAACGAGGTCATTCGAACTACTTTCCAGTTTCCCAGGTTGTTGGAACGATTGTTACCCAATTCGTCCTCTAGCTTAGGAAACCTGCATTTTTGCCCATTTTTTCACCCAATTCACATCAAACTTTACCCAACTCACAATTAATAATCCTAAAGACCTTTTACATAAGTTTAGATGATCCCTACCATCTTTTAACCATCAAACCTCATTAAATCTCATATATGGGTGAAGGAATTCCATCAAATATTAAAAGCCCTAGTTATACATCGTCAATATTTTTGTTCACCCAAAACCAAAAATAAAATTCATTTTTCTTCATGTATCACCCTATATTCATAGCCTCTACATATGGTAATTCATCTACATTCAATTTTCTACCCAAAATCTTTATTAACAATTCAATTTCAACCCAGATTTCATCATATCATATGTATATCATCAATTCTACACTAACATGTATAATATATGCACTTATTAAAGCTAGATAAAAACTTTCCTTATTGGGAAGGTCTGAATCGTTGAATAAAAGTGGTAGAGATGCATTCCTCTCTTCTCGATCTACACGTTGATGGTGTTCTTAGTGAAAGATGGGCGTGTTTTATCTTGGAGCTCCTAGAAATCCACTTGAACTTTGTCTTTTCTTTTGTAGATAAAAACCTAACTTCTACCATGTACATGCAGATATAATTATCCAATTTTCGTGCATTAATTAGCCCTAATTTTTGAAAAGACAAAAATACGCCTTTGGGGTGTCGATTCGGCCTTAAGCTATCCCCAAACCCAAACTAAATCACCGGATTGACCTTTTTGACCATTTAGACGCTTTCGGACACATTGGCTCACTCGAAATGACCATTTGGGTGATGAATAAATATTTTACTTCTTATTCTATTAATTTAGTCCCGACATGACTCACACACGCATCCCAACTTAAGTTCCATAATTGTCGTATTTCTCTCTCATGACAATTTTCATAAATTCGTAATCACATTCAGAATCATATATTACTTTATTTGCTCAGTAATATTCAACGTAATTCCCAATACTAAATACTAACTTTTATCTTGCTAGTTAATATTTTTTTTATTACGTATTA
Source organism: Sambucus nigra (assembly GCA_949130495.1). Taxonomy (NCBI): domain Eukaryota; kingdom Viridiplantae; phylum Streptophyta; class Magnoliopsida; order Dipsacales; family Adoxaceae; genus Sambucus; species Sambucus nigra. The sequence continues at coordinate 187,452,282 of OX422220.1, forward strand.
ATTAATAATTACTTTGTCTCGCATTTAATTCAATTAATTACATAATTAAAATCATTAAAATTACAGGGTATTCGTGTTATAGAAGTTTGAAGCTGTACCATCAATAATCGAACGATGCTTCAAGTTTCCAACTCATTTTGGAGTAGGTGTTATGAAAGGCGACAACATGGTGGACAGAGAATATTATTACTCCTCGACTGAGCGAGATGACTTGATTGAATTGAAGAAGAAGACTACCACTTATTAGTTGGATAGCACTGAGACTAACAGTGAATCAGAAATTGAAACTTTAGATCCCCGAGATGAAATAAATTTAGTTAGGGGAAAGACTGTGGAAGCTACTAAAAACATTATCCTGGATGATGACAAACCAGAAAGAACCACACCGATCGACTCAACATTGGATCCAGTCCTAAAATAGGAATTGATTTTGTTTCTAAAGCCGCAAAGAAATGTATTTTCTTAAAGCCTTGAGGATATACCTGGGATTGATCCTAACTTCCTATGTCATGAGCTCAACATCAGTAAGGATGTCAAGCATATTAGGCAGAGATAGGGTTTTCAGTCCTAAGAAAATCAAGCTATCCAAGAGGAGGTCGAGAAACTTCTAAATCTTGGTTTATTGAAGATGTGATATATCCAGTCTGGTTGGCCAACGTTGTAATGGTCAATAAGAAGAATGATAAATGGAGGATGTGCGTGGATTTCACTGATTTAAATAAATATTTCCCAAAATACCCTTTCCCTTTGCCTAGCTTTGATCAATTGGTTGATGCTGCGTCAGGACATAAGATTTTATGCTTTATGGATGCGTATTCAGAGTATATCCAGATAAAGATAAAACCTAAAGACAGGGAAACTGCAACCTTCATCACCAACATAGGAACTTAATGCGACATTGTAATGCCCATCATCAAAGGGGGATGAAAAAAGTCTTTGAAGAGAAGATAGGGAAAAATATGGAGGTGGGAAAAAGTCTTTAAATATATTTGTTTCCCGAGCAAGAGATAGCTGTTGACCATTTCCAAGGTGTTGAGAAACAATTTTGAGTGAAAAAGAATATGAACAAGCATTCTAGGAGTGGAAAAAGTATTTGGGATCACCTCCTTTGTTATCTCGACTAGTTTTAGGAGAAAAGTTTTACTTATATTTAGCTGTTTCTGAGTCAGTAGTGAGCTCGACCTTGGTCAAACCGGACAATGGAATCCAAAAAATAGTTTATTACACCAGTAATGCATTTAGAGGAGATGAAATCAGGTACCCACATTTGGAAAAATTATCCCTAGCGCTTATTGCGACTTCTAGGCATATGTAAACATATTTCCAATAACATACTATAGTTGTGTATACTGATTTTCGTCTTAGGCGAGCACTCCACAAGCCTTAGAAATCAAGAAGATTGATTTACTGGGAGGTAGAATTGGGAGAGTATGACATTGTCTACGAACCAAGATCTTTATTGAAAGGCCAAGCTTTGGAAAGATTTTATTACTGAATTTACTTATCGAAACGTTTTCGAACAATAAAAATTGCCTACCAAGCAGACTTCAAAAGAAGAGAGCTCAGCTCAAAAGCAAGCTGAAATTGCTTCCAATTAACCCGAGTCATCCAGAATTCAAGAAATAGCCCAAAAATATGCGGAGGAGAATAAGAGGATATTCAAGTATGGGTCATTGACAACAAAAAGTTTCAACAATAATGTACCATTATGGAATTTGTACGTGGATGGATCTTCATGTGCTACTGGAAATGGATCCGGTATAATACTTAATACTCCCGATGATGATGATATTGACTATGCTCTCGGGTTTCAGTCCAAAGCATTAAACAATGAGGTGGAATAAGAAGCCTTAGGCATTGAGCAAGTACTGATGCACAATGATTTACAACTAGTTCACTACAAGAAAACACTTTTTTATGATGATGGAAAAAATATTTTAATGACATCTATTACAAAAATGTCATTTAAAGGTCAATTCTATTATTAATATGACACATTTAATATAAAATTTCATTATATATATATATATATTAGTATTATTTTTTATGCCACCTTAAATATTAAAATCATATTTGATTATAGATATTATGACCTTTTTTTGATAATTTTTAATGTGAGTATATATTATGACCTTTTTTTTCTCCCCCAAAAATTTTAGAACGCGTTATTTCTTCCCCCTAAAAATTTTGACTAGAAAAAAAGGAGAACCAAATCTACTCACATTCTCACTCCCTCAGGAATGCTCTTCCCACCAACGACTCCTCACGTGGTACCCCCTTGATGCATAGCCATTAAGTTTGTTCAAATACAGTACTGATGGGAAGAAGGGTAAACCCCCTGACGTTGGTGAGGCTCCTATAACAAGTGATTATCCTTAAAAAAAATTATGGCATTTAGAATTATGGGATGCCTATTCCTTCATCGATTGAGGGTGGTGGTTATGGTAGTGGTTATGGTCGTGGATCACAGTATGGTGGTTGGTCAAAGTATAGTAAATGAGTAATTCTGGGTCCTCTTTGTATGGATTTCTGCTAAGTTTGTTTGAATGTCATCTAGAGGATACCCAAAAGGTGGGAGCTAGGGATTTTCATCAAGAGCGGCGTATCTGTTATAGCTGCACTAGCCGTCTTCCGATCCTAGAGTTTCACCCAGTGGAATGTACTTGGGCATGCCACCGTACTACTGAGTTTAGGTAATTTTTGTTTGACTGCATTTTATTGTTAATTATGTTTGATTTTCATTATTTATATTGGTATTAATATATTCTTCTCATTATATTTCTAAAATGCTCTTACCCTTTTGTCAATGTGCAGTCTCCCCATATATATCTCAAACGTTCCTCTACTTCCTCTCGTCACTGTGCATACTCCTCATGCCGACTCCTCATGTGTTTTTCTCATCTGGGTTTCTTTTTATTTTGGGATTTTTTGGAGTGATCACTTTTCATACGCTTTCTTTCAATTAATATGGTTATCTTCGAAGCCAAAATTTCAGAAATCTTAATATTGGAAAAATAATGTGGTGGATGGGTTGGTGAACATGGGGCATCCATTTCTCAACTACAATGTCAATTGTTTCTTGAAGATCGATGGTGTATATATATTCATTCCCATTCTTTCATTATTTGTATTTATTATTTAATTACTAATTTTAATATACATGCCATGGGTTGTTTTTCTTTCTTTCAGGTAAACAACTGCAGACGAAACATATCATGCTGTCAAACATGGTTCACATTTCATTATCTATTGTTTTCGTATTCATTACCTCTTGTATCATATTGAAGCAATTTTCTAGAACAAGTAGGATTTATATTCAACTTTTGGTTCCTAAAACATAATATTTCGATTCAGGGCATTGGAGCTCTGGCCTACATGAAAATAGGGACCGTTTCAATAATTAAAATGTTAGTTTCCTAAAAGCACACTAATAATTTGGTTATAAATCTTTATTACTAATATTAGCCAAAGTAATAAATGTTAAAATTTTTAAATGCCATATATGTGCTTGGCTTAATTTTAGTTGTGTATCAGAAAGATTAATAAATGACCTAGATGATATTTTTGGGTTTTAGTTATTAAAACAATATTTGTGCCTGCTATTCATTTTTGGGACTATAAGGCACTAACACTCTTTAGGAGATCACGTCCATGTCTTACCATTGGAACAATGTTAATTTTTTTCTTTTAGTAATTTATAGAAAAATATAAATAATAGTTTACATGTTCCCAAAGTGTCCAGGCCTTTTTCTAAATTAAATCGTGTCGGGTCGTGTGTCATGTGTCCGTGTCATTTCTATATTATCATCCATATATGGACTTCTGTTGCAATTGACTTTTTGTGAAAAGAGATTGATTATGACATTAGTAATTTTTTCGATTGGCCTTATAAAATGTTCTTATTGTTATGTATACGAGATATGAAGTGACACGTGGTGAGTGGTTGGACCTACGGGAGACTACTATATTTTATTTTTCTTTTTTAATTTAGGGTTTAATTGTAATTTTCCTTCATTTTTAGTGTCTAATTAGTTTTCAAGCATGGTTTGGACTAATATGTCATTTTTTGTTATTAGTTGCCCTTTGTAGTCATTTTTGGTAATTGCTTGATTACCAAGCTAATATGTCCTATAAATAGGACCCTTAGACCTCATTTGTAATCAACCCTTGAATATTTAGAATTGAGAATAAAGAGAGAAAGAAACCCATTTCATTCTTTTAGTTTACTTGTTGTGTTGTTGTTGTGTAGTGTAACAACAACGCTTTCGCATAAGATTTACCTCAAATTAGTATCAGAGCTTGGTTTGTCCTTGGTTTTCATCGGGGTGCATGAAGATGGTCATGAGTGGAGATTCCAACGTCGTCATACCTTCAATCGAAAGATTGAGAAATGCCCAAAAGAGAATGGGGTGAATGGAAACCTTAAATTCCATCACCATTAAAAGAGGAAATACCACCTCTTTTAGCTCATCCACCCCCATCCTCAATCTCCATCTCCTACCACCACACAACCACCAACATGGCTACAGGAATCTCCGTCTTCAAATTTTTTCCAAACCCTAACCCAAGATAACCCACCACCCCAAAATTGAAACCCTAAAAAAATCAAGAAAATACAAACCCTAATCAAGAAATCAGCAAATCGTACCCATAACCGTGGCCCCATCCCTACCCCCAAAAACTATCCCCTACCCTACCCCGCCCACTTGCTACCCTCCTGGACTCATTTCCGACTCCAACATACACCGCAAACCCCCAAAATAGCCTATGCTGAAATAGGGGCCGAACAACCACTTCTTGGCCTTTTTCCACCACCGACCAGCCACATTTCCCCCACCCAGACACTCCCCACCCTCATTTGTAATCAATTGATGTTCACTCGGTGTACTTTCCACCTCATAAACCTTATTTTAGCTACAAACATCGGGAGTGGATATAAAGGGAGCAGCACGAGGTGCGATGATAATTATCTTGACTTAAAAAGCATCAGTTAAATCCTCATTGAGTATATATATAACCTCATTATAAACATTGGACAGGTGATTGGTCGGGAAGAGATTTTATTTTTTGATGTACATAGTGCTCTATGTTCACTCAATATCATCATGAAGTTACGTAAATCAAGATACCAAGTAGTAGATGTAAAAGAAATTCTTCAAAATGAGAAGATAAAATTCATGGTGAGTCCTTTGGATTTATATGATTTAAATGAGGTGAGTGATTTGAAACAAAAACACCAGATAGTACTATGAGCAAATGAACATGCACCTTTAGTTTATATACCTTTTGTAATACCCCGTATTTTTATGCTATATTAATTTGGGGATTTATTAAAGTTAATGTGAATGAATTATTTAATAAAAAAAATCCGAAAATTAATTATGTTATAATTATTAACGTGACGAGAGTTAGTAATTATGGGAAATTTGTTGAATATTACTAATGAGCAAAGTAATATATTATATTGGGTATATTGAATGTCATGAGTGAGTTAAATGACAAATTCGGAAATTGAAGTCGGAATGTGCTCGTGTCGCGTCGCGTCGGGACAAAATTTTGATAAATAAAAAGTGAATATTTTATAAGTTGCCCTTATGGTCATTTTGAGTGCGCCAACGCGTCCGGAAGGGTCGAGATAGTCATAAAAGTGTACCTGGGGGTGTAGTTTGGGTCTCGGGGCGTTTTTAGGCCTAATTAGTACCCCAGGAGGGCATTTTAGTCATTTTACATATTTCGGTAATTAAACCCACAAAAATCAGCAACCTATATCAGCCATTTAGGTTAACCGTTTAGGGTTAGAATATTCAGAACCCTAGTACGGCCATTGGAGAAGAGAGGAGAAGGCTCTCAAGGGAATTCAAGGCCAAAAAGTCACCCGTTTACACCGCCGTCACCGCCAACGCGTAGATCGCGAGACGGGGAACGCAACCACACCGGATTCATCTACAAACCAGACTTCTGAAAATCCCAGGCAAGTATTTATCTTGCGTATTTTCATTGGTGCAATTTTCATATTAGTTTAGGAATGATTAGAGACGAAAAATATGGAAGAAAATCCAATTTGTGTTAGGAAAATCCATGTAGTATTGATTTATATGAAAATTCTGGAAACCTTGCCATGTATAGGAATGTAACCACGAAATTTTGATAATTATAAGAAGGAATTTCTGAAGAAAGTTGGTTAGAAACCTGTTTAGGAGAATTTTAGTGTTCTTGTTAATTAATTAACTTTTGGGGCTATTAATCCTTGATTAAATGATAGAAATACCCATGCCTTACGTTGGAAACATCTGATATATTGTTACAATGTTAGTAGTAGCATTTTGGGGACGTTTGGGTTTGGAAAATATGGATTTGGATGAAGAAAAGTGTTAGAACCCGTAACTGCAATTCTACAGAAATCAAAATACCTGCTTGATCGATCGATCGAGCATAGAGTTTCGATCGATCGAAGGTTTGATCGATCGAGTCCCAGACCTCGATCGATCGACCCCTCCTGGCAGACTCCTATTTCCCTTGTTTAATTAGTTAAATTAAATTTATCGTGAAATAATTCTAGGGTATTCTTAATAAAATGTTTTGGGAGATAGGAAAGACCAGTAGGACATAAGAATAAGTGTTGGGAACTTTATTATAAGACGAGAATTTTACTTTTGGGATAATTATATAATGAACGATGAAACTACGTATTTCAAGTGAGAGATTACGGCGAATTGCTACGATAGTGAATAGAGGTATACCTACTGAATTTTTACTTGGACGGATAGAGTCCACGAGTGTCACGTAATAAGTGAGAAAACCCTTCGAGTTAAGGTTAGAGATGAAACCTTATACGTAATACTAATAATGTGAAATTAAGGATAAATGTTTTAATTATGGGTGACGAGAGGAACCTACATTAATATGATAAAAGTGGTATATTTATATGATTGTCTGTACATATATTACATATATGTGAAAATCATGCCCACGCTACTTGCTATCCCTGAGGTTACCGCGTTGGGACAGTCTTATCTCGATGGGACCTTTATGGGGGATATTGAGTTGTACCCTAGAAGATAGATGTCCTTGGTACAGGCTATCGACGTGATAGTTCAGACGGTCCTAAGAGACACAGGCATGTGCCATCCTCTTAGAGACTTGGAATCTATTCTTCGCCTCAATTTTGTTTGTGTATGTGTTAATACAATTCCAGAGTTATTCCGATTGTATTCCCCTTAATATGAGTGATATGGGGTTTTGGATAGTAGAGTATGCCCGCACCATAGTTTATTTGGGGTGCTGTTGTAATATATATATATATATATATATATATATATATATATATATATATATATATTATATAAGTAGTTAATATATATATGAAATTCTGAAATTTGGAACTACCTACTGTGAATTGATATGTAGGATATGGTTGATGACTCGAATTGTAAATACTTGTTTTGAGAAAGTATAATATGACACTGCAAAACTTTATTGACTAATAAAGTTGAAATGAGAACTTTGGTTATTAATTGAAATATTCTTTTCAAACAATTGTATCGTTAAATTTTGAATCCTGCGAAATACCTAAGATAAGTTAAATCATTGGGGAATGATAGTGTGTTATATGATGAGATAAACCATTAGGAGGGTTAGTGCGATAGGAGTGCACATTAGAAGAAAGGTGAGAATTTCTCAAGAGAGTGTCGCACTAATATGTTGTTGCATTGGCCTGTATCAATTTAAATACTTGCTAAACGTATTTTAAATCAAACACACTATCGGGCTCTGACCCGTTTCTTTTTCTCTCTCTCTCTTATATATATATATGTATGTATTATAGGTGCGCAGCCACAGGGGCGTCTTGCTTAGGATCCCTTGAAAGGAACGAGCTGCAGCTTAGGTGGGAGTTGCGGGTCACTTGCGTAGACGACTTCCTTTATTGACTCCACTTCTAGCATTCTCATTTATTGGGCATGTGTTGCCCTTTCCATTATTTCATTGTTATTGGGACATTTGTATTTCAGTTATTTCTAGTATTTTCACTATGGGATTTATTCAGTTTGAATAGTGTTACTTTATATTTCGCATGTTGACATTCGATTGACGAATGTTTTAAATTAATTGGATTGGGTTCCAGGTTTATTGTGGTGTGGTTCTTAATTGTGGAAATGTTGTTAGTAAATAAATAAATGATTTTTCTTTGAATACAATTTGGTTTGAAAGGTTAAAAAAAATAAAAATAAAAATAAAAATGGTTTTGACACTTAGCTTAATTAATTAGGGTGTTAATTTGGAAAAGTTTATTTTTACGACAGTAATGCTAAGAATGAACCAACTGTTCACCTTGATTTTAATTTAATAAAGCAGTGATCGCCCGGTATTTAATTAGGCGGGGTGTCACAGGTGGTATCAGAGCATCAGGTACTAGTGTCTTTTAGGATCTGTGTGGCCTATTATGCTTTTAGCGTTGCTTTCTTTGATATAGAGCCCTAAATACTAGGAATATGTTGTTCCTCTCTATACCTTGGGAATTCGTGCTTCTGCTATTTGTTTATTTGAATGATGAACTCATCCAAATTTATTTAAATTTTCAGATGGACCGTCAAGAAGAACTAGCTAAAACGGTTAAGGGAGTCAACGGGCAAGATCGACTAATACCTCAGGTATCCCCAAAGAAAGTATCAACCGCCGAGTTAGCAGGTATCGTGGCACAAGCAGTTACCACTGCAGTTCTACAATACCAAGAACGCAGCCTACAACTTAGGAGGCAAAAGACCTAGAGAGGTTAACCAAATGCATGTGACTAAAGCTGACAAATGTGCGAAGACACCGAAATTGCGATAACAAACTACCCAAGACCAAGTCAGTTCTAGTCAACAACGTGGTAAAATGAAGTAGTTTCCAAAGAGGAATAAAGTTCCAAGTCACCAAGGCCGACACCGACAACAGCAGGGTCAGAGGGGGAGAAACTTCGGAGGCCGATGTTTCGTGTGTGGCCCACATGGCCATAAACGCCAGGATTGCCCAGAGAGTGTTAGGGCCCCACACCATCAGGGTGCCCGTAATGATCCACAGGTGCCACTTTTTCCAATTGCTCCCCCAGCACCAACTCACGTACTAGGCCTGCCAACCTTTCTAGTAGCTCCAGTGCAGCAGGGGCAGTTACAGTACAGACATATCTACGATGTCCACCAGGCAGCCGCCCCACAGGCACCACCTGCGATTTGGGGTATGTTTTCTATCCATGATACTTTGGGTCAAATTTTGTTTGTTACTGGGACAACACATTGTTTTATAGCTACATATTATGCGAAGACCTTAGGGTTATTAACCACAGTTGAGAGCACTGTAACGTAGGTAGACTCACCACTAGGGAATGGTTCACTTTTCTTTATATGCCGGGGAGTGGGGGGTAGAGATTGGTAGCTTGGTATTACCTGCAGACATGTTAGTTTTAGTCATGCACGAGCATGATGTGATTATTGGTATGGATTGGCTCGCAGCTTATAGAGCCATGATTGATTGCTTCGGTGGGAGCATTGTTTTTGCCATTCCGGGGCAAGAGATGTTTGTAGTGGTGATGCCTCTCCTAGAGAGAGGTTCGACCGCTCATTTATATTAGATAGAGGAGATTACCTCTAATGAGGTTGAAATCCCGTTAGACTCGATCCCAGTTGACAAGGAGTATTCTGATGTGTTTCAGGAAATACGAGGCCTACCCCCAGTCGAGAGATAAACTTTGTCATAGATTTATTGCCAGATACGAGACCTATAGCACGTGCACTGTACCGTATGGCTCCGGCAGAGATGCGAGAGCTACGATATCAGATAGAGCAGCTATTAGGTCAGGTCTTCATTCGTAGGAGTACCTCACCTTGGGGCGCTCCAGTTTTGTTTGTGAAGAAGAGAGATGGTTCACTGAGATTGTGAGTGGACTACCGGGAGCTGAAAAAGGTCACGATACGGAATAAATATTCGTTGCCTCGAATCGATGACCTGTTCGACCAGTTGAGGGGAGCAAGTTTCTTTTCGAAGATAGATCTGAGGTCGAGGTACCATCAGCTACGTATTAGGGAGCAGGATGTTTCAAAGACTGATTTCTTGACAAGATATGGGTCTTATGAGTTCCGGGTGATGCCGTTCGGACTCACAAATGCTCCAGCCATTTTCATGGACTTGATTAACCAAGTATTTAGAGAGTTCTTAGATCAGCTTGTCATCATTTTCATAGATGACATTTTGATATATTCACACTCCGAGGAGGAGCATGCCAAGCACTTGAGGCAGGTTCTTCAGACTCTACGAGAGCATCAGTTGTATGCTAAGTACGAGGAGTGCGGATTCTGGTTGCGAGAGCTACAGTTCTTAGGGCATGTTGTTTCAGAGCAGGGGATAGCAGTTGACCCGAGTAAAGTGTCAGCGGTGAGGGAGTGGGGACAGCCCACGACACCGACGGAAGTGCTTAGTTTCTTAGGGTTAGCTAGTTAATACAGGAGATTCATTCGCGGATTCTGCAAAATTGCGGGTCCGCTGACGAACCTAACTCGCAAGGGAGTACCATATGTTTGGGATGACACTTGTCAGTTGGCTTTCGACGAGCGAAAAGACAATCTTACTTTAGCGCCATTCCTTGCGTTATCGAAGCCGGGTATGGAGTACCTGGTTTACACCGATGCGTCCTTACGGGGACTTGGGGGAGTACTTCAGCAGGAAGAGAAGGCTATAGCTTTTTCCTCCCGCAAGCTTAAGCCGCATGAGAAGAATTACCCCACCCATGACCTGGAGTTAGCAGCGGTCGTATTTGCATTGAGGATATGGAGGCATTATTTATTGGGAGAGAAATTCCGTTTGTTCACAGACCACAAGTCGTTGCAGTACCTGTTCACTCAGCGAGAACTGAATATGCGTCAGCGCAGATGGCTAGAGTTTGTGAAGGACTACCAGTTCGACATATAGTATCATCCGGGAAAGGCCAACGTAGTTACTGATGTGTTTAGTAGTAGACCGGTAGATGAAGTAGCAGAGGTCTGGAAAGCAAAGTGGAAGGAGTTGGGTCACCCGGACGCAGTAGCACGTTCTTTTATATCCGTGATGTCAGTCACACCCGAGATTGTTACGAGGGTGATACAGACACAGACCACAGACCCGTTTTGCCAGGAGCAGATTGTGCGACTTTTAGCCGAGGGTGCTGAGTCCTATTCTGTTAGTTCTGATGGAGGTTTGCGGTTTAATGGGAGATTGGTGCTTCTAGAAGGAGCAGAATTACGTCATGTAGTGATGACTCATTCTCATGGGTCCCTATTTGCAGTACATCCGGGAGGCGATAAGATGTACCAGGATAGGAGGCGACAATACTAGTAGAGTGGGATGAAGAAGGACATTGCTGAGTTCGTGTCCAAGTGTTCTACCTACCAGCTGGTGAAGGTGGACCATCAGGATTGCTTCAGCCATTGGAAGTACCCGCGTGGAAGTGGGGAGTGTTTCCATGGATTTTATTACCGGGTTGCCTACATCACAGCGGGGCCATGATTCTATCTCGGTGATTGTGGACCGTTTGACCAAGGTGGATCATTTTCTGCCGGTGCGGAACACTAAAATAAATGATTTTTCTTTGACCGTTTGACCAAGGCCCAGGAGCAGTATACCAACGGAACACTAAAATAAATGATTTTTCTTTGAATACAATTTGGTTTGAAAGGTTAAAAAAAATAAAAATAAAAATAAAAATGGTTTTGCACTTAGCTTAATTAATTAGGGTGTTAATTTGGAAAAGTTTATTTTTACGACAGTGATTCTAAGAATGAACCAACTGTTCACCTTGATTTTAATTTAATAAAGGAGTGATCGCCCTGTATTTAATTAGGCGGGGTGTCACAGGTAGTATCAGAGCATCAGGTTCTAGTCTCCTTTAGGATCTGTGCGGCCTATTATGCTTTCAGCGTTGCTTTCTTTGATATAGAGCCCTAAATACTTGGAATGTTGTGTTCCTCTCTATACCTTGGGAATTCGTGCTTCTGCGATTTGTTTATTTGAATGGTGAACTCATCCAAATTTATTTAAATTTTTAGATGGACCGTGAAGAAGAACTAGCTAAAACGGTTAAGGGAGTCAACGGGCAAGATCGACTCATACCTCAGGTATCCCCAGAGAAAGTATCAACCGCCGGTTAAGGGATCCCTATGCAATAGTTCATAGAATCCTCTTTGATGGACAGATCCTTATCGGCCAAACATATTCTTTAATCATTATATTTCTATTGAAAGATCGCGAGGAGGCCTAAAGTGTGCCCAAGGTATCTTGTTTACCTCATGTTCACTGTGTCCTCTCGGATGGGAAGTTCCCTATTTTTGAAAGTTTGTCCAATACTCTCGATGCAACGTGGACCGGTGAAAATAACTCCGGAAATGCATTTTCAGTTACGGCAGATTTCTTCAACCACTATCCCAGTGACTAGAACATTTGATTCAGAAGATCATGGGGAAGTTTCGTGTGGGCCCAAGGTACCTGTTGTATCCTCCAAAGGTTCTAATAATATGGATGATTTTATGGGCCAGTTGGGAATATTCTTAAAAAAAATTATCGCTCGTTGAACAAAAACATTTTAGGTAGCAGTTAGAAACTTGACTCGTTCAACGAGTATAATCCAATCTAAATCTCATCATTCTGAGAAGATAAACTCGAAGAGGATATGTTTCCTTTCTTAAATGGATTGTGTGAGGTCTCTTAGTCATTGTAACAAGTGGGTGCCCAAGGTGGAAGAGCAATGTCTTCTTTGCGAAAACATTGAATGACCAATTTATAATTAAACAGGTTACAAATATAGAGATGGAGTCGTTTAGAAAATATGATCCTAAAATTTTCAACTATCTATCAGAATAAACAAAACCTATGATTATCGCTCGAGCATTACACGAGGGGATAGCAATAACTTCGTCAGGCGTATATTGGGCACAAAGGGAGCAGTATTTTGGCTTTGGAAGTTAGGCTTGTAAAGTTTTTATATATTTCTTTTAGTAACTTTATATTTGATATTTGCCTTGATGAATACCTATACATATGAAGTTGTTGTTACTCGTGGACCTTGTGATATTTCACAGTAGCTAAATAATGTTGTGATTAAAAAAATAATAACATAGGTTATTAAAAAATGGATTTACACATTTTCTATGATTTTTTTTATTCTTTATTTTAGGGTAAAAAGTTATGGGTTTAATATGTTGTAACTAAAAGTTCAGTTATACTATGTTTTGAGAAGAATTCATTTGATAACTAGTTGTTTGCTTTGTCAATATAATTAAAATATCCCATTCATTATTATAGAGTAAAGAGTTAGATGTTTACTTTGTCATATATGGAACATCTCGCTCGTTTTTGAAATTTAATGAATAACTCTCCATTTTTTACTTATCTACATTATTAGTTTGGGTCTTTGTTGATTTTTTATTTCAAATTCATTTCCTAAATATGTTATTTATACTTGTCATTGTAATTTTTTCTTTACTTACATCTCGATGGTTGATATTGGTTGTCTTTCTTGTTGTGGATGTTGTCTCAAATCACATTTGGTTATATCTCTCCAATATCATGAAGTTTTACGACACATATCAATTACAAAAAAAATTACTTATTTAACCTTTTTCTCAGTTGCAGATCCAAAGTAATTATCATGAAATTTAGGGAGATCAGAGATAAAGCAAGAAACCACATCTCTGAGTGTAATCACACTGACAATTTTATTGCATTCGTAAGCTACAACATAGATCCTCTGAACAGACATTGAAGCAAGAATGTGTATCACATCAGGAAGAGTTTCTTTTGATGCTTACGACAACTAGAACACCTCCAATTTTATTATATTTGGTTTGCTTAAATGCTTCAAAAATCAGTTCGTTGATTTTGATGCTAATGAACTCATTGCGGGAAATGAAAGGAAATCCCAACCTAGATATAAGATAGGCAAAAATACAATCAAACCAATCATTTACTTTAAAAACCTTGAGACTATGTACAACTGTTGATTGACTTTTAAAGTTTGCTATAGATGGATTACTCGGTTAAATTACAGGTATGTTACTTAGTCTATATTTCGATAGAAGGAATAGGTACATAATATGTTTTGATTTTTAAACTTCGTTAGTACTCTTTGGATGTAGTGTTCAACTATCATAAAGTGAAAATTTGAGTTTGGTAAATCTTGAAAGTACTTATGCCTAGAGTTATATTTGTTGATCCGGAACCCATTATCATCGACGAAGTTTGAACTGGAATATATCGTTGACTCTTTCATCCCGAGAAAATTATTTATGGCAAGGAGGATGTCGCAGCCTATGGACATTATACGGGTACCCTATTCTGCAACTGAGAAGCTACCATTTTGGTTGTTGGAACACTGTTTAATCAGATTCAGTTTATCCACAGGTGTTATGTATGTATTTATACAATGCACATGTATTTTCTTTGCGTATGTGAAATTTCATTATTCATATTTGTATTTGATATATTGATGATTGAAAAACAATTTATTATTTTAGTTATTGGACATTATAAGATTGTGAACTTGTTGAGTTATTCCCTGCATGTATTATTATGTTTAAATCAATGTAGGACAACCACAAAATCCACAATTTCTTATTCCAAACACTGGTACTGACCACACTTGCCTTCCATGTGATGCACCTTGTGTAAATTGTACCAGGGGATTAGTGTGTGATTTGATTGATGATTGAAAATGTTTAAGAATATCCCAATTATCGAGTCCTCCACCTTTCAGAAAAATCCAATCTTCAATTTAAAGGTCATTTTCCAAATCCATTTTTCGCGAAAATTTTAAATCATTTTTCCTAATAACATGCAATTCGGGGCTAGAAAACCCAACTATCGCGAAGCAACACTACTTATGTCATCTATGAGTTTTGTAAAATCCAAAATTTACCCTTTTTAAGACAAAATGTTCAATAGTGATAGAGATGGTCTTAAACCTTACACCGATTTGCGTGTGGCCTACAGACATCGACTTTAAGGTAATTTTAATTTTAATTATTTTATGATTGACTTGTAGGCACCTCATCCTTTGTATAGACCCAGGTGTGTGAAGACCCATTGTGTTTTGTCTTTCATTCAGGTTAGTACAATTATGAATAAGACCCTAACCAATATGACCACGAGGTTAAGTACGTGGATGGTGGGTCATCACTTGGCGTCCTCATTAATGATTTCGTCCCCCTCAATCTCACCACTGGGATATGACTTAATCCTCATCTCACTTTCGGGTTCGTTACTTCACTTGTTTTTCACCGAAAATTATTGTATATGTCTAGGTGCTAAACTTGTTATTGTTTTATCCATTTGTATTCTTCTGCAATAGAAAACTTGCTTATATGTTTACTGTGGTTAATCTAATTCCCTAATTGTGATTGACTTTTGGCCCATCAATATTATTCTTTGGTTGATCCTATGAGTTAGTGTTAAAGAAACATTGAATTCGACTGGTTACGATTGTAAGACAAAAAAAACTAGTTGGCCTTGTCTTGGAAAACAACTACAGAATCCAATATAATTGCTTATAATTAATATTATTTATAGCATTGTCCTCGTTTTCCTACTTTATCTCAATGCATTTTTCCTATTTAGATTCCAAGTCTGAGTTCATTTGATGATGGTATCATTGCAGGTAATTTTATTACTGTTTCAGCACTCTTTGTTACCTTACAATTTCATATGATCATGAAATTGAAAAGAACATTGAAATATCAAAAAGCAAGAATCTTATCAAGGAACTCAAAGTTGTTAGAAGCAATAGAACCAACATGATTTCTCTTATTATGCCTGGACATGATCAAATCTACTCGGTCACTAAGATTCTTGGAGATGAATTTGGAAGTGCTTCAAATATAAAAAGTAGGGTAAATCGTCAGTCTGTTCTAGGTGCAATTACATATTCTCTGTAGAGGTATGTTTTGTTTGGTCAACGTTTATGTTGGTATGAAGAAGTTATTTAGTTTTTAATTTTTGATTAATATGATAGGAAATGGAATTGTTCATTGGTGCACCAAAATAGAACTTGTTATGTTGATATGTCTTGAATATAGAGTTTTGATTATGAATCTTTCCTTTCCATTTTATTAACTGTTTTGGATTGAATTAATATTATATTTTGCTGAATTTGAGTTTGAATTAGATCATAATGAAAATTAAGCTAAATTTCATATTTCCCTTGTGTTTAATTTAAATTTATAGTTCGCTTATGAATTTATGCTTGTGTTAAATTGTTGATGAAGCTAAATTTCATTGAATATACAATTTTTTGGACTGATCAAGAATTTTGAAAAAAGAATAATAAGGTGAAAACAATGCCCTCATCGTAACAGGTGATAAAAATAATGTTGGTTAATAGGATTCAACTATAATCTTCATTTCACATTTATTAGTGGCCTCCCAAGCTCCTGAAAAAGTTCGGGTAAAAGATAAAAAATTTCATTTGGTTTTGATTTACGAAATTTTGAAATTTGGTCACTCTATCTTGGGAAACTTTTTGTCATGCTTGTGATGATAGAGGAATCAGTTTGATCAGTCCGTTAATGGAAATGACTTAATAATGGTGAATTTTCCCCCGAGAGTATCTATGACATTTATTGACCCCAAGAGTATCTATGACGTTTTTCGATCATATTGTGACAATTATGATATTAATAATTGTTTAACTTTCCATCTATATTCAACTGTAGTAATTCTGATGTGTTGATCCACCACTGTCTTTCATTTCATTGATACACAGTTCTTTATATCTGTGAAATTTCAAAAGATGAGTGGATGATATATGTCGGGGATGGAACTGACATTACACCCGTTACTATTCAAACGAATTGAGGGTTAGTTCTTATTATTTTTTATTGTTTTTATAGGGAGACTTTGATATTGAATAGTCTCAAAGGTGTTGTATATAGATAGGGCATAAAAGAAATCCGAGCATGAACAAATTTTGCGTTCACAATTTTGAGGACCGAAGAAAGGAGCAAATCTTGATATGTTAGGTACTATAATTACCCATGTTGCTCTTCATTGTTTTTTAAATTCTACTTATATTTAATTTTCCTTATTTTAGAAAATGATGATTCATTATTTAACTTTGAGTGTAGGCCTCAAACATATATGACAAGAACCTTGCTGACGATGTTACTGACCCTGATGTTCATTGTCATTGGGTTTGGTGATTGTTGGATCACTCATCAGCGTTGCTTTGGTGTTACTGGGGTTGGTGATTGTTGTGGATGAGAAAGAGCTCGTTGACTGAGCAGTGGTGCAAATTGATAGAGGACTATGCCAACCTAAGTCCCAATCACCGTCTACAAAAGCATGTATGTTGTAGGTGTAATAGGTGGGTGGTTGGAGCTTTTGAGGTGTCGACACAATTTCACGAAAGTCAAAAGAAGACCGACACATTTATGCGTGATTTTTTTATGTACACATTTTTGGAGACATTTTTTTGAATGATGTACACAGTGGGTATACCCATCCTTGATACATGTAGTAAGTAGGTCATTTTTTTGTCGATAATTAATTTAGATGTTGGGTATATCTATTTGTGCCCCAGTATTTTTTTATATGTACAAATGACTTGGTTTATTGCATTTTAGGTGTACGTGACTTCAAATACAAAATAAATCCACACTGTTTTTATGTTACCATAAATTTTGATTTGTGTTTAGATTTATTTGTAAACTATGACATTAATATTGGCTATTAATTTTTTCATTGTATGTTTAATTTATGACAGTTACATTAAACCCTCGTGTGGTGAAATTTTTTATAACCTTTTTAAAATTTAGAAAATTATTTCTCATGATGCTTTTTAAATCAAATATGACATCTTACAGAGTATATTATGAGCCTTTTTTTGTAGAAGATTTGATAATTTTGAAAAAAAAAATTCATACATAATCGTTAACAAATTTGACACTCTTTATGGTTATCAATTATGACACCCAAACTTATGACACTTTATATTGAAAAATAAAGTGTCTTAAAATGCGTTTTATGACACTTAAAAAACGTCATAAAAGGTTTTTTTCTTATAGTGGTTGTTAACCAAGTACTTCATGTATATTGAGTCAAAGGAAAATTAATGACAAAGTATCTTTCTAAGACCATGGAAGTTATTACCAACTTTCTAACCGTCCGGATGAACATGATCCCTAGAATAGAAATGCCCGAGATTATGCCCTTGCTCGGTTGCCATCAACAATAAGAATTAAGCTCAGAAGATCAATACCAATAGAAATTTTGGTTAATTAGGGTATTAATGAGGACCTGGTGGTTAGTTTCATTGCTCTAGATATGTGTCCTTCTAGATGAATCCCATCAAAGCTTATATTGAAGATGTAACCCTACCATCTAATCCTAAAGTGGCCAAAAAGCTCTGATATAAAGCAGCGAGATATGTGTTAGACAAAGGAGTTTTATACATAAGGGGATTGAAAATCTTCTTACAGCATTGAGTTCATCCAATGTAAGTGGAATATTTGATTAATTAATTCCACGAATGTTATTATGGGGCTCATTCCATTTATCGATCATTGCTCCAATAAATCAACACTCAGAGATACTACTGGTCGACTATTAGGGAAGATTGTACTGCCTTTATAAGAAACTGTGACTAGTGCTAGAAGTTCTCTACCATTCATAAAGAACCTCACACTGCTTTAACACTAGTAACTTCATCTTGGTCATTCGCTATACTGGTAATTGACATGGTTGGACCATTTCTGACCACCGAAGAAAGGTTCAAATATTTTGTCATTACCCTTGATTATTTCTCCAAAAGGGCGAGAATAGATCCATTAGCTGAGATGGCTTATGAGAAAGTGTATTAGTTCATCTATAAGAATCTAATTTGTCGATATGGTTAACCATATGCTTTCATTATCGACCATGTCACCCATTTTGACAACGAAGAGTTTGAAGCATATTGTGTCTAGTCCAAAATCCAGAAACCACATTCCGCCCCAGGCCAACCTCAAAGTAATGGTCAAACAGAAGTAACAAACATGACTTGGCTCAATAGACTAAAAAAAGTTTGATCCTGTTAAGGGAAACTGGATTAATGAGTTCTATTATGTTCTTTGGGATTACAGAATAAGGCTAAGAACAACAATTAGAGAGACACCATACATGCTTGCGTTTGGGGGTGAAGCCATGCTACAAGCCGAGCTTGACATACCAACCCACAGGGTACTAAATTTTGATTCTCCAGTTAGTAATTTAACGAGGAGATTAGATCTCAACAAGTTTAAGGAAGTACGAGAAGATGCTTCTATGGAAGTACGAGAAGATGTTGTTATGAGAAATGATGCATACCAACACATAACTGCTCACTTTTAGAATAAAAGGGTCAAGATAACCAACCTAAAAAGGGTGATTATGTTCTTCAGAAAGTTATCCAGAAGAATAACAAGCTTGAAGAAATTGTCATGGCCCATATTGTGTATCATCTATCATCCGACAAGGACATATCAGATAGATACTTTGGATGGTGAGGAATTCAAAAATCCCTGGAAAGTCGAACACCTCCAAAAGTATTATCAGTAATTCAAAGGATTACAATTATTATATTTCTTTTTCTTGAGTATCAATAAAATGTTGATTTCAGTCCCTTAAATTTTTTGATTTTTTTCGAAGCACAGTGATGACATACGTCCCCCATAACATAATTAACCCAGCATATATGTCTCCTAGTCTTCAACTTTGATTGATTAGCAAAATATACTTAATCTGGTTGAATTCACCATATTCCAGAAGTACAAATAACTTTATGCGTGATCATATTACTTCATGTATGACTTTATGTACAAGTCACGAAAAAGAAGTAATAACCGACAAAATCAAAATAGGATTACAGTCCTCTGCACTTGGTCGACAACAAAAATATTAATCGACCAAGTCAAAATAGGATTACAATCCTTAGTATTTGGTCAGCAACAACAATTTACTTCATGTATGACTTCGTAAAAACATATCACGAATAAGAGGTTGATTACATCATGTATGATTTTGTATAAGCAAGTCAAGAACAAGAAGTTGGTAAAACTCCATATAAAACTCAAATAGTAAGAAACAAGTTTCATCCAACTAAGTTAAATGCCTGAAGAATGTAAAAATTCATAAATAATAGAATATAAACATATATTCCTCATACACTTAATCACCAGTGATAACTAATGCTATATTTGAATTAATATATCTAAAGGCAATTTTAGAATCAATGGCATTACAATCACAAGTTAACTGATTCCTTAAAATGTCCATAATGTAACTAGCAAACATATGGATTTTCATTCACTTAAATTATATTACATTCAAATGAAAAACAAAAGACATGAAATAATTCAGCTGGACGCTTCCTTTCATCTTCGTAGGATGGTTGTACTCTTTCCATTCCAGTATTAGGATTATCCAAGGTATAAAGGGAATTAATAAAGTTAAAGGCTTTCAACATTCTTCTGTTACTACAGCTTGGGGCATTAATCATATGTGAACGATGAAGTATTTCATGAACATTATGGAGACTATAATCCCCTAAGTATTTAGTGATTAAACATTGAGAGTTGTCATCAGGAGGGATCCATGAATAATCTAACTTGAATAGAGTCTTGTTACAATCTAGCCGACCAGGTTCATTCCAATACCACACTTTCCTATTTCGATCATGCTTAAGCAGAGTTATATAATTGGTCCATCCCCACATGTACCCTTCAGCACGACTCTGGGAAAGATGATCATAAATATGATCGAAAGCTTCATTCTAGGCCTCTATCCACACCTCTTGCATATGTTTGTGAAATTAAAATGTCAAACTTTAAACTTGTTGTTGAAGTTTCTTCAAAATATTATCCTTCACCTTCAATTGTGTGGATTAGTCGATAATGGCTTTATCTTTAGCATCAAGATTTGATGACAAGTCGACAATATCCTGGTTCTTTGCTTTTAACTTGGAAGCCTCACCAACTAAGTTTTTCTTGGTTCTAGCCTCCTCAACAGTTGGTTAGCTCATACTTGATTGTTTGGAGGATTGTCCAGGGTTGGATTTATTTAGAGTCTCAAGTTCCTCCACAAGATTAAAATTATCATACTCTAAAAAGGAAGCCCTTCATGAACATCCGTAACAGAAGATTGCTTTAAAGTATCCAACCCATTTTAAAGTCTTTTATTTTCTTCTTCTAGGAGCTTAGCAATTTCTCAGGTTTCATCTACCTCTCTATTCAGTCGGAATTCCTTATTTCTATAGGCAGAAGCATATTTTGTAATTTTATCATCAAAACCTCGTTCTTCACTTAATATCTAGCGTACTGTAACGCTTTGCTTTTATTAGGGTACACCTGTAAATATTCAATCATGATAAAGTATGAAACATTATTGGCTACAACCCAATCAATAAGATATTAAAGATAGGTGTATACATCCCTTTCTTGATCAGAAGCTTCTACGCCGAGCAAGTTTGTTAATTCTTTATTTGTCAAATCGAAATGGCCAGCTTTGAACAGAATGTTACAGTGTTTGAGTTAGTTGGAGCCAATGGAGGCAATTTGTTACATCTTTTCAATAAACTAGAAAGATAAATTAACACTTGGTCAACAATAAAAGGAGACAAAATAGTGGCTAAATCTCAAAAAGTGGCAAGTAATTGAAGAAGAAGTTCTTTCATTGATAAATGTCAATGTTACAAGTACATCAGAATAAGACAAAAAGAAAAGAAAAGAAAGGTGAAAAATACAAAAACCAGAAGACAAAAAATTGTACACCTTCTTATTATCATTCTTAGCTTTAGGATTTATAACTTGGTCGGTAGAAGGGGTAGTTGAATCAACAGGGTAGTGACTTGGTTGGATGAGGGAACACTGGGCTTAATGGCCAAAGAGGATTCCCCTGAACCTTCATCATCATCAATCTCATAATCAAGATTTGGGGGAACCCTGGATGGTACCTCAGAAATATCATTGAGTCTTCATTAGTTTCAACTTCCTTCAAACCTGCTGACCAACCTTCCTTGAAGAATTTCTTCTTATCAACGTTAATTGGGAAGAAGTGGAAGAGATAACGTTATCCCAACCCTCATTGAACGAATCTTCTATGGTTTTCTTTCATTTGGATCTCTCAGTAGTAAGGTCAGCAGACACCTTAACTATATTCTCTTTAGCAGCATTTCGCATGCGCTTAGCTTAAGCAGAGGCCAAGGTGGCCACTGACAAAGCATCATCATCCTTTTTTGAGCTTCTTCGGTAACTTTGATCTTTTCCTCGCAATCCTTCTACTTTGTCTCCAATGCTTTCCTGGACTCATCCAAGACTTCCTAAGACCTTCAAAGGCCTCCTTAACTTCCCTTGAAAAAGAACATAGATGATCGGCCAACTCTAATATTAGGTTTTAATCAACCAAGAACTGCAACAAAAGAATCAAGTTAGTACAAATCAAGGAAGATCTGAACATGATCTGACCAACATAAAAAATGAAAACTTACCAAGGGTAAACTTTGTGTATCCATCTCCGATAGTACTGATCGGGTCATAGAGCAACAGTACCTCAATGATCTCGGAAGGTGCCAACCTTGATCAACTTCCAAGCCAAACTAGGACTAAAGGATACAGACAAGACATCAACAGATGGTACCTTACTGGACAACCCTTGTTAGTCGACATCAATAACCTTATCAACAAGCTTATCAACTTGACCTCTTCTTAGTCTATTAAGAGGAGACTCGTCACCTTTGTTGGTTGGGGGCTTCTTACTAGCCTCAACCTTCTTTTTTGGGGCATTGGTATCAACAAGTTTCTTGTCCCCAATAGCATAATCATCCTATAGAAGGTTGGGAATATTCCACTTTCCCATTCATAGAGAAAGGGGAAGATTAAAATCAAAAGAAGAAGAAGTGCAAAAGTCAGCACCAACACCAGTAGATTCAATGGTTGATGAAGTAAACATTGGATCTCTTTTTGAATCAATTACAACTGAAGGCATAATAATTTTTGGCCTGGATACAAAAGAGGCGATGGAAGTTTTATACTCTAGCAATAAAGAATCTAATCGGGAATGATCTTCTCATTTCCTTTAATTCAAACCCCATAAGAATTTAAGTTCTTTTAAATTCACTTCACCCATCTTGGGGGACTTTCTCTTACGTTCTTTTACAAAAAAACAAAAAGCAGTAGGAACTAACATATTCTCTGATTGAGGGTACCTAGGACCACGGTAGGCCACTCCATTCTCAAGTAGACCATGCTCCTAATTCTTGACTATTAAACCATGATCCCAATAATCCTTATTGGAATAAGAAAAATTCAATACTAAAACCTTATTATCTTGTCTAGTTTTCAAGTAATAAGCCTTCTCCCCTGCAATAGACCATTTATAGCAGAACATGATCTTTTTAATCTCAATATGGGTTCCATATATTTTATTTAATAAATTCACACCATTGACAAGCCTCTAGGTGTTGGGGGCTACTCTCGCTAGAACAATGTCAAAATATTGGCAGAAATAAAGAAGAAAAGGGTTTGGTGGAAAGGTAAAACCACACTCAACTATAAACAAGGCTGGGATCCTATGACCAAGAACTAAAGAATATACATCTTTAGGGTTTGGGAGAATTTCTAAATTGATTAAAAAAGGAATTTTTTATTCTTCCCTAAATTCCTCTAAAGAATCAGCATGAACTATGTAAACCATGTCTCAAAATGAAGGAAAAGAAGAAAAACACAAAGAAAGAAAGAGTTGTTAAAGAAGATTAAGGATTCAACAAGAACTATGGAAGAAAAAGATGAACGGCCATAAAGGATCGTATAAAATCTCTGAAATAGCTGCTACAGTTCAAAATTTTGGGGTAAAGAAAAATATGGAAAAAGCCTCCTGACTTTTTATAGTTTGTCCCAAAAACACCGAACGCAGTGATTAAATGTACCAACGATTGATATTCTAATGGCTTTGCGATCAGAAGGAGAAAAATACCCATTGGCGGTTTGTTAAAATTGAAATTATTTGCAAAAATGCCTTCTTCAAACTGTGCCAATGAACTTTTACATGTGTGGGAGGTCAGTTGATGACCAACCATCATGAAAATACTCCGAGCTCTTCCAGAATCAAGCACGTAACACTGGGGGCTTCTGTTGATGGAGAAAATTATCCATCTACGAGGACCAATCAGAAGTGAACACTTGTCCTCCTATGTGGCCAAATACTAGTTAGTAGATAATAGCTCGGCAGTCATGTCAACCGACATAAGGAAGGTCGACCATCAAGATTAATTAAACGTCACCATACCAAAGTTCATAGTACAGTAGGTTTATATAACCAATCACCCCATTCATTATGTAAGGATATAAATGCTTAGATGTATAAAATCATTACATCCCTTGATATTCCAACCCTTGACCTCTAGGTCACTATAAATACGTTGTATCCCTTTCATCTAGGGCACGGGAGAACGAATTATAAGATATTCTTATTTATACGAATACCTAGATTTCTATAACCTTTGAAAACAATAGAATAACAGTGGACATAGGCTTTCTTACATAACTGAACCATTTTAAAAACTCTCTCTCTTTCTCACTCTTACCATTGCAATTATATATTTGATCTGTTATTATAAAATTGGATCAAGTCCACTTTTTTCATCAACACTCAGTATAAAAATTATGGAGAACAAAACTCCATCTTTCCTAAGTTGTTTTCTCAGTATGTGATTTCATTTTTCATTTTATACCATTTCACTTTGGTTTACTTATAACTTTTAAACAAGTTATCTCATCTTTTTCGTTACTGTTTAAAGCATATTTATTGCAAAATAATAATCCCATATCATTTTCTTGGGTTTTTATAGGGGTATATTGAAATATAATTCCTGTGGTGACAATTATTCTGCAACACAAATAAATAAGAAGAAAGCATTCACCAAGTGAGAATAAGGAATATAAAATGACAATCACACAACAAAGGATGTACGTGGTTCAGCAAATATGTGCCTATGTCCACGGTGGTGCAGTCGATATTATTTTTATATACTCCGGAGAGTAATTACAGAGAATACAAAAGCTGTCCTTTTTCCCCGGACCTAGGGTTTAATATATAAATGTACATGTAGGTAAGTGGAGGTGATGGGTTCCCCCACGTCTTCCATCTCCCCTATAACTTCCCTTAATGAGAACGTGGGGGGAGACCGAATCAAAATAAGAGATGCGGAGCCTGGACTTTAGGCTGCCAGGACTGGGCTACTTGTCTAGGCCCAGGACTGGGCTCAATAGATTTATGGGCCCATGGATTTATGGGCTACTTGTCTAGGCACATGGATTTTGTGGGTCATGTTTATGGGCTCAATAGATTTAAATGATTAGCCATAATGGCTGTTTTGCAATTCTTCGGAAACCGTGACGCTGATTTTGGCGGCACCCACCTCGTATCTTGTGCACTATGATTAGTAGAATTTAAAGGTTTCTTAGAATAGGTACTTCTCTATTATTGTTCAAATTTTTCCAGCGTTTTCTCATTCCTTGCGAGTTCTAGCACTTCGTACCTTCTTCTCTCAATCTCCAGTCTCAATGCTTCCTTGCCGTTTGGGCTCGTGTTTCTTCATCGTTCGAATTGGTCTTTTACCTTGTAAGTTCCCTATATCTTTTCTCTGTGCTTTCTCTTTGAGTTTGTAGTTTTCTAGGGCTTTTCAATGGCGAAGATTGGGAATAGGTCGGTCTCTGAGTTTAAGAAGTTTTACAATATTCCCGAGTGGGTAGATATTGAGTGTTGTTCCTCCCTACTAGAAACGTTAGAGAGATAGATGATGCTCACTGGATCCATGTTCTGTTTCTTTTCCAGGGGGGACTCACTTTTCCTCCCAATGATTTGTTCCTGCATTTCTTTGGCTATTTCAATATTGTTCCTGCGCAATGCTCGCCCAATGTGTGGAAAATAGTAAATGGCGTCCATAGGATAAATCAATTGTATGGAACTAGGTTAGGGCTCGCCGAGGTCTATTTCTGTTACTCCTTTTCTCGAACTAGTTCTGGCGTCTTTTACCTCAAAGCTATGAGCCCAGACAGGGTATTGGTAGTAAATCTACCTGATTCCTATAAGGACTACTGGCAAGAAGGTTTCCTTCTTAGAAATTGGCAGTTTTCTCCCCAATTTGAAGGGTCGAGGTCTGAGAGGTTCTCTGTCCACTTCTATGGGAAGTAATACATAGGTAGACATTGTACTGTTATTTTGATTTTTGTTGATTTGTAATCCTTCTAACTCTTCTTTGCTCTTTCTTGCGTAGCGAAGTCAAAGAACTTAGAACCTGCACTCAACGAGGTCCGTCTTTCAGAATTGGCAAAGGCTTGGAAAATCAGGGAGCCCTTAGGTGAAGGCGAGCACCCCAGATCTGTTGCCTTCCTTCTCGACTATAAGAACATTGGTTCCAGCTTTATAACAAGGCTTGTGGATAGTATCCCAGAGTTTGAGTCATCTGAAGAGACTGCTGCAGGTCCTATCCAATTGGACGAGGAAGAGAGTAGCTCTGAGAGTGACATTATTGGAGCTGTAAGTGATCTGCGGGGTGGGAGCTCTAGCAGTAGTATCTCCTCTGATCCTAGGGAGGTTTTTGAAGCTCGAGTATCATCGAGTACCTCTAGCAGTTTGAGTGAAGGAATGGTTCCACCCCGGAAGAACCTGATTCGGGATAATGATGATGAAGACCACATGCTCCTCGCACAGAGGTCGAAGAAGCAAAAATCTGCCTCAGGGGCTGTGGCTACTAGTTCCCAGTATTCTGCTCAAGAGCTGGAGAGGAAAAGGAAGGAAGAGAAGCAGGTGAGAGAGAGAGAGAGGAAAAAGGAAGAAGAGAGGAAGAAAATAGAGGAAAGAAGGAAGGTGGAGGAGAGGAAGAGGAAAAAGAGCGAGAAGGAGGAGGATAAGAGGGTGGCTAAGGTGAGGAGGAAGGTCGGGCAGGCCTTAGTCTCGGTGTCTACTCTGCCCGAGGGGGCCTCCGTGGAAATTTCTCCTCAACTAGCCTCGACTTTTCTCGAGAGAGTTGTCCTCTCGGCTGATCTCCAAAGGGCAGTTGGGTCAGATCACTTGTCCCTTCAGGATAGTCAGAGGCTTACTCTGGTAAGGTTTTTCCCTTTTTCTCTTATGCTTTTCTGACTTCCTCTATTTTCCACTTCTAATTCTTTCTTTTTTCTGTAGTTTGTTACTAACTTTGTCGTGCTCTATCGTTCACACGATGAGCTCGTGAAGAAGAATAGTGAGCTGGAACAAGAGAACTCTGCCCTGAAGCTGAAGGGTAAATAGCTCGAGGCCAACTTCAAAGCCGTTGATGCTGATCAGATTTCATCAGATCTGGGTCTTGCCACCGCCAACAAGGAGAAGGACGCTGCAGTACAAGATCTAAAGGAGCTGAGGCAGGCGTATAACTTGGTTTGCTCGAGCAAACTTATAATCATTGAGGAGAATAGGGCACTCACTGAAGAGCTGAAGAAGGAGGAGTCTGAGGCTGTTACTGCCAAGGAAGACTCTTACAATTCTGGTTCGACCGCATCATATGAGGATGTTGAAGTTTAGATAGGCTATATTAGCCGTCTGAACTTTAAGAAAGGATGGAACAAGGCTCTCAATTCTGCTGGAGTAGATGTTACATCTCCCCTTTTTGGCGAGCATGACCCTGGGCTGAGGCCAGTCGTAGATGAGGACCCTGCCCCAGCCGTTAAAGGCTCTAATCCTATTCCTCAGGCTCCCCCTACTGACGTTTCTCCTATTGAGGTGACAAAGACCACCCCTGCCGAGGACAGTGCTCCTGTTGATGTTAATAAGGGGAAAGGGCCATCAACCTCTGTGCCACCTGAGGTTGCTAGTTAGTTATCTGATAGGATTACATTGTATTTTTATTTTTTACATTCTGTAAACTTTTTTTTTTCAGTTCGATGTAACTTCAATCTTCATTAATGAAAAATGCTTCATTTCTTCTTGTACTGATTTGTCCCTTTCTCTCCCTTTTCTTTCTCTTGCTTGTAGTTAGTTGATGTGGATGATTACATTCCTGCTACTTCCCAGTTGGGTAGGACCCTTGGTCCCAATGCAAGTCCCGAAGTTTGCCAGACCTTCATTAAGCTCTGCAAGTCCCTTAGGTCTAGAAATCAGAAGTATAAAAGCAATCTGATCTTGTGGCCAAACTGAAGGACATGCTCTAGGAGATCGAGGACATTGGTGTTCAGTACAAGAGGAAATCAATGTGCTGAAGACAAAACTATTAGAGGCCTCCGAGATTAATCAAGTAGGGGAGGTTCTTTAGTAGGATAATGAAGATCTGAGGAGAGAAGTCATACGACTCAGGGAGCATGCGCCGAGCACTGTTCGAGCAGTATTACAAGGTTCCTCATCATCGCGAGGTAGGGCTGATCATAATGTTACCCCTCCTATGTCGCGAAGTCTCACTCGCCCTCCTCTTCCGCGAGCTGGTAGGAGCACCAGGAGCAGAAGAAGGAAAGGAGAAGAACTTAGTGATAAGGAAATGGAAGAACTCCACGGTGATGTTCAGCGATCATATGTAATCGCTGCTGGGCTTCAAAGGGAAGTCACTCGATTATGGCACTTATTCAAGAAAGGCCCTCAGCAAGCGTTGGCTGACGGTTATGATCAAGGCTGGTCGGATGGTCCAATAAGGCTATCTGAGTTCGAGGAGCTTTCTTTCATCAAGGGGTGGCTAAGTGCCTTGAAGGAGCTGCAAGTCCTGAGGAACTCGGTGCTATGGTATCGTCATGAGATGTCTTCCTCCATGCTGATGCCTAACCCATTCCGGAGGGATGATCTATGGATCCCCATTGATGCTATTCCTCGATAATTATTGGAGTTGGATGCGAATGAGGTGGTGGAAGAGTTAGCCTGCTCCGGATGACGGACGAAGAGCTCGAGTGGCTGATTATCTTGCTCGGAGGCTTCCACCCCATTGAGATTTTGCTAGTTATTTTTTTTTATATTTTTGATAATGTAAATGCTTTGGTCTAGCTCGCTGACTAAACATGTATTATCGTTGTTGTAAGTATGATGGATTAATGAAAAGTTTGTGTTTTGGGAAATTTTGCTGACTAAACGTGTGCATCCTACTTTTCATACTCTTGCTGCTGTGTAGTGTTTTTTATTTTGTCATGCAAGTGTCCCCCCAGTCCAGTATAATACCAGGATACCATTATGCTCCACTTTACCTTTTAGGTTGTGTCATCACACTCCCTTAGGCCTAAGTGGGGCAATTTGCCAGGACACATCTGGTGTTGGATGTCTTCATCGGATCAGGATTTTACTCAATCGAAGTAGGTTTGATGACCAGTATAAAATTTGGTCGGATTGCCTAAGGATCCTCTGTAGGGATTCATATAATACCAGGGGCAATGGTAAGAGGTCTCTCGTGTTTTATGACGATGACCTAAGGAGGGGTATTCCCCTGATATAGTGATCAATGTGCTTGTTACTTGGAAAAGATGTGTGATGAAGGCAACTATCACCAATCAGAGTGTAACCAATTAAGTAACTTTCATTAGTAATAAGGAAAATGAACTTCTATTTTCATAACAAAATAATACAAGAAAAATATCTAAGAATAGAATTTCTTGAGATTTGCTGCGTTCCATGCTCGTGGTATTTCTCTTCCCTCCATCGTTTCCAAGTGATAGGCACCTTGCAGATCATCTTTGGTTACTTTAAAGGGTCCTTCCCAGTTTGGGCCTAGCTTGCCATCAGACGACTTCACTGTGCTGCCCAGGACTTTCCTTAAAACATAGTCCCCAACTTGGAACGTCCTCGGGCTAACCCTTTTATTGTAATACTTCACCAGCTGTTGCTGATAGTTCACTAGCTTCACCAGGGTTAGCTCTATGCGCTCATCGTCTAGGTCAAGTTCGATGAGCAATGCTTCATCATTAAGGCCTTAGTCGACAAGGTTGGATCTCATTATTGGAAAACCTGCTTCTAGTTGGATGACTGCTTCCATGCCATATGATAGCGAAAATGGGGTTTCTCCTGTTGTTCGCCGATAAGTGGTTCGGTACGCCCATAGAACATGGGGTAGCTCTGTTACCCATGCGCCTTTGGCTCGCTCTAATCACTTATTTAATCCATCGATCACAGTTTTATGGAAGCTTCGGCTTGGCCATTGCTCTAAGGGTAGGCCACCGAACTGAAATGGTGTCTGATCACATGTTCGTTACAGAAGTTTTGAAAGGGGCCACTTTCGAACTGCGTTCCATGATCGGTGATGATGGTTCTGGGAATTCCAAACCGAGTGATTATATTTCTCCATATGAACCTTATCATATTAGTATCTCGGATGTTGATTAGGGGTTCATCCTCGATCCATTTGGTGAAGTAGTCAATCGCAACCAACAGTTATTTGTGATTGCCGACGGTGGTAGGCAGCGATCCCACGATGTCCATTCCCCATTCGGCGAAGGGCCATGGGCTGGACAGGGACATCAGGTCGCTGGTGGGTTGGTGGGCCATAGGAGCGTGGACTTGGCATTTCAGGCATTTACGGACATATACTGCGGAGTCCTTTTGCATATATGGCCACCAATAGCCTTCCTTCATTGCTTGAAAGGCTAGAGACCTTCCTCTAATATGACTTCCACAGATTCCTTCATGAAGCTCGTGTAGCACTTGCTCGACATCACCTGGGTGGACGCATCAAAGGTAGGGACTGGAGAAGGATTTCTTATACAAGTCGCCTCCTGTGGATAGGTGAAAGAGAGAAGCTTTGAATCTTATCTGGTGGGCAGTTTTCTTGTCATCTGGGAGCGTGCCATCCTTTAAATAGTCCTTTAAGGGGTCTATCCAGCTAGGGGCTGATCCCACCTGGAGTATTTGTTCCACGTTTGGTAACTTGCTGTTATTGTTAATGCTCGAACAAATGAGGAAATTGATGGGGATGACCCTTTTAAGGTCAGAGTCAACTACCGAACTCAAGGCTGCTAAGGCACCATCATGACTATTTTTCCCCCTAGGAAACTGCTGGATGTTGATCTCTTCAAATCTTGACATTAATTGTTTTACTAAGGCAAGGTAGGCTTCCATTCTTTCATCCTTTGCATTGTAATCTCCACTTATCTTATTGTAGACTAGTTGAGAGTCGCCGAACACTGTAAATGTTTTGCTCCTAGAGTTTGTTGTGATACCCCACCTAATTAAATACCGGGCGATCAATCCTTTATTAAATTAAAATCAAGGTGAACAGTTGTCTCATTCATAGCATCACTGTCGTAAAAATAACTTTTCCAAATTTAGCACCTTATTTAATTAAGCTAAGTGTCAAAACCATTTTTTTAACATTACTTTCCCAATTTTATTTTGAAAATAAAGATCTAATTATCTACAACAATTCAATATTTAAAGAATCACACCACAATAATCCTGGAACATATAATCCAATTAATTCAAACATTCAACAACTAAACCCCAGCATTTAAAACTTAAAGTAAAACATACATGCTGAATTAATCCCAAAGTAACAGCACTAGAAATAACTGAAATACAAATGTCCCAATAAAACAGAGAAATAGTGGAAAGGGAGACACATGCCCAATAAGGAGAATGATAGACGTGGAATCAAGTAAATGAAATCGTCTAAGCAAGTGGCCTGCAACTCCCACCTTTGCTGCAGCACGTTCCTTCCAAGGGATCCTAAACAAGACGCCCCTCTGGATGGGCACCTGTAATATATACATATATATACAAGAGAGAAAGAGGAATAGAAATGAATCAGAGCCCGATAGTGTATATGATTTAAAAATTTGTTTAGCAAGTATTTAAATTGATACAGGCCAATGAAACAACATATTAGTGCGACACTCTCTCGAGAAATTCTCGCCTCTCTTCTAATATGCACTCCTATCGCACTAACCTTCCCAATGGTTTATCTCATCATATATCACACTATCCTTCCCCAAGGATTTAACTTATCTTAGGTGACTCTCAAAATTTAAGATTTAACAACATCATGGTTTAAAAAGGATAATTTCATTTAGTACAAAATGCTCATTTTAACTTTATTGATTCATAAAGTTTTTTTCAATATCATATTATACTTTTCAAAACAAGTATTTCCAATTTGAGTCATTATACATGTGTTACTTACCATAACACAGTTGGCAGTTTCCCATATTTCAAAAGTTCATATATATATATTAAATACTCGTATAATATATATATTCTAATAGCACCCCACATAAAATTTTATGGTGCGGGCATACTCTGCTATCCAATCCCCATATCAATCGTACTAAAGGGAATACAAGTTCGGAATCACTCTCGAACTGTATAAATACATACACAAACAATATTGAGGCGAAGTCTAGTTTCCAAGTCCAAGAGGTCAGTACATACCCTCACGTCTCTTAGAACCGTGACTATCGATTCGATAGCCTCTACCTATGATTTCTATCTTCTAGGGTACGAGTCAATATCCCCCCATAAGGCACACGAGATAAGATCGTCCCAGCGCGAAAACCTTAGGGATAGCAAGTAGCGCGGGCATGATTTTCACAAGTATATAATATATGCATACACAATCATATAATATACCACTTTTATTATATCAATTTAGGTTTATCCAATAACCCACATTCACAACATTTATCCTTATTTTCCCATTATTATTTATCAAGTATAATGGTTCGTTTCAAACTTTAATTCGAAGGGTTTTTCCAACTTACTACGTAACCCTCATGGACTCTATTCTTCCAAATGTACAATTCAGTAGATATCCATTTATGTTCCAATGTAACTCTCTCTTATGTGTCTCTCCCCTTTAATATATACTTACATTATCCCTTATGCAAAATATCCCAAAAATATAGATTTTGCCTTACATTAAAGGATTTTTAATTTTATTTTCAAAGATGAGAATTTCAAACGGTTTCGAATTCGGCAATAAAATGGAGTTTTAATTGAATTTTTATTATCTCTAAATGTCCTCAAAACATAAAACTGTCTGGCAAAAAAAAATATTAAAAAATATTGAACGGTCCGATCGAGGTGAAATTTTTTCTGTAGCTTCCTTTCGTCATCAGCTAATTCTATGTAAAATTTCATCCAATTCCAATGGTCCGATCGACAAGAATAATTTTTTTTAGTATTTGTATCTGATTAGAACTCTTTTCTTAGTCAAACTCTTAATCCTTTACATGACAAAGGGTTTCCAGAATATCATATAAATCATCACTACATGAAAATTTCCCATCTCAAATTGAGTTTTTCTTCCATAAATCTCATCCTAATAACTCCTAAACTAATATGGATGATGCATCAACGAAATAAGAAAGATAAACACTTGCCTGGGATTTTCAGAAATCTGGTTTGGTCTTGAATTTGGTGTGGCTGCGTTCCCCGTCTCGCGATCTACGCGTTGGCGGTGGCGGCGGTGCAAACGGGTGAGTTTTGAGCCTTGGAATGCCTTGAGAGCTCTCTCCTCTCCTCTCCAATGGCCATTCTAGTGTTTCGAGTTATCTAACCCTAGGAGATAACCTAAACATCTTATATAACCCCTTTAATTTTCGGGGGTTTAATTACCCAAAAATACAAAATGACTAAAATGCCCTCCCGGGGTACTAATTAGGCCTAAAAATGCCCCGAGACCCAAATCAAACACCTGAGTATACTTTTCTGACTATCTCGAGCCTTCCGGACGCGTTGATGCCCTCAAAACGACCATATGAACAACTTATAAAATATTTACTTTTATTTATCAATATTTAGTCCCGACGCCACACGGACGCGTCCTAACTCAAATTTCTAAAATTGTCATTTTATTCACTCGTGACATTTAATATGGCCACTATTATATATTACTTTGCTCATTAGTAATATTCAATAAATTTTTCCATAATTACTAACTCTCATCACGTTAATAATTATAACATAATTAATTTTCGGATTTTTATTAAATAATTAATTCATATTAAATTTAATAAATCCCCAAATTAATATAGCATAAAAATATGGGGTATTACATACTTCCCCCCTAATAACGGAATTTCGTCCCAAAATTCGGAAAATAAGGCATACCTGGTAAGAAAAAATCTGGATATCTCTCGCGCATATCGGACTCGAGCTCCCAAGTGGATTCCTCCACGTTATGATGCTCCCACTGGACCCGTACAAGTGGAACTATCTTCGATCTCAATCTCCTCTAACTATAGTCTAGGATAGCCACCAGTATCTCCTCGTAAGAGTTGTCAGGCTGTAAGTCTGTCTCATCTATCGCGATGTGAGTATGGGCCATATCATTCCGAAGATACCGTCTCAACGACGAGATGTGGAATACATCGTGAATGCGATGTAAATGCTCTGGTAGTCCCAATCTGTATGCTACCGGCACAATCCTCTGGATAGTGGGAAATGGTCCTACATACCTCGGGGCCAATTTCCCTTTCTTCCCGAACCTCATCACTCCTTTCATAGGAGATACATGCAGTAACACTTGGTCCCCCACATTAAACACCCGGAAGAACCGTTTCGCATCCGCGTAGCTCTTCCGCCTGTCCTGGGCTACTCGAATGAGACTCCTAATCATCTCAATCCTCGCGGAGGTTTCCTAAATTACCTCTGGTCCTAGCAACTTGTTATCCCCCACCTCGAGCCAACAAGTTGGAGAACGACAAGGACAACCATAAAAAGCCTCAAATGGAGCCATACCAATCGTAAACCGATAAGAGTTATTATAAGAAAACTCTACCAGTGGAAGAAATGGTTCCCAACCTCCTCCAAAATCAAGAACACACATGTGTAGCATATCCTCTGACATCTGATTAGTACGCTCTGTCTGTCCATCTGTCTGTGGGTGATAAGCTGAACTCAACCTCAACTAGGTACCCATAGCCTCCTGAAAGCTTTCCCAAAAACGTGATACAAAAATCTTGTCTCTATCTGACACAATATTCAGGGGCACCCCATGTAATCTGACAATCTCAGCAATGAAAAACTGAGCATACTGACCTGTGGTATAATCTGTCCGCACCGGCAGAAAATGATCGACCTTAGTCAAACGGTCTACAATCACCCAGATAGAGTCGTGGCCCTGTTGTGATGTAGGCAACCCTGTAATAAAATCCATGGAAATACTCTACCACTTCCACGCGGGGACTTCCAATGGCTGAAGCAATCCTGACGGTTTCTGGTGGTCCACCTTCACCAGCTGGCAGGTAGAACACTTGGACACAAACTCAGCAATGTCCTTATTCATCCCACTCCACCAGTATTGCCTTCTCATATCCTGGTACATCTTATCTCCTCCAGGATGTACCGCAAATCGGGACTCGTGAGATTGGGTCATCACTGCATGACGTAATTTTGCCCCTTCTGGAACCACTAACCTCCCATTAAACCTCAAACTCCCATCAGAACAAACAGAATAGGACTCAGCACCCTCGGCTAAAATTCGTACAATATGCTCCTGGCAAAATGGGTATGTGGTTTGGGCCTGTATTACCCTCATAACAATCTCGGGTGTGACTGTCATAACAGATATGAAGGAACGGGCTACTACATCCTGGTGACCCAACTCCTTCCACTTCTCTTTATAGACGTCCGCTACCTCATTTACCGGTCTTCGGCTCAACGCATCAGCAACTACGTTGGCTTTCCCCGAATGATACTGTATGTCGAACTGATAGTCCTTCACAAACTCTAACCATCTGCGCTGACGCATATTCAACTCTCGCTGAGTGAACAGGTACTGCAGTGACTTGTGGTCTGTGAGCAAACGGAACTTCTCTCCCAATAAATAGTGTCTCCATATCCGTAGTGCAAAAATGACCACTGCTAACTCCAGGTCCTGGGTGGGGTAATTATTCTCATGCGGCTTAAGCTTGTAGGAGGCAAAAGCTATAGCCTTCTCTTCCTGCTGAAGTACTCCCCCAAGTCCCCGTAAAGAGGCATCGGTGTAAACCAGGTACTCCACACCCGAATTCGATAAAGCAAGGACTGGTGCTGAAGTAAGCTTGTCTTTCAGCTCGTCGAAAGCCAATTGACAAGCATCATCCCAAACATATGGTACCCCTTTGCAAGTCAGGTTCGTCAATGGACCCTCTATTTTGGAGAATCCCTGAATGAGTCTCCTGTAGTATCCGGCTAACCGTAAGAAACTAGGCACTTCCGGCGGTGTCGTGGGCTGTCCCCACTCCCTCACCGCTGACACTTTACTCGGGTCAACTGCTATCCCCTGTTCAGAAACAACATGCCCCAAGAACTGTACCTCTCGCAACCAGAATCCACACTTCTCGTACTTAGCATACAACTGATGCTCTCGTAAAGTCTGAAGAACCTGCCTCAAGTGCTCGGCATGCTCCTCCTCGGAGTGTGAATATATCAAAATGTCATCTATGAAGACGATGACAAACTGATCCAAGAACTCTCTGAATACTCGGTTCATTAAGTCCATGAACACGGCTGGAGCATTTGTGAGACCAAATGGCATCACTCTGAACTCGTAAGACCCATATCTCGTCAAGAAGGCAGTCTTTGAAACATCCTGCTCTCTAATACATAGTTGATGGTACCCCGACCTCAGATCTATCTTCGAAAATAAAATTTCTCCCCTCAGCTGGTCAAACAGATCATTGATTCAAGGCAACGAATACTTATTCCGTATCGTGACCTTGTTCAACTCCCGGTAGTCCACACATAACCTTAGTGAACCATCTCTCTTCTTCACAAGCAAGACTGGAGCGCCCCAAGGTGAGGTACTCCTGCCAATGAAGCCCTGACCTAACTGCTCCTCTATCTGATCTCGTAACTCTCACATCTCTGTCGGAGCCATACGGTATGGAGCGCGTGCTATCGGTCTCGTATCTGGCAATAAATCTATGACAAAGTCTATCTCTCGACTAGGG
This sequence comes from Sambucus nigra, assembly GCA_949130495.1. Classification (NCBI taxonomy): domain Eukaryota; kingdom Viridiplantae; phylum Streptophyta; class Magnoliopsida; order Dipsacales; family Adoxaceae; genus Sambucus; species Sambucus nigra. The sequence goes on from OX422220.1 coordinate 187,489,157, forward strand.
GGTAGGCCTGGTATCTCCTGGAATACATCGGAATACTCACGAACGACTGGTATCGAGTCTAAAGGAATCACAACCTCCTTAGAGGTATCCTCCTCTATATAATACAAATGAGCGGTCGAACCTCCCTCTGGGCGAGGCATCGCCACTACAAACATCTCTTGCCCCGGAATGGCAAAAACAATGCTCCCACCAAAGCAATCAATCATGGCTCTATAAGCTGTGAGCCAATCCATACCGATAATAACATCATGCTCATGCATATCTAAGACTAACATGTCTGCAGGTAATACCAAACTACCAATCTCTACCCCCACTCCTCGGCATATAAAGAAGATAAGCGATCCACTCCCCAGTGGTGAGTCTACAAACGTCACTGTGCTCTCTGCTGTGGCTAACAACCCTAAGGCCTTCGCAAAATGCGAAGCTATAAAACAATGTGTGACCCCAGTATCAAACAAAACTCGACCCATAGTACCATGGATTTGAAACATACCCTCAATCTTGGGTGGTGCCTATGGAGCTGCTTCCTGGTGGGCGTTATGGACACGTCCGTACTGTAACTGCCCCTGCTGCACTGGAGCTGCTGGAATGGCTGGTAGGACTGGCACCTGGGCTGGAGCTGGGAGGGCAGCTGGAAAAAGTGGTCTCTGTGGCTCATTAATGGCACCCTGCTGCTGTGGGGCCCTATTACCCTCTGGGCAATCCTGGCGCTTATGACCATGCTTTCCACATACAAAACACTGACCTCTGAGGTTACCTCCCCTCTGACCCTGCTGACCACGGCCCTGCTGGCCGTTACCTCCTCGCCACTGGCCGTGTTGGCCCTGATTAGCACGCTGTTGGCCCTGTTGGCCCTGTTGATTAGGCTGGCCCTGCCTATAACCCCCAAATCCCTGCCTGGAATCACCTGAACGGAATCTCTTTGCAGGGTCCCCCTGATGGGAACTCTGCTCGTGTTGACGAGTCTATCCATGAGATGGTGCCCCACTAGCACTACTACCCCCGATCCTGCCCTGCTAGCTGGACTCTCCTGCTTCCCTACAGATGGAAGCAGTGATCCTGGCAATGTAGTAACGCAACATTGAGTACATCAGTGAAAGTACTCATAGATAGATTCCCTATAAGATGCTGACGGATCCTCCAAGCTAACCCGTCCACAAACAACATTATCTTCTTACTATCAGTAGGTGCCTCATCTGGCACTATGGTGAGAAGTCTCGTGAACTACTCCTCATACTCAGCAACGGTAGAGTTCTCCTATTTTAAATTCAGTAATTTCTGCCTCATCTCAGTCTGCACGGCGGGTGGAAAGTATTTGCGGTCAAACCGCTCCCAAAACGACTAAATAGGGACCGTTTCCCTCTACTCCAAGGTGTTAGTGGACTCCCACCACTGCAAAGCGGCCCCCACCAGCTTAAAGGAAGATAATAACTGCCTTTGCATGTCAGTGAACTCATACATACGAAGATGCCGCTGAATGTCTTTCTTCCATTGGGTGACTGTGACGATATCTGAGCTACCAGAGAACTCAGGGGGATGCGCCTTCTGAAAAGCATCCCTAACCCTCTCCCATGCAGATGGAAGTTGTACTGGTACTGGCGCCAATGCCTGAATCTGAGGTGGAGCCTGCTGAACCACCGCTAGCGCGGCATTCACCACCTGAGCAACAATGGCGGCTACTTCATTAGCATTCATAGTGCCTTGTGCCGGAGATGCTAGCTACTCGGCCCGGGCACGCCTATCCTTTGGTTCACGTCTCGGAGGTATCTGAAACATGAAGAAGTTTATTAGTCTCCAGTCATTATCAAAATCCCAAATGGCTGGAGATGTAAACGTAAAAGCAGGAATACAACAATCCTAAAAATAAGGCTCTATAGCGAAAACGTTAAGCTGAAAGCGAAAATAAGCTGTACAGATCCTATGGACACTAGAACCTGATGCTCTGATACCACCTGTGACACCCCGCCTAATTAAATACCGGGCAATCACTCCTTTATTAAATTAAAATCAAGGTGAACAGTAGGTTCATTCTTAGCATCACTGTCGTAAAAATAACTTTTCCAAATTTAACACCCTATTTAATTAAGCTAAGTGTCAAAACCAATTTTTTAACATTACTTTCCAAATTTTATTTTGAAAAAAAGATTTAATTATCTACAACAATTCAATATTTAATGAATCACACCACAATAATCCTGGAACATATAATCCAATTAATTTAAACATTCAACAACTAAACCCCAGCATTTAAAACTTAAAGTAAAACATACATGCTGAATAAATCCCAAAGTAACAGTACTAGAAATAACTCAAATACAAATGTCCCAATAAAACAGATAAATAGTGGAAAGGGCGACACATGCCCAATAAGGATAATGATAGAAGTGGAATCAAGTAAATGAAATCGTCTAAGCAAGTGGCCTGCAACTCCCACCTAAGCTGCAGCACGTTCCTTCCAAGGGATCCTAAACAAGACGCCCCTGTGGCTGGGCACCTATAATATATACATAAATATACAAGAGAGAAAGAGGAATAGAAACGGGTCAGAGCCCGATAGTGTATATGATTTAAAAATTCGTTTAGCAAGTATTTAAATTGATATAGGCCAATGCAACAACATATTAGTGCGACACTCTCTTGAGAAATTCTTGCCTCTCTTCTAATGTGCACTCCTATCGCACTAACCTTCCCAATGGTTTATCTCATCATATATCACACTATCCTTCCCCAAGGATTTAACTTATCTTAGGTGACTCTCAAAATTTAAGATTTAACAACATCATGGTTTAAAAAGGATAATTTCATTTACTACAAAACGCTCATTTTAACTTTATTGATTCATAAAATTTTTTCAATATCATATTATACTTTTCAAAACAAGTATTTCCAATTTGAGTCATTATACATGTCTTACTTACCATAACACAGTAAGCAGTTTCTCATATTTCAGAAGTTCATATATATATTAAATACTCGTATAATATATATATTCTAACAGTACCCCACATAAAATTTTATGGTGCGGGCATACTCTGTAATCCAATCCCCGTATCAATCGTACTAAAGGGAATACAAGTTCGGAATCACTCTCGAACTGTATAAATACATACACAAACAATATTGAGGCGAAGTCTAGTTTCCAAGTCCAAGAGGCCAGTACATACCCTCACGTCTCTTAGGACCATGACTACCGATTCGATAGCCTGTAACTAGGATTTCTATCTTTTAGGGTACGAGTCAATATCCCCCATAAGGCACACGAGATAAGATCGTCCCAGCGCGGAAACCTCAAGGATAGCAAGTAGCACGGGCATGATTTTCACAAGTATATAATATATGCATACACAATCATATAATATACCACTTTTATTATATCAATTTAGGTTTATCTAGTAACCCACATTCACAATATTTATCCTTATTTTCCCATTATTATTTATCAAGTATAATGGTTCATTTCAAACTTTAATTCGAAGGGTTTTTTCAACTTACTACGTAACCCTCATGGACTCTATTATTCCAAATGTACAATTCAGTAGATATCCATTTATGTTCCAACGTAACTCTCTCTTACGTGTCTCTCCCCTTTAATATATACTTACATTATCCCTTATGCAAAATATCCCAAAAATATAGATTTCACCTTACATTAAAGGATTTTGAATTTTATTTTCAAAGATGAGAATTTCAAACGGTTTCGAAATCGGAATTAAAATGGAGTTTTAATTGAATTTTTATTATCTTTAAGAGTCCTCAAAATATAAAACTGACTAGCAAAAAAAAAATATTTAAAAATACTGAACGGTCCGATCGAGCTGAATTTTTTTTTATAGCTTCCTTTCGTCTTCAGCTAATTCTCTGTAAAATTTCATCCAATTCCAACGGTCCGATCGCCCGGAATAATTTTTTTTAGTGTTTGTATCTGATTAGAACTCTTTTCTTAATCAAACTCTTAATCCTTTACATGACAAAGGGTCTCCAGAATATCATATAAATCATCACTACATGAAAATTTCCCATCTCAAATTGTGTTTTTCTTCCATAAATCTCATCCTAATAACTCCTAAACTAATATGGATGATGCATCAACGAAATAAGCAAGATAAACACTTGCCTGAGATTTTCAAAAATCTAGTTTGGTGTTGAATTTGGTTTGGTTGCGTTCCCCGTCTCGCGATCTACGCGTTGGCGGTGGCGGCGGTGCAAACGGGTGAGTTTTGAGCCTTGGAATGCCTTGAGAGCTCTCTCCTCTCCTCTCCAATGGCCGTTCTAGTGTTTTGAGTTATCTAACCCTTGGAGATAACCTAAACATCTAATATAACCCCTTTAATTTTCTTATGTTTAATTACCCAAAAATACAAAATGACTAAATGCCCTCCCGGGGTACTAATTAGGCCTAAAAACGCCTCGAGACCCAAATCAAACTCCCGGGTATACTTTTCTGACTATCTCGACCCTTCCGGACGCGTTGACACACTCACAATGACCATACGAACAATTTATAAAATATTTACTTTTATTTATCATTATTTAGTCCCGACGCGACACAGGCGCGTCCCGACTCAAATTTCTAAAATTTTCAGTTTATTCACTCGTGACATTTAATATGGCCACTATTATATATTACTTTGCTCATTCGTAAAATTCAACAAATTTTCCCATAATTACTAACTCTCATCACGTTAATAATTATAACATAATTAATTTTCGGATTTTTATTAAATAATTAATTCATATTAAATTTAATAAATCCCCAAATTAATATAGCATAAAAATACGGGGTATTACATTTGTGACTTTTGGAGACCGACTATTAGGTCTTCGTACTCTGCTTAGTTGTTGGAGGCTGCAAATCCAAGCTTGATTCCTTGTTCGAGGATTGTGTTTTCTAGAGTGATGAGGACAATATCTACCCCTGCCCCCTTTGAGTTGGAGGCTCCATCAACGAAGAGTCTCCAGGTTCTCTCTGTGGCTTGGTTCTTCTCTTGCCTTGTTGGTTGAGATTGGTTGGAGAGTTCTTCGCCCGTGAATTGGGCTATGAAATTAGCAAGGATCTAACCATTGATAGCTATCCTTGGTTGAAATTGGATGTCAAACCGGTCGAGCTCGACTGACCACTTAGACAGTCTGCCCGATAAGTCCGCTTTCCTTAGGACCGCCTTAAGGGGATGCGATGTAAGGACGATGATAGTATGAGCTTCGAAATAATGCTTCAGCTTACTCGAGGCTATTACAAGTGCAAAGGCGAGCTTCTCCAATGGCAGGTACCTTTTCTCGGCATCTAATAAGGTCTTGCTCACTTAGTAAACGTGGTGTTGGATTCCTACAACCTCGCATATTAACGCAGAGCTGACAGTGTGATTGGATACGGAGAGGTACAGGTACAAAGAATCCATTTTCTATGGTATGACAAGCAGCGGTGGGGAGCTTAAGTAGGACTTGAGTTCATCCAAAGCTTGCGAGCAGTCTGGGCTCCACTCTATCGATTAACTCCCATTTAGAAGCTGGAAAAAAGGCTTGCACTTCTCGGAGGATTTGGAGATGAAGCGATTTAAGGCGGAGAGCATTCCAGTGAGTTTCTGCAAGTTTCAGATTGTTGGAGGGGGTTGCACCCTGTTGATTGCATCGATTTGGTCTGGATTATCTTCTATGCCTCTCTTACTGACCAAGTACCCAAGAAATTTTCCTGACTGGACACCGAAGGAAAACTTTCTCGCATTAAGTTTCATCCGGTACTTCCTGAGGATTTTGAATGTCTTTGATAGGTCCGAGAGGTGATTTTCCTTCTTCTTTCTCTTAACGAGCATGTCATCGATGTAGACCTCCATTGTGTCTCCCATTTTATCCTTGAACATTTTAGTGACCAGCCGCTGATAGGTTGCCCCTACATTCTTGAGCCCAAAGGGCATGACCTTATAGCAATATAACCCAAATGTCGTGATGAATGCCGTTTTGTCCTGGTCTGGGACATACAAGGTGATCTGGTGATATCCTGAGTATGCATCCAGGAAACTCATTCGCTCATGAGTTGTAGTGGCGTCTACTAGTTGGTCTATCTTTGGGAGGGGGAAACTATCCTTAGGGTATACTTTGTTGAGGTCAGTGAAGTCGATGCAAACTCTCCACTTCCCATTATTCTTCGGAACTACTGCTGGGTTGGACAACCACTTGGGGAATTGCACTTCCCGTATGGATCCTGCGTCCAACAATTTTTTGACTTCCTTTTCGACCACTTTAGCCTTCTCGGGTTCAGTTCTCCGTGCCTTCTACGTGATTGGCTTTAATGTGGATTTGACGTGCAACTGATGACAAACCATACTAGGATCGATTACATGCAGCTCTTATGGTTCCCATGAAAAAGCATATACATTGTGTCTCAGCAAGGTCGTCAACTCCTTCAATTCTTGGTCGGTGAGAGATGCTCCAATCAAGAAGACTCTGCTACTGTCACCAACTTCAGCCATAACTTCTACCAGGTCCTCGACGACATGCTCGGAGGGGAGGAGCCTAGCCTCCTCTACTCCAGGTCTTATATACTTTAATTGCTACTTGGAAGGTATCACACCTTTTCAACTTTCTCGCTGGGTTGACCGGTCTTTTTCTCTGGCTTTGGTCGGATGGCTGCTATGAATCACTTCCTCTCCATCGCTTGGTCAACGTGGATCTCCATTACCCCTCGCTCGGTTACATATTTGACCTTCTGATTGTAGGTCGAGGAGACTGCCTTCATCGCGTGAAGCCATCCCCTTCCGAGGATGGCCTGGTACGGTGAGTCGATGTCAACTACCAAAAACTCGATCATCTATGAGACGTTTCCAGCACGCACTGGCAGTACTATCTTGCCCAGGGGCATGGTCAGTTTTCAAATGAAGCCGACGAAAGGAACAGTAGGTTCCTTTAGGTCAGCGGCGCTCAACTTCAATTTCTTGAATAGGTTGAGGTACATTACTTCGGATGAGCTTCCTTGATCGACGAGTAGCTTGTCAATGTCAAAGTTGGCTATCCTAAGTGTAATGACCAGAGCATCATGATGTGGGGTCCTCACTCCTACCAAATCTTCATCCGTGAAAACAATATGCTTGTTATAGTTGATGTCCTCTCCTCGTCGACGCTTTCCTGACTACGACTTTGCTGGATCGATTTGAAAAGCCTGCATTACCGCTGTAAGTTTTTTCATTTCAATTCAAGCCGAGTTCCCTTGTATCTGCTTGAAGTCAGATACTCCGTGGATTACTGCGAACAGATGTCCAGCATCATCCTCCAGTACGTCGTCGGGTCTCGCCTCTCTGTTGGCAGCCACTTTCTCTGCCCTCTTTCCCACAAAGTCGTTCAAATGCCCGGCCTGGGCCAACTCCTCGAAGTGAGACTTAAGAGCTTTGTAGTGCTCGGTCTTATGTCCTCCCTCTTTGTGAAAAGAGCATCTTAACGCATTATTCCTCTTCGAGGGATCTCCTCCCATTTTCCTGGGCCACTTGATGAATGGCTCATCTTTGATCTTCGCGAGAATTTTACTAATTGGTTATTTGAAGACGGTGTTGACCTACTGGAATACTTTTGACGCGTCATGGTTTCCTCCATTCTTAGAGCCATTTTTGCCTCCGTTCTTTCCTCCTTTCTTCTGGTTCTCGTGTTTCTCACATCCCTTGGTAGTGAGCTTAACTTGAACATTTTCTCCTGTATTAGGGCGGGTGACATCTTCCACCTTTGCGTATTTCTCAATTCAGGCCATTAGGTCGTCAATAGTCATAGCTTCCTTCTTCGTCAGGGACTGGTATAGGAGGGAAGAACTAGGGAGCCCAATTTTGAAGGAGGCCACTACCACTTCCTCTGCGTAGTCCTCGATCTCATTGAATAACTCCCAGTACCTCTTCATATAGTCTCGGAGGGTCTCTTGAGGCATTTTATTCATTGTTAGCAAAGCATCCATCCTTTTGGGATGGGAGCTACTGGTAATGAATCGGGTCGTAAAAAGTTTGGCTAGGGATTTGAAATTCTTGATCGACCGGTAAGGGATCCTTTCGAACCACTTCTGCGCTACATCATACAGGATTGAGGGAAAAATGCGACACATCAGGGCATCTCGGTGATTCCAGAGGGTCATGGCCTGTCGGTATTTCCTGACGTGATCGATGGGATCAGTCTTTTCGTCATAAATCTTGAACCTTGGAATGGTAAATTTCTTGGGGGATTCCTCCTCTTTGGTTTCCATCGTGAAGGGTGACTTCATATGGGTTTTGAGAGCTTACCTTGCGAGTTCTCTTGTTGATCTTATTTCGTGGTGAGCAGGATGTTGGTCCATCTCCCTGCAGACTATATTTCATATGTTTTCGTCGCTGCGAGTCGGGCTCTGGTAGCGGCGAGCTTTTCACAGCCGTTTACGAAGGTCGGCATTTGACTCGCCCCCTTCGACCTTTTGAGATTCTCGCCTAGGGCTCCTTACTCCATGGTGAGACTTTCTTGCCTGAGGGCTAGGAGTGAGGTATGAACCATGGGTAACCTTAAAAATATGGGTTGGGGCATTATAACTTCTTATCATATCTTTAGGTTCAAGTTACTTTCGAGAGTAACATTTCATAATTTGATTAGGATTTTATCCTTCAAATCTCAAGGTTCATCTTTGGACATGAATGTTTAAAATGAGTTGGGATTATGGGTTTTACTCAAACACAATTCAAATGTTGGAAATAAGAATTACGACATCCTTGGGGGTTTTCCATTGTTATAAATAATAGACTGAATTTTAGTTAATTTGTCATCTCCTATATGTATCCCCCAATGGGATAGTGAGTAGCATAGTTAAATGTTAACCTTAAGGGCACGTATAACTAAGAAACAAATTAATTTATTTTTTAAAATCATATAAATCTCTTGACACTTGGTAGTAAGAAGTCAATGATTAATTTATGGTGTTACGCATTAGGAATTGAGGTATGTTTATCGAATAAGTAAATCAAATGGTGACCCTAATAACCAAGACTATAAGTCATTTTATTGAGGCACCCACCAATTTGATGGAATCATAGTGAAGGTTAATAAGGATTAACGTTTGGATTTTATCTTATCATAAATTCTCGCTTCATCAAGAGACATAAATAATGTTAATACAAGGCAAGTAGAAGTGTACGTTTATGGTTGGTTATAACAAACCATGAATATAATTAATAGTTCAAATGCCTAGAACATCATCAATTATGACTATGATATTAAGACCTTAGAGTGCTAGAGATAAACATGGGGTATCAGGTATCACAAATCACCCTCAGGTCATAACAAGTGTTAGAAGTGTCGAGGTTTAGTCTTAAAACAATATATGTTGTTTATTTTTCAATAATGTTGTCTTAGTTCAATTTGAAATAAGAATCATGTTTATAATAATGTCGTACAATTGATTTTATATATATTGATGCAATTTCAGTCAATTGAACTTAGTATGAATTCTATTGGGTTGGATCCGACCTTATTACTGGAGATATGAATTACGATTCAAGTACAAATGACAACGCATAGCCTAAATAGGGTGTTGAGTAAACCTGAGTGTAAAATCCTAGTAGTTTGTCTCGGACTAAATCAAACTTGTTTGTAAGTTAAGAGGATTATGATGGGTACATTCAGATGTATGGAATTAGACTAGATATGAGATACAAGTCTATGTGTTGACTATATTAGACTTGAATAATCTTTTCGCCTAAAAAGGTTGCATACGTCCTTAATTCTTAGGCTTGAGAACTGGAATGATGGAACAATTGTTTCTTTGATATTTATCAGTGTATTTCAATTATAATTGGATCCAAATCTTAATATGTTAGGCAATCATTGTATAACTACATATATGACCACAATCTTGAAAATCTACATCCAAGAAGGATCTTCGATTATCATACCCCTTTGATAAACTTATAAGGTTTAATTGTATCTGTAAACCCAAATCGTGAATTTATGTTTGGTAGGGTATGAGATAAGTGAAGTCTGAGATCAAGAAAAAAATTAGAATTTGGTTAAAAAACTATTAGCGATGAATTGATTTGACCAATCGGTTATTACGTACTAAACATGGCGAATCATATCATGTGACATATCAACTTGCATAAAGGACCTCATTATCAAGAGTAATTTTAAGATAAATAAAATGGAGTGCAATCGTGATTAATTAGTGAAATTAACTATGACCAAATGGATAAAGGAAATAAATTATGGGTATGTAATTTGGGATTTTAGAGTACCTATTTGGATGAAAATTAAATTATTTAATCTTTCGTCCCTAGTATAGTTCATTACCTAAGTTGTAGGCCCATACTGTCAAGAAACCTAGTTTAACCAATATATATATATATATATATATATATATATTTGTGTGTGTGTGTGTGTGTGTGTGTGTAAATATTATAACTGGGGTTTTAAACAATTACGTCCATTATCGAGGAATATAATCGGAGAGGAAAAATACAATTCACGTTTTTGTGAAAGGGTGAGGAGATAGAAAGTGATATATCTAATATTTCACCATTTTTTCATCTTCTAGAGTTTCCACAGAAGGATTACTTTTGGGGATCATATTCTATAAGATTTGAGGCTCTTGATCGATTTTATAACTATTTTTGGTGAACTTAGGACTGAAGCAAGATCATCATCGTCTTTTTCTCCTTACTTCGAATAACCTATAATATTTATTTCTTTTTATGTTCTAATGAAATATTAATCAATGTTTTGTAGGATGAAAAGTTTTTCACATTTATGTCAATCCCCAAAAATTGGTACTGGATCACCTATTATTGATTGATCATGACTTGGAATGTTGCATGTTGTTCATTATGAAAGCATAGTTTTTCATATGGTAGAATACACATAGTTTTCTCCTGTTTCATACTAACATGGTAGTATTATAATGATTATTTTCCTTTCATAATTGTGACCTGAATGATTTTTTATGAATTAATCTTACGGTGAATTATTCGTAGTTATCTTCTTCATAGATTTGACTTGATTGCAACAATTTTCTTCTTTTTAATTATTGAACTAATTGATGTATATATTGGCGTAAGAGAAGGGACATTAAAGCTTTTACTTATCATATTCATGTATTTACATGAGTTTTGGGTGTGGGACATGTTCTATGGACTTTGGTGAGATTTTTACCAAGGTTGGGAGGTTTTTGAATGAAATTTGTGAGCCCAAGAAACGAAGGAGACCTACAGACCCAGATTGATCCAGACCCCAGTGGTTCGATTTGTCCTATCCTTGAATCAATCATTCTTTAGTGAGGATGGTTTTGACCCTACGAGGATGTGAAAATTTTCATTTATTAATGTTTTCTAACTGGAAGGGCAACTTTTTTTTGTCCATATTTTTCTTCAATCAGAAAGGAATATTTTAAAAGCTTTAAATATGTGAAGAATTTCAGTTTTTAATGATTTTTACATCAAAGTGAATTCATGTTCAAAAGGAATTATACTTCAAGTGGTATTATTGACCTTCAAGAGTTATACTTCAATATGAACTCTAGGCCATGATGGAAAGGGGAATTTACTTCCTATGTCAATTGTGATTGCATGTTCTTCTATTTTATTATGATTATATAATCATTAGCTTATTGATAATTATCGTGCTCTAATTAGTTAATTAATTCATTAATTAATTAATGTCCCACATTATTATTAACAACATGGAATATTATTGTGATCGACCTTGATCAATTTTTTAAAGTAAAATATATTCCTATGTATCCTCTTATAAATTGAATTTAATTAGGTAATAAACAACTGTGTAACCGGTTGGCCCACTAAATCCATAAATGTAAGTATCACAATATAAGTGACTGAATGGAAAGTAAATCTAAACTACTTAAGTAAGTAAAATAAATCTCCAACTATTCTTCCAAAAATATCTCCAGGTACTCCTGTGCAGCTACTCTATCACTATACTAAAATGTTAGTTAATGCATTAACCTCATGAATGCTATCTACTCCTCCTAATTAGGATTAGTAAACCCATAAAATAGAATTATACATGATAAACATCATAATAGATTATTTAAAATTAAACGAGATATATATATTAACATGCAAGAAAAAAAATGAACTACTACCATTTACCCACATAACAAATCCCCCAAATGGTTTAAGTCTAATTAGTCCATTTCAACTATAATTTAAACATTGCCTCTTCATATTACTTAGTTTCATTTTCAATTTATTTGTAATACCCCGTATTTTTACGCATGTTTATTTTATTATGAAATTATGGAAATTGGAATTAATTAATTTAAATGGTGAAAATTTTATTTATAATTAATCCTATTTTAAGGGTAATAATTACTAGCATGACGAGAGTTGGTAGTTATCGAAAATAATTGTGTTGAAATCTTGTTGAGTAATAACTATGTTGAACATTACGTAGTGAGTAACGTAATATCGTTTCAGAAATAATAATATGGCCGGGGACGAGATATACGACAATTAAGATATAATTATTTGGGATGTGTGTATGAGTCGTGTCACTATTATATATTTGGGGGTTAAAAAAAAGGTAAATTATTTTTAGATAACTCGAATGACTATTTTGAGTGCCCAGTGTGTCCGTAAGGGTCTAAATAGTCAGAAAACACTACTTGGGTGTTTTAACTGGAGTCCATGGCATTTTAGCCCAAAAGGACACCCTGGAGGGGTATTTCAATCTTTTGGGATTTTTGAGTATTTAAATGGACAAAAATAGGAACATCGAGGGTTAGTGGCCTGTTAGTTGCAACCTAAGTGAGAAAGAGAGGGATAACCAAGCGGGAAGGAGATCCATTGGAGAACAAAGACAAAAGTTGGAGAGGATCAACCATATACCAACTTCAACCAGAGAATTAGAAATCAATTTAAAGGAAAGTGTTTGTCTTGCTCCTCTTTTAACATACATTGTTCCTCTTGATCTAGGTTCAATTATATAAACTTGGTACAATTAAAACTTAGCTTTAAATAGACTAATTTGTAAAGAAACCTTATGAATTGGAGATGGGTATGCATGTAGAAGTTTGTCCCTTTGTTAGACTACTAAAATTTGGGAGTTTAATGTCTTAATCACAAATTATAATAAGGGTTTTGTACAATTAAAATTATTAGTTCATTATAAAGGAAATTTTAGAGATTTGAGTAACTTTTGATTTTTCCTTTGAAAGTATAAGGATTTAATCCCTAAATTGTTTTAGAGAATGGCCCACAATGATTAAAAATAGTTTAATACTATCTTATTTATGGTTAGACAAAATTAGGGTTAGATTTGAGGTTTAAAATTTTTAAAAAATCAAATTTCGGGAAGAAATTGGTCTGTCCGAATTTCTCGTTCGAAGACCTGCCCAGGTCGTTCGAATGACCTCGTTCGAACGAGACTTCCAACCCCTTATAACAAAATGATGGAGTTTGTTCGAAGTGAGAACTTCATTTGAACGAACTCGTTCAAACAAGATTCCCTTGACTTATAACGACATTCTAGCAGGGCTTTTAGGGTCCGGTCGAGTAAAAAATCGTCCTAGGGTTATCCAAGTGGGAGTAATGACCTACGTGAGTAACGGGTGACTTAAATTCCAAATTATTAGCAAGTTGGGACTGTAATAGTTCTCAGGATATATAAAGTTTATAGAACCTAAGAGGGAATATAGGCTCAAGAGATGAAATATATGATCGAATCACGGTGAGTGGTAGAATTAATACTACTACTTACGTACTATGCAAATTAGGATGCGTGAATGCCTATTGAGTTATATAAGTTGTGTGTATGCTTATTTCTTGAGATATTATGTGTATGAAATATCTAGCTACTGTCTATCAAATGGAGGTTAGCGCGTTATGGATGACCATATCTTGTGTGCCTTCAGGGGATTTTGAGTCATATCACTAGAGCATGGAACCTAGGTACATGCTATCTATGAGAATGACAGTGTTGACGGTCGTATGGGTACGTAGGTATGTGCATAGCCCACCTTCATGCGTGAGCGTTGGAATGGGACTAAATAGTCGAGGTATGCCTAGAACCAGGGGTTTCTTAACCATGGGTGCAATATTGATATATAAATATTTACATGTATAGATAGTGAGATTTTATATATGTATGATGACTTCCTACTATGTGTTTCATATTGGCCACTTTATTATAGTATATACTTATTGGGTCACCTGTTGAGAATTAAGAATGTTATGAGAATGAGTCGAAGCATCTTTAAACCTATTCCTAAATAACAGAAATATATTATCTTTGGGTTATTTAGATATTTTATCCGGCATAGTGGTTATACTACATTTGGTCAGGCAGGATATCATAACTTGCATGGGTAGTTAGGCTCACTAGGTGTGTACATTAGATGAGCAGTGGGCATCTCAAGTGAGTAAGCTAAGTCAACATTAATAATATTTGTGCTAATTAAGCAATTTAAGCACTTTCTATATTTAAAGTGTGTTTTACTCATGCTCTGACCCGTTTTTCTGCAAATCTTTTGTTTTCTTGTTCCTTTATTTTAGGTGCTTAGGCATAGGGATACCAGGCTTAGGAGATCCCAATCGTTTGACGAGTTGTAGCTGCTGTGGAAGCTACATGACATTGCTAGTATATACTTCATAATCTATCTTTCTTGGTCTATCAAATATTTACTTCAGTTGGACATGTCGTCCCTTCCTATTTTTACATTCAGGGATTTAGATATTTTATTGTGTTAGTAGACTTGTATTTCATGGCTTTGGATTATTGTATGGGATTTTGACTGGAGGTGTTTACACCAGTTCTTTATTTTAATTCAATTAGTTTTTTCCTTATGTTCTGGGATGAATAGTATTAGTTAATTATTTGCTTACTTGATGATGGTGAATAACAAGATAAAATTTTGACATCAACCTTTTTAAATATTAGGTGGTTGGTGTAATTAAATAAAATTGATGATTTTCGACAGTGATGCATTATTAGAACCAACTGGGTATTTTGGATCTAATTAATAAAGGACTGATCACCCGATATTTAATTAGGCGGGGTGTCACAGGTGGTATCAGAGCATCAGGTTCTAGTGTCCTTAGGATCTGTACGACTTATTATGTTTTCGTGTATAGTCCTTTGAAATAGAGACCTATATTTTAGGATTGTTGTACTCTTTAAGCAATTTTCGTTCTTTAGCTATTTTGAGATAATAACTGTAGACTTATGAAATTTTTCTCTCCTTTAAGATGCCTCCTCAACGTTCATAGAGAGTTCCCGATGATGTTCAACCCGAACCTCAGCATGTACCAGCTCAGGGTATGATGAATGTCGTTGAAGTTGACGCCATTATAGCTGAGGCGGTAAATGCGACATTGGAAGTTGTGCAACAGGCACCACCTCAGGATCTTATGATCCCTCCAGTTCAGGCCTAGGCCTTCCTGTCTTCTTGGGAACGTGTTAGGGATGCCTTCCAGAAGGCGCATCATCTGGATTTTACAGGGATCTCCAATGTGGTGGTAGCAAGCCAATAGAATAAGGGAATCCAGAGAAATTTGAGGATGCATAAGTGTACAAAGGTGCAGAGTCAGATACTGGCCACGTTCATGTTAGTGGGAGCAACCCTACAGTGGTGGGAGTACATTACCACTGCTGAGGAGTGAGACAACTCACAATTTGAGACTTATGAGTACGATTCGATCGCAAATATTTTCCCTTGGTCATCTAGACAAAGATGAGACATAAGTTCGTGAACTTGAAGTAGGAGGGAAATACCATGGCGCAATATGAGGTAGAGTTTATTAACCTTTTGAACATTGTACCGGATGATATCCCGACTGAGGAAAATAAGAATCAACATTTTATGGATGGGTTGACAAGGAGGATCCTCCAGCTTTTGGTTAATGCATCACTACTCCATTTCCAGGACCACCATTTTCATCACACCGAGGTTAAGCGAGTATGAGAGTCCAACAAGCAGGGAAAAATAGGAGGAAATGGTGTCAGTGGGGCACAGGGAGTTCAGGGTCAGCATAGACATAGTGATCAAGGTTCCCATTAGGGGGATCCTAAGATATTTATGTTAGGAGGTTTTAGACATGGGCAGAGAGGCTTTATACATGGACAAGAAGGTCAGCACAGCCATCAGGGCCATCAGCAAGTTCAGTAGGGCCAGCATGGCCAAGGGAGGGGTGGTAATGGCAATCAGGGTCGGGGTCAGCAAAGACAAAGGGGAGGACCCTTCCCAGGGAGATGTTTTTCTTATGGCAACACTGGCCACAAGCATCAGGATTTCCCTCAGAAGGGTAGAGGCCAGCAGCAGGGTGTTAGCCAGGAGCCCCAGAGACCATTATTTCCTGCAGCTCTCCCAGCACCCCCACAGATGCTAGCACTACCACCCATTCCAGTCGTCCCATTTCAGCAAGGATAACTTTAGTATCGACGAGTCTACAATCTTCACCAGGTCGCAGTCCCGCATGACCCACCCGCGATTGAGGGTATGTTTTCTATCCAGGGGACTTTGGGGCGCATTTTATTTCCACGGAGGCCACACACTTTCTTATTTCCATGGGGTTTGCACGTAGTACGAGATTATTTTATACAGTACAGAGTACGTTTATTTGAGTGGATTCATCATTGAGTAGAGGTTTCATGATTTATTTTATCTATTTGGGAGTGGGTATAGAGATTGGGAGGTTTATCTTACCTGCTAACATGATAGTATTGGATATGTCTGAGTATGACGAGATTATAGGTATGGATTGGCTTGTCAGGTATAGGCCCATGATCGATTGTTTTAATAGGAGTATAGTTTTTGTCATACTCGGTCAGGAAATGCACCTAGTGGAGATGCCTCCCCATGAGGGAGGATCATCCACACATTTATACTACATAGAGGAGGAGAGCTCTAGGGAGGTTGTTGTACCACTTGACTCAATTCCTGTTATTCAAGAGTTCAACGATGTGTTTCAGGAGATTTCAGGGTTATGACCGAGTAGATGGATAAACTTCATCATTGATTTAGTATCGGTCACTCGATTGATATCCCACTCACCTTATCTTATTTCTCCAGCAGAGATGATGGAGTTACGTGACTAGATTGAGCAGTTATTGGGGCATTCATCGTGGGGTGCTCCCATACTATTTGTTAAGAAGAAGGGATGGATCGTTGAGGTTATGTGTTTATTATTTGGAGTTGAATAAAGTCACGACACACTATAAATATCTGTTGCCTCGAATCGATGACTTATTCGACCAGTTGAGAGGAGTTTCCTTCTTCTTGAAGATTAACTTGAGATCAGCATACCATCAGTTGCGTATTAGGGATCAAGATGTATTGAAGACGACCTTCTTGAGAAGATTTGGTTCCAATGAGTTTAGGTTTATTCCTTTCGGTCTAATCAACGGCCCTACCATGTTTATGGACATGATGAACAGGGTGTTCAAAGAGTTCCGAGACCAGTTCATCATCGTCTTCATAGATGACATTCTGGTTTACTCGAAAACCAAGGAAGAGCATGCCGAGCACTTGAGGAAGGTTTTATAGACACTGGGTTAGCATGAACTGTACACAAAATAGGAGAAATGTGGGTTTTGTATGAAGGAGGTCCATTTTTTGGGACATATCATCTGTGATAGAGGGATATCTGTGGATCCTAGGAAAGTGTCAATGGCGAGGGAGTGGGGACATCCCATGACATCGATTGTGATACGTAGTTTCTTGGGCCTACCCGAATACTACAGGAGATTCATTTGAGGTTTTTGAATATGGCAACTCCGTTGACAAATTTGACTCATAAAGGGGTATCGTTTATCTGGAGTGATGCCTATCATTTAGCCTTTGATGAGTCGAAAGACAAGTTAACCTCATCACCAGTGTTAGCCCTACCCAGGCCGGCAGTGGAGTATCTAGTCTACATTGATGCATCCTTATTAGGACTTGGGGATGTACTTCAGTGGGAGGATCAGTCTATAGCTTATGCCTCCCATAAGCTTAAGCCTCATGAAAGTAACTACGCCACCCACGACTTCAAGTTGGCGGCGATCGTGTTTGCATATAAGATTTGGAGACATTACCTCCTGGGGGAGAAATTTTTCTTGTTCACAGATCACAAGTCATTATAGTACCTCTTCACACACAAGGAGATGAATATGGGTCAGTGCCAATGGATTGAGTTTACGAATGATTATCATTTTCATATCCAATACCACCCAAGGAAGGCTAACGTGGTAGAAGAAGGGTTGAGACATAGGCCGATAGGGGATGTGGACAATGTGTGGAAAGAGAAATGGAAAGAGCTCGGAGACCAGGATGCGGTGGCTCGATCGTTCAAGTCTGTGATTATAGTTACGCCCCATATTATTACTAGAGTAGTTCAGGCTTAGACAACTGACTCGTTATGCTATAATCCAGTAGTGCACCTTCTAGCAGAGGAGCTGAGTCTTATACCGTGGGTTCAGATGGGGGTCTACATTTCAATGGAAGGTTGGTTTTTCGTGAGAGAGAAGACTTGCGACATGAGGTGATGACAGAGTTGCATGGTTTTAGATTTGTAGTACATCCAGGTGGGGATAAGATGTATTAGGATATGCAGAGATAGTACTGATGGAGCGAGATAAAGAAGGATATTGTCGAGTTCTTCTAGGAATGTGCCACTTGTCAGCTAGTAAAGGTGGACCATCAAAGACCGACGGGATTTCTACAACCATTAAAGGTACTTTTGTGTAAATGGGAGAGGATTTCCATAGACTTCATCACGGGATTACCTACATCGCAGTGGGGTCACAATTCAATATGGGTTATCGTGGATCAGTTGACTAATGCATCCCACTTTCTTCCAGCCTGGATGGATTACACCACGGGATAGTACGCCTATATATTCATAGAAAATATAGTGAGACTTCATGGGGTGCATCTCAACATTGTGTCTGACAGAGATAAAATGTTTGTGTCTCATTTTTGGGAGAGTTTTCAGGAGGCGATGGGTACGGAGTTGCGACTGAGCACAACCTATCCCCCACAGACGGATGGACAGACCGAGTGAACAAATAATATGTTTGAGGCCATGTTGCGTATAATAACTCCTATCAGGTTACTATAAGTATCTTCTGCTGGTGGAGTTTGCCTATAATAACTCCTACCAGGTTACTATCATTATGTATCCATTCGAGGAACTATATGGAAGACCTTATCATTCCCCAGTATGTTGGTTAGAGTTGGGGACAATAAGTTACTTGGTTCAGAGGTGATTCAGGATACTTCAGCGACGATTGAGTTGATATGGAACCGTATTAAGGTTTCTCAGGATTGCCAAAAGAGGTACATTGATGCCTAATGGTATTTTTGGGAGTTCAATGTGGAGGACCATGTGTTACTTTGCGTGTCTCCTATGTAGGGAGTTATGCATTTTGGGAAGAAAGGAAATTTGGCGCCTAGGTATGTAGGGTCATTCCCCATTATTAGGAGGATTGGGCCAGTTGCTTATAGACTTGGGTTATCGGAGAACTTATATAGAGTCCATGATGTGTTCTATATCTATTCATTTAGGAGATATCTTCGAGATGATTTGGCCCATACTCACATTGCGTTGGAGGATATCGAATTACAGCCTGATAGCTCATAAGAGGAAGGGTCGGTTGCTATCCTAGACCATAGCGAGAGGAAGTTGAGGTCGAAGATAGTACCACTAGTCCGTGTTCAGTGGAGGCACCATAATGTCGCAGAATCTACTTGGGAGCACGAGGATGACATGCGTTAATGTTATCTAGAGTTATTCTTGCCATGTATATTTTCATTTCCGAATTTCAGGACAAAATTTTGTTATTAGGGGGGGAGTATGTACTACCCCGTATTTTTACGCATATTTATTTTATTATGAAATTATGGAAACTGGGATTAATTCATTTAAAGGGAGAAAATTTTATTTATAATTAATCCGATTTTAAGGGTAATAATTACTAGCGTGGAGAGAGTTGGTAGTTATCGAAAATAATACAGTTGAAATCATGTTGAGTAATAACTTTGTTGAACATTATGTAGTGAGTAACCTAATACCGTTTCAAAAATAATAATATGGCCGGGGATGAGATATATGGAAATTAAGATATAATTAGAAAACATGTTCAAACAATGTACTGGATGGTATACTATTTCTCCAAAATGCACACATACGAAACTATGATAAATACACGCTTTAAATAACAATTAAGCACCGCCTCAAAAAGCGTGTCGCTCGAACGATATTGCCATGTCATTCGCGCGACATGAGCATCTCGCTCGAATGAGCTGACATTAAGTTCGAATGACGCTGCGTTAGTTTGACTTTCTTTGACTTTTTGCTTAAAACGTCTCTTTTAAAAGAGATCCAAATTAGTCAAACTCTATTTCATGTTTATCAGAATAAAACATAGTGTAAACAGTTGAGACACTGTTAAAAACATTTTAAAACATTTTTCTCTATAAAAATGCATCCTTATCTTTTATAAAAACAATTTCGAGCACCATTATTTATACATATTCATACCTGAGTGATCTCATAACGCAATTGACTTTGAAGATGATTAAACTCGCACCAATTAAACTTCGGCATGATTAATTCTTTGAAGCTTTGCCACAACGTCTTCAATTTTCTTCAATACGTCATAGACCAAGTGGGATCGTGACAAAATAGAAATCTCCCTATGACATATTACAAACATAGTACTGTTCACACAATTAAGTCAAAACAATATAGGGACTCAATTGGAAATTTATGTCCTTACAAATCTCCGCCTTTGACTATTCCGGGAAAAAACTAAACCGGTGAAATGACTAAGCCCGTTCGTCAAGCCGTATGACGCCTAAATCCCATCCCATAAACCCAAAATTAAACATTACAGGACACATACTAGAATATATAGCACCGGCAAGCATGAACGGTCTGAATGTGATGTAGACTTGAACTCTCAAATCCCTGAGCATACCTACACATATGAAACAGACAAACAAATACCCAGTGGAGTACGAAGGAACAAATTAGACCAATATATTTATCCAAATGATACCAAAAAATAATAGATACCAATACGAATAGTCTCTGAAAATCATTTGTTAAACAATTTGAGCAGCAAAATGTTACCAATGTGTAATACCAATTTGAGATACCAATTTGTAAACATATGTAAACCAAAACATGTTCAAATCTCCCCCTACATCACATACATCTCTCCCCCTTTTTGTCTCGAGTAGACAATCCCGTGAAACGATAAACCAATCCTAGTATCTAGCTTTAGAATATAGACCAATTTGAATCAATGTGAAATCACTAGATAATCATGAAACAACCAACTAAATATGATCAAGAAATGACAAATCAGTAGCTAGTAAACCAATGAATAACACAATGAATATAGCAATCTAATCAGGTATGATAAACGGACTATATGCAAAAAATCAATCTTGAACCAATATAACCTGCATATAAACCAGTCAGTTCTAAAAACACTTTCAACAGTACCAAAAATATACCAAAATAAAATAGTGGACTGCAAACCAACCAGATGCCAAAAATCAGGCTATCGTTTGAACGAGCCAAGGACGTCGCTCAAATGAGTTGAGGATGTCGCTCAAATGAAGGACATATGTCATTCGCACGACATAGAGATGTCATTTGAACGACTTCTCGCGACCTGTCAAAATTTCCCAGATTCCCAGAAATATTTTAAATTATTTCCCAGCGAAAACATTTCCACAAAAAAATTCCAGAAATGGCTTGACAACAGCAAAATAGTGTTAAAACAGTGTGCTTTTAACACAAAATGCAAAAACTCATAAAAACTAAAAATGTGAGTTACATGAAAACATAGTACCGATGTGATCAAACATGGATATGGAATGAATGGACGTGAAACTAAAAGTAATGAGTCACAATTCCAAAACATGGAAACGATCAAGAAGCTCTAATTAATAGAGATAAATCATCAAACTTTATCATTTCCATATGATAATAAAGTGTGAGCTTAATGAACTAAAAATACTACATGCACACAAATCCAGAATTTTGACGATTCTACAAACAATAGCGTCAAATTGCAATGTTTCAACATTATGATTAGTTGTGCAAACCCATTTAAATTTTTAATCTATCCAAACTCCCTCAAAAATATCATATATTCTTTGGAATGAACTAAACTAATTTGGCATTTTTCTTAGCATATTGCATTTTATTTTTGGCTCTTTTAACGGTGGCTTTCACGACAAGTCAATTTTGAACTCTAATAACCCTGTCTCGTGAATCAATGATCATTTTTTTAATTCAAATCCTCACAGTAAATGGTTATTACATGCACACTTCTCCTTAAGTCTACTTATGCATATATGGAAAGATTGAGATAAGAACGCATCACCAAATTCAAATATGAAAGAGAAGTCAAACATCCATATAATCTCGTGCATGTATGCAATGTTGGCATATATATAAAGTCGAATCAAAATGCATATCAACTTCGAAACAACCCCATATAGACAATGTTTAAGATCATTCTAAGCATCTATAATAAAGACCAAATGTCCTAGCTACATGGATAATGAAACGATTGGGGGGGGGGGGGGGGGGGGTCCAAGCGCACTAGTATGCCATATCAAAAATGTAAACTCAAAAGCAAAAACTGAAAATCTTTTTGGCTTTTCATATGTTGACTGAAATAAAATAAAAATATTTTTGAATTTAAAAAAAAATCCAAAAAACAAAATATGGCATATTTTTCAATAGGACTCAAACAAATGAATCCTATAATACAAAATGATACACTTGTCATAATACTAGCAATGAATATATCATGAAGCAAACTAGAATCTAATAAACAAGGCAACACTGTCATCGTTTAGATTTAGCATGGGAAGAATCAAATACACCCAAACGGGAATCATGAAGTTTTATTCCTAAAGACACTAAATCTGATTTCCTATCTCAAATAGGTGTAAAACGACGCATGGGGGTTTGGGGAACCGGGGAAACATTATTCCTAAACTTCCTAGGAGCTTGTCTAAGGTCGTAAAAATAATGCCTAAGGTGAACTTTCCTACCACAAAACGTGTAAGTGTAGCGGTGGTGGGAATGATTACCTATATGTGTACCTTTTCTAACCTTCCTAGTGTTTCTCACACGTACGGGGGGAATGGGAACAACTCTCTCACCAAAACCTATACCTCCGATATCTCCCGTAATATGGACGGTTCCTAGGATCTTATCTAACTTCTCCGACCTAGCCTCCAAATAAAACTTGACTCTAGACGAGTCTCTTAATCTCTCCTCCAAATCGTGAATCCTAGAATCGTGCAAACGCCTAGACTCCTCAAACTCTAAAATCTCATTTTTCAAGTACTCCATCAAACCACAGAGATTATCTCTCTCTTTCTATAGAAACTCTAGTTTCTCCATAAACTTCTTCTCTCGTGCCCTAAGATCCTCAATCAGACTATCATTATTTTCTATGGCACGCTCATTCAAGTTAGCTTTCAATTTTGAGTTAGCCTTTTTCACCTTCACCGTTTTGACATACAACTCATTAAACGCAACTTGCAACTCTTTCACATCTATCTCCTCCTCATCACTCTCTTCACCCTCACTAACATGGGATTCACTCAAAACCTCCTCAGAAGTGTCATTCACATGAGAATCGTCATCGCTCACATGGCATGACATAAACACAACAAAGTTACGACCAATGGGGGAACTCTCTTCCTCTTCCAGATCACTATCACTTAAGGTGGCATTTGTGACACCCCGCCTAATTAACCCCGGGTGATCAGTCCTAAATTAAATTAGAACATGTTTCTCATTTGGTTATTTGTTAGCATCACTGTAGCCTTTTTAATTACGAACCACCTAAGTGAACAAATTAGACTGGTTCCAATTTTATCTTTCATTAACTTAAATGAAATACTCATGCGGAACAAAATAATATGACAGTCACAATTAAATGAATTCAACCATTCACGGTTAAATACCTGACCGAATAAACCATCGGTTCAAAATCCAATAGATGTAAAGACAAGCAATTAAATCTCAACAGTTCTGACATAAGTACTGAATAAAATAGTGAGCAATATGCTCGAATAACTAATAGGAAGTCTCTACAATAAGAATGAATAGAACGAGGCGCCTATCAAACTCCCGCAACATCCACACATGATGCATCAACGGATCCCTCGAATGAGTCAAGCCTGGCGTCCCTATGGCGGACACCTAAAAGTTTTTTTTAAACAAGTTTTCATACCAAGGGTTAGTACCCAAAACATTTGGAAACATTTAGCAAATGATTAACTTGCAGTAATAAATATATATGCATGCTCTTCATATTTTAGTTAGTGTCACACTCTCTTGAGAACATCCTCACCCCTTATCTAATGTGCACTATTAATGCCTTAATTAATTTACCTAGCTATTTATCCCATGACTAGATAACTAATATAACCCCTTGCAACCACCCCACTCTAACCGAGTGTGTCACAATTATGATTTCTAATTTATTGTTATCATTAACTTAATTAATCATTTCCCTTTTTAAAATCACATAACTTTCACACCCATTATATATATAATACAATTCATGACCTGTAATAATTTACCAGCATATAATTATTTACTTCATTATATACGTATAGTTATATTACAACATTCACAAACATGCTGGAATAATAATTAATATTGAACATCCTCCCGAGTAATGATTCACCGTATGTAAATTCTCTAAAGTGCTATCCCACTAGGCATATTCACATAACCTAGTTACCCCAAGTCAAAATTTGTCACTAACTTGGATGATACGTAAAAATTGGAGGCGGTCATATTCCTTCCCTGAAAGTGAGATGCCCCTTACCCATATAACGGACGCTATGACTTGGGAATATACTCGCCCTACTCCTTAAGCTAGGGGATTGACCCATTACACCCAACCTCCCCCTATAGCACTAGAGTATATGTAATAATAATATCTAGCCACTGATATTAATTCACACACCATATATATATGCTATCGAACACCGTATATATATATATATATATATGATTTTGGGAATTTTTGGGTGAAGAGAGAATGGGAGAAGTGTGGGAAATAAAAGAGAAGTGAGGGGGAATTGAAAAAATTTGGCCCTAATAACTCACGGGCGCGGTCGATCGCAGGTCTAAGACCAGTCAATCGCGTTTCATATTTAGGATTAAGGGTCGAGACAGTGTGATGGATGAGCAAACACCGGTCGATCCCGATTTAATGACCGATCGACCGCATTTTGGATTTAAGGCTTAGGACTTAGATAGTGTGCTTGGATGGATTTCAGCGGTCGACCGCGGTCCAAGGTCGGTCGACCGCGACTCTATTTCTTGCAACTCCTCCCCACTTCTGTTACAAACCCAACTAAACCAAGAAAATACTCTCCACTCAAAAAGAGACGCTCTCAAGGAGATAAATATAGAACCTTGTGTGCATAAGCACGATTTCCTCGAAATCAATATGAAGCGAGGCAATCCAAAAAAAAGAAAGGACGACACCCTTTGGGGGGCCCGCAGGGGGTGGATGCTCTAGAGGGATTTTAGCAAGCTCGGGATTGAAACCCTCAAACAAAGGCTTGAGCCCCTGACCATTCACCTTACAAAGGGTTTCGGTCCTTGGATTCAATATGTCAACGACACCGTGATCATGTACCTTTTGTACCACGAAGGGTCCGTTCCACTGGGATTGCAATTTCTCGGGGAAAAAGTGGAGGCAGGAGTCATAGAGTAGGAATTTATGGCCCACCTCAAAGTGCTTGTGCATTATCCTTTTATCATGAAAGGCCTTAGTTTTTCCCTTGAAAATACAAGAATTCTCGCATTGATTATTTTGCAACTCCGCAAGTTCATTGAGTTGGAACTTACGAAGGTCACCGCCTCCGTTAATGTCAAAATTGATATTTTTGACGGCCCCATATGCCCGGTGTTCAAGCTGTATCGGTAAGTGATAAGCTTTCCCATAAACCAAACGATAAGGGG
Organism: Sambucus nigra; assembly: GCA_949130495.1. Taxonomy (NCBI): domain Eukaryota; kingdom Viridiplantae; phylum Streptophyta; class Magnoliopsida; order Dipsacales; family Adoxaceae; genus Sambucus; species Sambucus nigra. The sequence continues at coordinate 187,515,100 of OX422220.1, forward strand.
ACATTCTGAGGTGTGTCTTATAGGTTGTTCGATACGCCAAAAGAGTGTCAATTAACCTATATGACCAATCCTTAGTCAAAGGATCCACAGTTTTCTCAAGAATTACCTTTATCTCCATGTTTGCCAATACTGCTTGGCCGTTGGTTTGCGGGTGATAAGTGGAGGTGACCTTATAGGTTATACCATATTTCGGCATCAAGCGACGGAATATATCATTACAAAAGTGGACGTTTTGGTCGCTTATGAATGCTTTGGGTGTGCCGAAGGGAGCCAAGATGTTCTCTTTCAGGAATTTCAACACCACCTTCATGGTGTTGTTCCTTGTAAGCACAACTTCCACCCATTTGGATACATAGTCAACTCCGACTAAAATGTATTCAAAATGATTGGACTTAGGGAAAGGTCCCATGAAGTCTATTTCCCAACAATCGAAAACTTCGATTACTAGAATAGGGGCAAGGGGTATCCTGTCCTTTTGGTTATCTTCATAATTGATTGGCAACAGGGGCAAATTTTACATATGCATGCGCATCCTTGAAGATCATCGACCATTAGAAACCGCATTGTAACACTTTGAGGGTGGTATTTTGGGAAGAAAAGTGTCTCCCACATGCATCATCATGGTAAACCAACAAGATACTTGTGATCTCATCATTTGGGACACACTTGCGAATGATCTGGCTCAAACATAGTTTGTACATGTATGGGTCATCTATGAAGAATGACCGGGCCACCATCAAAAGTCTTTCCTTGTCCTTGGCTAAAAAGTGTGGTGGTTAGGCCTCGGTGATAAGGAGATTGGCGATATTGGCAAACCATGGCAACGTCGCAATGGCCATGAGTTTCTCATTCGGGAAGCACTCTCGAACAGGGATGGGATTAATATGATCTTGATCGAATGTAAGTCGGGATAGGTGATCTGCAACAACATTCTCCACCCCTTTTTTGTCTTCTATAGAGAGGTCAAACACTAGGAGAAGGAGATTAAAGCGAATGAGCCACCCTTTTGCGTCCTTGTTAGAAAGAATGTACTTAAGCGCGGCATGGTCAGTGAAACAGAAAATGGGTGATCCTACAAAGTATGCCCAAAATTTATCCAATGTGAATACTATAGCTAGTAGTTATTTCTCTGTGGTGGAGTAGTTAGTTCATTTGTGAATTGTCAAGCGTGCGACTAGCATAGGAAATCACGTTCATTTTTTTATCCCTCTGTTGACCAAGCACCGCCTCCACGACATAATCACTCGCGTCGCACATAAGCTCGAATGGACCGGTCCAATTGGGCACTTGCATGATAGGGGCAGTGGTCAACATTGATTTCAATTTATCGAATGATTCTCGGCACACATTACTCCACAGAAACGGAGCATCTTTATCAAGAAGAGCGCACATGGGGCATGCGATGGAGGTAAAGTCCTGAATAAAATGTCGGTAAAAACCAACGTGACCAAGAAAAGACCTTACATCCTTGAGGTTTTTCCGAGCGAGAAGGTTGGCTATAACTTCAGTTTTAACCTTGTCAACTTGAATACCGTCGTTGGAGACGATATGGCCTAAAACTATCCCTTGTGTCACCATGAAGTGACACTTCGCCCAATTGATAATAAGGTTATTCTCAATACGCCTCCCTATCACTCTTTCAAGATTGTCTAGGAAATCCTCATACATATTACCAAAGAAACTGAAGTCGTCCATGAGGACTTCTACAATGTCTTCAACCATGTCACTGAATATGCTAAGCATGCATCGTTGAGACGTTGTCGGCGCATTGCAAAGACCAAACGACATTCTTCGAAAGGTAAAAGTGGCATACGGGCAAGTGAACATGGTCTTCTCTTGATCTTTGGGGGCTATTTCGATTTGATTGTACCCCAAATATCCATCAAGAAAACAGTAATACATATGTTCGGCTACCAGTTCTAGAATTTAGTCAAGGAAGGGTAATGGAAAGTGGTCATTCCTTGTGATCGCGTTAAGCTTTCAATAATCAATGAAAACACAGTAGATAGTCATAATCCACGAGGGTAAAAGGTCACCCTCCTCACTCTCAACAATGGTGACACCCGATTTTTTTGGTACGACTTGCGTTGGGCTCACCCACGCTCTATTGAAAATGGGGTAGATTATCGCCACATCCAAAAATTTTATCACTTCCACCATCACCACCTTACTCATAACCAGATTCAACCATCTTTGCATTTTACGGGTTAGTTGGTCATCTCCCTCTAAGTAAATGCTATGAGTGCACATGGAGGGATTGATCCCTTTTTAGTCAGAAATGCATCATCATATAACACTCCTATATTTTCTGAACACCTCAAGTAAAGCCTCCTCTTAACAATTGTCAAGATTTTCCTCTATAATCACCGAAAATGTGTTCTCACTACCTAGGAAAGCATACTTGAGCTCCTTTGGCAAGGTTTTGATCTCGAAGTTAAGCATTGAAACACTCGACAGGAAAGGAAAGGAGTCATGTGGTGGTAGTTTCTCAAAGTGGGATATCCACATCAAGTCTTTGATAATGCCCTCGCTTTCATCATACGGGAGGTCACTTTCACCGTCACCATCTATGCTATTACCATCCATACCTTCATTCACCTCCTCAAACTACTCGAGGGAATTACACATGTCCATTAACTCCCCATTTAGTGAAAAGAAATTTTCATAAAGGGCATCTTCATAGCCCTTATCGTTGGGGAGCAAATCGCTTTCCATGGAGATAGAAATAATTGCCTGTGATGGATCTTGAAAATGGGAAGGTCAAAATACTCTTGTACAAGAGTGTCGATGCAAGCCACAGTTTCAACCGCTTCCTTACTCTGATTGAAAAATAGGGGTTGCTTGAGGATCTTAAAAACGTTGACTTCGACCATCATGTTCCCAAATGAAATTTTAATCACCCCGTTTCTACAATTGATGTTTGCACTCATAGTGGCGAGAAACGATCGCCCAAGAATAATTGGGATTTGTGCACTCCCTTTATGTACGAGTTGAGTGTCTAAGATGATAAAATCTACTGGGTAGTAGAAAGAATCGACTTGGACAATCACCTTCTCCATAACTCCTCTAGGTATCCTAGTCGAATGGTCAGCTAGTTGTAACGTGACAATAGTTGATTTAATATCACCGAGATTTAACTCAAGATATACGGAATAAGGAAGAATATTTACACTTACTCCTAAATCGAGGAGGGCGCGATCGATTCTAGTCTCCCCAATCACGGATGAAATGGTGGGGCAACCCAGATCTTTGAATTTTGGGGCTAGTTAATTAGTTATGATAGCACTAGCTTGGAAAACCATGTACGCCTTTGTGCGCACATTTTTTTTCCTTTTAACTATACACAAGTGATACGACGCAAATATTGAGTATTTCACCCGTTAACCTACGCGTTATTAGCCCCCGAGGGTATCTTAATCCCTATATTTATGCTCGTTAACGAGACAACCTCGAATTTCTATGTTAACATGTTTTGTAGGGGTTAATTGAGCTTTTGTAGGTATTTGGATGCTTAGTATGAAGTTCAGACACTTTCCGGTGAAGTTTCGTACACAATCGCACGCGCAAGGGCATTTTAGTCTTTTCACATCTTGGGTACCTGGCCCTACATCTCAAGGAAGTTGTATCCCTCCTCGCTAGTTTTGCGTGGCCACGAACGGTGCCCGATTCCAATTCATAACGAAGAAGTTATGGCGATTTCAGCGGAGGAAAAACAAGGAAAGCAAAAGAGGAGAAGCGAAGAGGTAGAGAGGAATGCAGTAGGCTGCTGCATTCTGCCATGCTTGATCGATCGATCGACCCTTATGGTCGATCGATCGACCATTCTAATTTGCCAAATTTTTGCCTAGGTCGATCGATCGACCCCTTTGGGGTCGATCGATCGATGCTCTATTTTCTGCAGATATTTTTCCTTATTTTCTTTCTTCTTTATTTTTATTCCAACTTACTATATAAGCCAATTTTGTTGTAATAAGAAGAGAATAGCAGTAGATACACGATTTTAGGTTAGAATATTTAGGGTTTTGAGGGTTTTGGATGGTTCTTCTTCATTTCCATTTGGATTGACAATCTAATTGGTTTGTAAGCTGACTTTTCATTACCCTCTCCTTTAATATAGCTTGTTTTCCATTAAATCTTGCTTTCTAGATAATTTACATGCTTTGTTAATTAGTTTACTTGATTTATTTCTTGCTTAATTAGTTTAATTTAGTTTATTTCTATGTCGTGCCCTTAGATAAATAGGGTCGGGATTTCGTTCCGCCATTTACGGGTTTGGACGTCGAAAGTTAGGGTTTCGTGTAAAATTGTATTTAATTGAAACCGCGTGTATTAAAGTTGGATTGTTATGCGTTTAACTTTATTTGTCATGCAACTTTAGTGTTTATAGCGATAATATGAATTTAATCCGCGTGTGACCATTTTTGATTAAATGTTTAATCTCGCAACTTTGGCTTAAATTCCTTATTGTGTGATGTTTATGCTTAATTGTAAATGCTCGATTAAATTGCTTTCGAGCCGGAATTCTAATTAGTAGTTGTTTATCCCGTGAATGTGTGTATGCGATCCCGATCCTCGCTTTCCTTTTGTGTAGCGTAACTTATTCTTTTCTTTTGTCACCATAACCACCCATCACCTTTTCATTTATTTATTTTACACTTTTATTCCTGAAGTAATTAAAACAATTAACATCTAAAATTTAATCACTCCCTCTGGATTTCTTACGATACCCGACTTACCGCTGTGCTTGCTTGTCAAGTGTGGTAGTAGCTTAGGTTCTTTTGTATCGCGGCGGCGAAACACACAACGATTGTGTCCTCACACGAACACACTTTTTCCGCTCGGTCAACAAGTCTTTGATAAACTTGACATACTTGGTCACATGTTCGATTGCTTTAAGGAGGTGGATGTTCATGTTCACTTGCTTAAACAACTTGAGAAACCCCTCTTCAGAGGCTTTTGTGGTCTTTTCCCTTAGCCGTTGAGGAAAAGGTGTCGGTATGGGACAAATTGTGTCCTTCACAAAAATAGGCTCATCATCTATGTTAGGGGGACAGTGCAATGGCATGTCCTCTGTAGCAATGGCTTTGCCTTTGGGTTTAGTGTGAATGGGCGACTCTGATAAGGGTCTCACAACTTTGTTTTCAACCATTTTGCCGCTCCTAAGGGTGGTAATACCCTTAGCGTGCTCGGTGTGCGATGTATTCGAGGTGGAGCTTTCATTACCCATTTCGATTTTGTGGTTGGGTTGAGGTTGTGACAGTAGAAGGTGTCTCGCAACTCCTTGGTAGTTTTGAACTAATTGAGCAAGAGTGATTTGCGTAGACCGCACCATTTACGAGATAGACTGTTCAAGTTTCGAAACTTTTTGAATAGTCACAAATTGTTCCTCATTATGCTGTATCTGAGGAGGCAAATATGAAGCGGGAGGTCCCGTGGGCGGATGTTACTGCGATTGATATGGGGGAGGTTGCTGTTGGAATTGCAAAGACGGATACAGGACTGGAAAGTTCGGAGTTGGGGGTATTTGGGAATTGGAATTATGATCCTTCCAACTCATCAGAGGATGTGTCGTCCTCCAACTAGGATTGTAGGGAGGGTTGTTGGGATGGAATGGAGCATTGATGTATTACTCTCTATATGCCCCTATAGCATTATCTTGCTATTGTAACTGGCCCTTAATGCTAGGGAGTGAAGGAAACTCTCTCATTGGGTGCCCAATGTTGTCACATATAATGCACATGACTTCCTCCACAACGGAAACCTTTTTCACGACTTCCATGGGTGGGGTTTTTTGTGTGAGTTACATTACGTCAATTCTACGACACAACTGATCGTATTTGGATTGAGTATCCTGATTTTCCTGCAAGATGCTCAGACCACTGATTTTCCCACGAGGGACTGTGTTATCATGAACAGTGCGGTCGTAAGGGTTCGATGTGTCCCATCCCCGAGATGTCTTTAAGACAAACTCAAAATGGGCTTCTACCTCCTCACTACTCAAATCAATAAGACTACCCTGACACATGGTTTTGACTAATTGTCTGGTTAAAGGGTTTAGACCCCCGTGAAAAATTGAGATTAATCGCATATGATAAAAATTATGATGCGGGCAAGACCTCTTGAAAGATTTAAAGCGTTCCCAACACTTGACAAATGTCTCATGATCATATTGTTGAAAAATATGAATTTGTTTCATGAGCGCATTTGTATTGTGTATGGGAAAGAATTCCTTTAAAAATAGGTCTTGCAAGTGTAGCCAATTCCCAAAAGAGTTGGGGGGAAGTGTAATCAACCAATTTTTTTCTTATTCTTTAATGGAAAATGAAAAAAACTTAAGCCGCACAAGATCGGGTGTGCAATTATTGTCAGAAAAAGTGTTGCACACCTCTTCAAAGTCTCTATTGTGCCGGTAAGTGTTTTTATTTTCCATTCCGTGGATGGAAGGCAACATATTATTCATGCCATTTCGGAAATGGAATGCTCTATGGTTAAAGGGGAACGTAATACATCCGGGTATGGAGTTAGTATTCGGTCGAAGGTAATCACCAGATTATTTACGCACGGGGGTTGCACCCTGCGGGGGTGCATAATTATACTCCATAGGAGGATCAGAATATCGTACCGAGGGGGTGAACTAGGGTATTATGATGTGGAAGACAAATCTATCTGGGATGACGCTATATTAAGAGAGTAATGATGTTGAGATAATCCCCCAAAGTTATTGGCGAGATTGTTTTAGCCTTCAGAAGACAATAGTGGTCTTTAGTCCCCGACGAAACCTTGGTTCGAATTGTTGCTCATTAGGATAGAAGACATATCCTTCAAAACAACACTTGCTTAAACATTTAAATGCAAAGGGTTTATCGACAAACAAATAAATCAATATAGTCGTTACTAAAAATTTCCTGGAAACGGCGACAAAAACATTGACTCATTCAGAAAATCTTATAGCGCAAGTGTACGCTAATCGCGAGAGTAATAAAAGCCTGATAAGACCGGAGTCGATTTTCGCATGGAATTATATGAAGTAGGGAGGATATTCTTCCAATTAAAAATCAATAAACAAGAATAACAGATAAAAGAAAAAGATGATTAAGGCTTTGAGTGTTGTAACGAACCAAAGGGAACCAAGATAAATGGAATGCTAAATAAAGTAGTAATAGGAACGAGCGAGATTTATAAACAGGGTTATGAAAAGATTCTTTAACCAAAGCTTAAGGAGCATTCCCCCACCTTGGATGTGCACAACTCAATGGGTTCTTTCGATTAAATCACAATCAAATGGGAATAAGATATCGATATCAACAATCCTACATGAAAGATGTCAACCCAATAATATAAGATGAAGGTAATGATATATTATCCGATAAAGGTGTTGATGCTGGAGTTAAGTCTTAAAATACAACCCTTACATGATAAGAGAAGATAAAATCCAATGAAACTCCAATATCAACCCACATACCCATTTATTAGATTTAATCATTGAACAAGTTAAGAAATGAACCCTCCAAGTTGGGTTTATGCTCCCAGCCTAAGGATATTAGCTACTCATAACACTAACCATATTAAAACACACCATTAAATTAATAACAAGTAAAATAACTTTGGTGAAAGCAAGAATTCAATACACAACCCCAATATTAATTGCACAAAATGATACTAATAGTCAATAAGATACAATTAAGATGGAACTTTACTTGCAATAAATGAAGTGGAATATGAAAATGGCAAGGAAAAATTTCAAGCCCTAGGAGAGAGAGAGAAAAGCAACCAACTATCTACTATATATTTCCTTGCACAAAATTGTGATCGAATATCTTTCAAAAAATCAAACCACTCAAAATATATACTAAGTGGAAGAAAAGCACAAAACAAGGGTGGTAAAAAGCAAATCAAAACTACGGGGGTTTTGCAGAATTTGAGGCACCGATCGATTGCTGGTCTGGGACCGGTCGATCGCGGGTCAAGGGAAAGCACACTGTCTCACTTCGCAGGAAAATGGTGAAACCTCGGTCGACCGCGGGTCATTGACCGATCGACCATGCCTGCAAAATCTAGGGCCCTCTCCTCTTTTGATACACAAACAAAGGGACTCAGGAAAATGAGCATAACTTGGTCCTCAGGAATCGGATTGACAACCTGTCAGGGGCTAGGAAAAGTTAGCTTGGAGAACTACAACATCTATGAAGGGCTCGGGAATAAAGCTCGGATGTATAAATGACAAAATTACTCCCGAAGTAGCGTAAAACATTGAACCTTCTTGGATAATGCACACTTGCACCGTTTAGCAATCCAATCCCTACAAAAGCTCAAATAAACCTCGAAAAGCATATATATATATATATATATATGGAAACCAAAGGTTATAAAGTACAAGGGCCTAAATACGTGAAATAACAGCAACAAGTGTGCGTGCATGCATAATTCACGGGCACAAAATATACAATGTTTGCGAGTAATCACTTCCTGAGAGATTAAACCTATTATCCTTCATCCATGAGCGTTGCAATGGGACTAGATAGACATGTATGCCTAGCACTGGGGGTTTCTTAATCGTGAGTGCAGTATTGATATATATATTTATATGTATACATAGTGAGATTTTATATATGTATGATGAGTTCCTTTTCCATGTTTCATATGGTCCCCTTTGTTATAGTAATACTTATTGGGTGACTAGTTGAGAATTAAGAATGTTATGAGAATAAATTGAATCATCTTTAAATCTATTCCTAAATAATAGAAATATATTGTCTTCGGGTTATTTAGATAATTTATCCGGCATAGTGGTTATACTACGTTTAGTCAGGCAGTTTATCATAACTAGCATGTGTAGTTAATCTTGCTAGGCATGCACATTAGATGAGAGGTGAGCATCACAAGTGAGTACGCTAAGTGAACATGAATAATATTTGTGCTAATTAACAAATTTAAGTACTTGCAATATTAAAACTGTTTTCTACTCGGTCTCTGACCCATTTTTCTGCAAATCTTTTTTTTCTTCTTATTCCTTTGTTTTAGGTGCTCATCCATAGGGAGACCAGGCTTAGGATATACCACATATTTGATTAGTTGTAGCTACTATGGAAGATACAGGAAATTGCTATTAGACGCTTCATAGTCTATCCTTCTTTGTCTTTCAAATATTTACTTCAGTTGGACACGTCGTCCCTTACTATTTTTACATTCATAGATTTCAATGTTTTATTCTGTTAGTAGACTTGTATTTCATGTCTTTGGATTATTGTATGGGATTTTGACTGGAAGTGTTTACTCCAGTTATTTATTTTAATTCAGTTATTTCTTTCTTTACGTTTTGGGATGAAGATTATTAGTTAATTATTTCATTACTTGTTGATGGTTAATAACAAGATAAAATTTTGACATCAACCTTTTTAAATATTAGGTGGTTAGTTTTAATTAAATAAAATTGATAGTTTTCGACAGTGATGCATTATCTGAACCAACTGGGCATTTTATATTTAATTAATAAAGGACTGATCACTCAGTATTTAATTAGGAAGGGTGTCCCAGTATTCTTATTCGTGCGACACCACTATGGCCTGTTAACCTCTCTATTGGTCCTGCACACACACTCTTGGCGCGATTCATATCCAACACATCACACCCATTCCCCTCACTACATACAGTAAGCCTGATTTCTATGAGTTCTTGTGACACCCCGCCTAATTAAATACAGGGTGATCAGTCCTTTGTTAAATTCTAATCAAAGTGAACAGTCGGTTCATTCTTACCATCACTGTCATAAAATAACTTTTCCAATTTAAACACCCTAAATAATTAATCTAAATGTCAAAACCATTTTAGACATTACGATAATACCCCGTAATTTTATTGATATTTATTTAAGGGATTAATTAAATTAAATGTGAATTAATTGAGAATTAATCCGGATACTGATACTAATGAGATGTGTGATGGTATTTGATTATGTTGTGTATATATGGAAATATATGAATATTGGAAATATTAAAATTCTCGCGAGATTGAAATACGACAATTTGGGAAATTTAGTTAGGATACACGTGTCAGTCGCGTCAGAAATGTAATTTATTTGAATTAAAAAGTAAAATTTATTTTTATCAACCAAATGGTCATTTTGAGTGCACCAATGAGTCCGGAAGGGTCGAAATAGTCAGAAAACACTAGCCGGGGGTTTAGTTTGGGTCCTGGGGCATTTTTGGGCCATACCGACAACTTAAAAGGGTATTTGGGTAATTTTGAAATTTTGGGATTTAAATCCTACGAATTTTAAGAGTTAATTATACATTATTAGTAACCCCACTAAGCCCATTACCAGCATTTGACAGGTTAGAGGGCTACGGGAGTCATAGGAAGAGTTGGAAGAGGTTCCCCAGAGAAAACCATAACCACCATCTTCAACCTTGAGAGAAAATCTGTAGAGAAAGGGGAGAGATCAACCCTCAACCTTCAACAACAAATTATGAAGCGCAATCTAAGGCAAGTGATTTAGTATCATTAATTCATTGCATATGTCTTCCACGCTTAGTGTAGGAATTTTCTTATATTGAACTTTTTGAAGAAAAACCATGAAATTTGTTGGAGGAACTTTGAATTTGGGTTAGGATTTGCATGTTGTATGATAAGGGACTGATTTAATACTTGAATAGTTACATATGAGGATTTGAAAATGGATTTATGATGAGTATTGGGCATAAGGAAAATTAGGAGTTCATGTACATAGGGTTTGGAGAAATATTTGAAGATTCATATTAATTCCATGAAAAATTATAAGATTTGACCCTTTAAATATGATAAAGAATGATCTAGCGTGATTAGAAATGGTTTATATACGTTAAAACACAACTTGGATGGTCTTAGGGTGGATTTAGAGGAGAGAAGAATTGAGAAAAACGGAATTGGGATTTTCTGGGCTGAAACTGCCATCTCGTTAGAAGACCTACCCAGGTCGTTCGAACGACCTCGTTCGAACGAACTTCTAACGAGATGATAGTATGACTTCTAACGAGTTAGTATTTTGTTTGATGACCTTCGTTCGAACGACCTTGTTCGAACGAGACATCTAATGAGTTGACAGATTGCCTTTTTTGGCCTGAATTGATTTCTAGTATCCCGTAGACTTAATTAAATGATGAGATAACCTTCCCTTATTAACTAGTGGGTATAGTTGGGAGTCTGGGGTACATCGAGGAGTAAAACTTAGAATAGTGTCTTGAGCCGGTTGACATTTGTGCATTGGGAAGCGAGTAACTAATCACGAAGTGAGAATAATTGATAACTTAAATACATATAAACCGGGGACATGTGATTTGTATAACACTAAGTGTTGGTATAAGAATGAGAAGTATACCACTAATAAAATATTTTAATATCTAAGATGTGTGAGTTCTTAGTATATGTAGTTATGTGTCTATGACATACCTATCGTACTTCCTATCATGGGAGGTTGGCATTCGTTTAGGACCATCTAATCTTTGTGTGCCTATGGGGGGATTTAGATTGGTACCTCGAGGAAATAGGTCAGAGAAGGGCTTATTGAGAAGTTAATAAGTTTGCTGATCATTGGAGCATAGGTATGTGCGTGCCCCATGTGATGTGAATTATGTACGCCTCCACTATTTGTGATTGTTGTTAATGAAACGTTTCCTGAGAGATTCGGAATATGAGGTCCTCATGTACGTGATGTACCGGGATTTGATAGCAGAGTATGTGAGCACCGCAGCTTAGCTTCGAGGTGCTACTATTGTATATTTATGGTGAGAATAATATACTGTTGATTGAAATGAATAGTCGTGAATAATTGTGGGTATAAGTAATAGTAACGGTTTGTAAAGTGAAAATGTAAGATTTATAATATTGAACTACTAAAGTGGGGAAACTGTGTAATAAGTTACAATACTCTATTAAATAGATGATGTTGGGATTTGCGTTGGATACCATATAGAAATTTTAGATTTAGCATTGGACTAGATAGATATGGGAGCAACTAGAAATGGGTACAGGTACGAGAGGAGGGCACAATCAGTTAAGAGGTGAGGAACTCATGTGAGTGCACACACTATCATGTACTTTATATTCACTGTTTAATGATATTAAACACTTGCATTTTTAAAATTTATTTTCACATTCGGGCTCTGACCCGTTTTCTTTCAAATCTATTTTTGTAAAAATGTTTTTAGGTACCCAGCCACAAGGACACCATGCATAGGAGTTCTATTCAGGTGACATGTTGTACCTGCTGTGGAAGTTACAGGACCTTGACAATAGACTCCTCCATTTCTGATCTTAACTCCATTATCAGTTTTTATCATTTGTTGGGCATGTCGCCCATTCCTTTTAGAGATATTTTACTTATTCAAGTATTTCAGACTTTGGGTTGTAATTAATTTTAGTGATGCGGACTTTGTATTTAATTATTTCGGAATTCGGTTTGTTGTGAGATGTTTTCCTCCAGACTCATTATTTAATGGATGGTTATTCTATTGTGACTATATTATTGGCTATGTTAACTTTTTATAATTCAATTATTGCATGTTGATCGGTTTTAATTAAAATGGAAAACCTACTTTTTAAATACTAGGTGGTTAGTATTATTAAAATGTTTTCGACGGTGATGCTATGAACTAAACCAACTAGGCATTTTGTATTGATTTAATAAAGGAGTAGCTACCCGGTAATTAATTAGTCAGGGTGTCACAGGTGGTATCAGAGCATCAGGTTCTAGTGTCCTTAGCTTCTGTACGACTTGTTATGTTTCCACTGAGCTTTCTTTGATGTAGAGCCCTATATTTCAGGACTATTGTAATCTTTTGTGTATGTAACGCTCTTCAACTATTTTGAGAAAACAACAACGAACTTATAAGACTTTACTCTCATTTTAGATGCCTCCACGACGTGCGCAGCGAGTTCCTAGGGATGCACAACCAGAGCCACAGAGGTTGCAGCTATTGTATCCTAAGAGGTAAATTCCGCCCTAGCCGTTGTACAGCAGGCACCAACCCAGGCTTCGGTAGTTGCGCCAGTTCAGGCTCATTCACTCCCGTCTGCTTGGGAACGCGTTCGTGATGCTTTTTAGAAAGCACACCCTCCGGAGTTTGCATGTAGCTCCGATGTTGTGCTATCCAGTCAGTGGGGGAAGGATATTCAGAGGCACTTAAGGATGTACGAGTGCACTGATATTCAGAAGAAGATACTGGCTACTTTCAAGCTAGTAGGATCTGCATTGCAATGGTGGGAGTCCATTACCACCACAAAGGAGAGGGACACCCTCTCTATACAAGAGTTCTAGGTGCGGTTCAACCGCAAATATTTTCCGTCAGCTGTTGACACGGAGATGAGGAGGAAATTGATGAACCTCAAGCAGGAGGTAAGGACCATAGCCGAGTATGAGGCTAAGTTTAGAAATATCTTGAACATTATTCCCGATGAGATACCAGCTGAGGAGAATAAGATTCATAAGTTCACGGATGGATTGCCTTGGAGGATTCGTCAATAATTGTTGGGTAATCTCTCGTTGGCCACTTATTCTGATGTGATTAACGCTGCATTACTTCACTGCCAGGATCATCACTTCCACATGTATGAGAGCAAGAGATCAGGGGAGTCCAGCCAAAAGGGCAGGATCGGGGAAAATGGTGCTAGCGGGGCACAATCTGCTCAGGGGCAACACAAGCAGGGTGACCAAGGTTCCCAACGTGGGGATTCTAAGAGATTCAGATCTGGGGGTTTCAGAAGTGGACAAGGAGGTTTCAGACTGGTCCATCAGGGCCAGCAGGGTCAGAATGGTCAAAAGCAACAGTTTTAGTAGGGCCTACAAGGCCAAGGTAGGAATGGTAACAACCATCAGGGTCGGGGGCAGCAGGGACAGAGAGGGGGGAACTTCCCAAGGAAGTGTTTTGTTTATGGCAAGACGGGCCATAAATGCCAAGATTGTCCTAACAGGGGCAGGGCCCCATCGCAGCAGCAATAGTAGGGTGCTCGACACGAGCCACAGAGGCCTATGTTTCCCACCGCCCTCCCAGCAGCACCACAGATGGCAGTATTACCACCCATTCCAGCAGTCCCATTTCAACAGGGACAGCTTCAGTATGGGAGAGTGTATCAGCTTCAGCATGCCGCAGCCCCACAGGATCCACCGACCATTGAGGGTATGTTCTCTATTCAGGGGACTATGGGGCGTATTTTATCTGATACGGGGGGCACACATTATTTCATTGCCATGAGATTCGCATGCACTCGTGGGTTATTAGACACCGCCAAGAGCACGGTTACTTGTGTAGATTCGCCATTGAGTAGGGGTTCCGTGATTTCCCTTATTTTTAGAGGTGTGGGTATAGAGATCGGGATGTTTACTTTAGCCACGGATATGTTAGTGTTAGAGATGACTGAGTATGATGCCATTATTGGTATGGATTGGCTAGTTGCGTACCGAGCCATGATTGACTATTTCAGTAGGAGTATTATCTTTGCCATTCCCGGGCAGGAGTTATTTTTAGTGGCGATGCCTCGTCCTGAGGGAGGATCGTCCACTCACTTGTACTATATATAGGAGGAGACCTCTAAGGAAGTGGTGATACCACTTGATGCGATTCCAGTTGTTTGGGATTTTGTCGATGTATTTCAGGATATACCTGGACTACCTCCGAGTAGAGAGATATATTTTGTGATTGACTTAACGCCGAGCACTCGGCCTATTGCCCGCGCACCTTACCTTATGGCTCCAGCAGAGATGAGAGAGTTACAGGATCAGATTGAGCAATTGTTAGGTCAGGGGTTTATACCGAGGAGTACATCACCGTGGGGTTCCCCTGTGTTATTCGTAAAAAAGACGGATGGATCGTTGAGGTTATGTGTAGATTATCGAGAGTTGAATAAGGTCACAATACAGAATAAGTACCCGTTGCCCCGAATTGATGACTTATTCGACAAGTTGAGAGGATCTTCTTTCTTCTCAAAGATTGATTTGCGATCGGGATACCATCAGTTGCGTATCAGGGAACAGGACGTCTCGAAGACTACTTTCTTAACGAGATATGGTTCCTACGAGTTTCGGGCTATGGCTTTTTGCTTGACCAACGCTCCAGTCGTGTTTATGGACTTGATGAATAGGGTATTTAGAGAGTTCCTAGATCAGTTCGTCATTGTCTTTATTAATGACATTATGGTTTACTCCCATACAGAAGAGGAGCATGCCGAGCATTTGAGACAGGTTCTACAGAAGCTACGTCAGAACGAGTTGTATGCAAAGTATGAGAAGTGTGGGTTTTGGCTGAAGGAGGTTCAGTTCTTCGGGCATATCATTTGAGACTAGGGGATATTTGTTGATCCGGGGAAGGTATCCGCGGTGAGGGAGTGGGGACAGCCCACGACACTGACTGAGATCCGTAGTTTCTTGGTCCTAGCAGGATAATATAGGAGGTTTATTCGGGGTTTCTCAAAGATAGCGGGTCCTTTGACACATCTGACTCGCAAAGGTGTTACATTTATCTGGAGTGATGCCTGTTAGTTGCCATTCGATGAGTTGAAGGATAAGTTGACCTTAACACCTGTGTTACCGTTGCCCAGACCGGGAGTTGAGTATCTAGTCTACACCGATGCGTCCTTACAAGGACTCAGAGGTGTGCTACAGCAGAAGAGTCAGGCAATAGCTTATGCCTCCCGTAAGCTTAAGCCTCACGAGTAGAATTACCCCAACCATGACTTGGAGCTAGCGGCAGTTGTATTTTCCCTTCGGATTTCGAGACATTACCTCCTAGGGGAGAAATTTTGATTGTTCACGGATCACAAGTCTCTACAGTACCTCTTCATGCAGAAGGAGTTGACTATGCAACAATGACGGTAGCTTGAGTTTGTGAAGGATTATTAGTTTGATATCCAATATCACCCGGGGAAGGCTAATGTGGTAGAAGACGCGTTGAGCTGTAGGCTAGTAGATGAAGTGGCCGAAGTGTGGAAAGCAAAGTGGACGGAGTTGGGACACCAGGATGCAGTGGCCCGAGCGTTCATGTCTGTGATGACTGTTACACCGCAGATTGATACAAGAGTGGTAAAAGGCCTAAGCAAATTACTCGTTCTGTCAGGAGCAGATAGTTCGATTACTAGCGGAGGGAGCCGAGTCCTATACCGTTAGCTTAGACGGGGGATTACGCTTCAATGGGAGACTAGTCGTTCCAGAAGGGGAGGACTTACGACACGAGGTGATGACAGAATCGCATGGCACACGGATTACGGTACACCCTGGTGGGGACAAAATGTACCAAGACATGAGACGTCGGTATAGGTGGAGCGGGATAAAGAGATATATCGCCGTGTTTGTTTCTAAATGAGCCACTTTTCAGCTGGTAAAAGTGGATCATCAGAGACCAGCAGGACTTCTACAGCCATTAGAGGTTCCGACGTGGATATCGGAGAGCATATCCATGGACTTTATCACGGGGTTACCTACATCACAGAGGGGTCACGACTCCATTTGGGTAATTGTGAACCGTTTGACCAAAGTGATCATTTTCTACCCGTAAGGAAAGACTACACTATGGGACAGTATGCCCAGATTTTTATTGCGGAAATAGTGAGACTTCATGGTGTGCTTCTAAATATCGTGTCTGACCGAGACAAGATATTTGTTTCACGATTTTGGGAGAGTTTCCAGGAGGCCATGGGCACTGAATTGCGGTTGAGTACGGCTTATCATCCGCAGATCGATGGGCAGACCGAGAGTACAAATCAGATGTTGGAGGACATGTTACGTATGTGCATCATAGACTTTGGGGGTGGATGGGAGCAGTACCTTCCACTGGTGGAGTTTGCTTATAATAACTCCTACCAGTTAACCATTGGCATGGCTCCATTTGAGGCATTGTACGATAGACCTTTTCGTTCTCCAGCATGTTGGTTAGAGGTGGGGGATAACAAACTCCTTGGTTCGAAAGTGATTCAGGACACTTCGACAAGGATAGAATTAATACGGAGTCGCATTCGGGTAGCTCGGGATCGGCAGAAGAGCTACGCTGATGCGAAGAGGTTCTTTAGATATTTCAAAGTGGGGGACCAGGTTTTACTCAGAGTATCCCCTATGAAGGGGATTATGCATTTTGGGAAGAAGGGGAGACTGGCACTGAGATATGTGGGGCCTTTTCCTATAATCGAGTGGATTGGGCCAGTTGCGTATAGACTTGGGTTACCGGAGCACTTGCATAGGATTCATGATGTGTTCCATATTTCCTCGCTAAGGAAATATCTTAGGGATGATTTGGACCATACTCACATTTCTTTGGAGGACATCGATCTCAAGCCCGATAGTTCCTATGAGGAGGGGCCGATTGATATTTTGGACCGAAGCGAGCGAAAATTGCGGTAAAAAATAGTACCGTTAGTACGTGTTCAGTGGCGGCATCATAATGCTGAGGAGTCCACATGGGAGCGCGGGATGAGATGCGCGAACGTTATCCAGATTTGTTTTCACCAGGTACTTTTTAGTTCCGAATTTCGGGACAAAATTCTGTTATTAGGGGGGAAGTATGTAATACCCCGTAATTTTATTGATATTTATTTAAGGGATTAATTAAATTAAATGTGAATTAATTGAGAATTAATCCGGATATAGATACTAATGAGATGTGAGTTGGTATTTTATTATGTTGTGTATATATGGCAATATATGAATATTGGAAATATTAAAATTATCGCGAGACTGAAATACGTTAATTTGGGAAATTTAGTTAGGACGCGCGTGTCAGTCGCGTCAGAAATGTAATTTATTTGAATTAGAAAGTAAATTTTATTTTTATCAACCGAATGGTCATTTTGAGTGCGCCAACGAGTCCGGAAGGGTCAAAATAGTCCGAAAACACTTGCCGATGGTTTAGTTTTGGTTTCGGGGCATTTTTGGGCCATACCGGTAACTTAAAAGGGTATTTTGGTAATTTTGAAATTTTGGGAATTAAAGCCTACGAATTTTAAGAGTTAATTATACATTATTAGTAACCCAATAAGCCCATTACCAGCATTTGACAAGTTAGAGGGCTACGGGAGTTATAGGAAGAGTTGGAAGAGGTTCCCAAGAGAAAACCATAACCACCATCTTCAACCTTGGGAGAAAATCTGAAGAGAAAGGGGAGAGATCAACCCTCAACCTTCAACACAAATTCTGAAGAGTAATATAAGGTAAGTGGTGATACCAAATTTAATCTCCTTACAAGGACCAATCATATTAAGACACATGGCTATCTACATTGCAACATCAAACACATTCGAGGAACCCACGCGCTCTGAGGAACAAGACTACAACGAAGAAGACTAGTTCCTAAAGGAACTCACAAGATCTGAGGAACAATGCCTCTCTGAGGAACTCTTGAGTACCGAGAAGCTTAGGCGGTCCGAGCAACTCAGGAGGTCCGAGCTGCACATCGAACAAAGCATTAATAGCTGGATAATCAACAGTTCAATTGATTCATTAAATGTTTATCATTCAGACGCACACGCAAAGAGGGCATTAAATGTATTACCCTTTCATATGCATATCATTTAATGTATTAACCTTTCACATTACAGCCTCAGGAATATAAATACATTGTACAATCCTCATTGTAAAGGGACCTGGATCCGAACCTAGACTTCGAATCCAGAAGGGAATTTCTTGATAGAACTTATAATCGAGAATTCCCAAACACTCAGTAATAAAGCAAAAGTGGACATAGGCCATTCTTATAAGGCTGAACCACTTTAAAATTCTTTGTCTCATTTATTTATCTATGATTGAATTATTAGAGTAATCTAATTTTTTACATCAATAGATTGGCGTCGTCTGTGGGAAACGACTGATAATATCGTTTTTCATAAAAAACAATCCATCACCAATGGCGAATATTCCAGAATCCAGCAATCGAAATGCTGGAACCCCTCCAAATCCAACTGCTCCACCAATTATTCCAGATCTGACTGGAATAATGGCAAATCTGGCTCAGGGCCAGACCGTCATGCAAGAAAAATGCGACAACTCATCCAAACCCTCCATGGCGGTGCATCAGCCCATTCCGGACCACGAAGCATTCAAAGAAATACCCGTGCACCTTCTTCGCGTACTAGGCGTACTAATTCATATCGTAATGAGGAATCTGAAGATTTTTCTTATCAACCTGGACGAACTTCGTCAGTGCGGGCCACAGATACTGAAAAATGTGTCACCCTCTCCCCCAAAAGGACCAATGCATTGGAAAGATTAAGTAGAGTTTCTCCTTTCGACCGATTAGGCCCTAGGAGGAACAAAAGTGCTCTAAATGCAGCATCGAGGAGCTTTCGACAACCATCAGATTTAAGGGAAGGATCTGCCCAGTCGCGACCAGCTGCTCTTCAAGATAGATCCTATGACCGACCAGCTGCTCGCTATGAAAAATCAGGAAGATTGATGTGCTGGGCAATAGAGCTCGGTGAATATTATATAGTCTATGAACCCAGATCATCGCTTAAAGGGCAGGCTGTAGCATATTTTATAGCGGAGTTCACCTATCCTGATATCTCCGAAGAACAAAAGTTGCTCGCTGATCAACCTGTGGATGTTACAGGATCAACAAACACAGGCTCAAACCAATTCCGATTGGTAAAAGGGCGTGTGGATGTTACAGGATGTGACGTAGAGATTATTGTGAGGACTCTAGATGAGAAACAAGAGTTGCTCGCTGATCAACCTGTGGATGTAACAGGATCAACAAACACTAGCTCAGACAAACTCCGATTGGTAAAAGGGCAAGTGGATGTTACAAGATCATTGACTTCGGGCTCAGACCAACTTTGGTTAGTAAAAGGGCAAGAAGAAATGATCAACGAAGAGCAAAAAAAATTTGAGGAGGAAAGGAAGCAACAAATATTTCACCGAGGAACTCTAACTGATCAGAAATTCGAAGTAAGTTACCTATATGGAGACTATATGTAGATGGCTCATCTTGCACTGCAGGATGCGACGCGGGGATAGTTTTGAGCACTCCGGATAAGGTCGATATGGAATACGCCTTGCATTTACAATTCAAAGCTTCCAACAAAGAGGCTGAGTATGAAGCCATGATTGCATGACTTAGTTTGGCCAAAATTATGGAGGCGCAACAGGTCATTGTTTTCAGTGATTCTCAATTGATCATAAACCAAATGATGGGAATATATGCAATTAGAGGAGAATTAATGATCAGATATCATGCAAAGGCAAAGGAGCTGGTGTCAGAATTTGCCGCTATTTAGCTGGTCAGAATACCAAGAATGGAGAATACGAGAGCAGACGCCCTAGCTCGACTAGCATCAGCTACTCGCACCGAGCTATGACGAACAATCTCAATTGAAGTGTTAGCTGGTCGGAGCATAGATGAAGATCTGACGATGAACTTTATCACCCTTGATTTAGGACCATCTTGGATGGATTCCATCAGGGCGTATATCGAGGAGGGAGAATTGCCAATTGACAAGCTCGCTGCCAAAAAAATGAAGTTTAAAGTTGCTCGGTATGTATTAACTAATGGTGTTTTATATAGACGAGGAATTATGGCAGGTTTGCAGAGATGTGTACACCACTTAGAGGTGAAATAATTAATTGAAGAGATCCACGAAGGGTCTTGTGGAGCACATGTAGCAGGTCAGACGCTTTGACAAAGGGTAATGACGCAAGGATACTACTGGCCGACAATGAGGGCTGAATGTATAGCCTACGCCAAGAAGTGTGATAAGTGCCAGCGTTTTTCATCCATCCGAAGAACTCCACAAGCATTTTTAAGACCCATAACTTCCCCTTGGCCATTTGCTATGTGGGGAATTGACTTGGTTGGGCCACTGCCAACGACCCGAGGAAGGTTTAAGTACCTCG
Organism: Sambucus nigra; assembly: GCA_949130495.1. Taxonomy (NCBI): domain Eukaryota; kingdom Viridiplantae; phylum Streptophyta; class Magnoliopsida; order Dipsacales; family Adoxaceae; genus Sambucus; species Sambucus nigra. The sequence continues at coordinate 187,535,945 of OX422220.1, forward strand.
TCGTTGCAGTGGATTATTTTACTAAATGGGTAGAAGTTGAGCCACTCATTGACATGAGGTACGAGAAGGTGTACCAATTTGTTTGGAAGAACATCATTTGTCGATATGGTCTACCTCATGTCTTCATCACAGACCATGGAACACAATTTGATAACGAGGAGTTTGCCGCCTATTGTCATCAGTCAAACATTTTGAAGGTCCACTCAGCACCAGGCCATCCTCAAAGCAATGGACAAACTGAAGTGACAAATAGAACGCTACTAAATGGCTTGAAGAAAAGACTGGATGATGCAAAATCGAATTGGATCAATGAGCTACAAATTGTACTCTGGGCTTACCGAACTACTCCCCGAGTAGCAACTGGAGAAACACCATATATGCTAGCGTTTGGAACTAAAGCTGTTATACCTGCCGAGTTGGGCCTCCCAACACACAGGGTAGTAAATTTTAATTCCCCTGTCAGTGACTTAATGAGAAGATTGGATTTAGGCATGCTCGAGGAAGTTAGAGAAGAAGGAGCCATCAGAAATACTGCTTACCAGCAGCGAACAGCTTTGTTTTACAACAAAAGGGTGAAGAAGTGCGACCTGAAGGAAGGAGACTATGTGCTAAAGAAAGTAATTCAAAAGCACAATAAGCTGGAAGTAAACTGGCATGGACCATACCGAGTTACAGAAGTTGTTCGACTAGGAACTTATCGAATAGCAACTTTAGAAGGCGAGGTGTTTAAGAATGCATGGAACACAGAGCACCTACTCAAGTATTATCAGTGATGTATATGTAACATAGTTCCGTCAGTATGAATAAAATAATGATATTCTGCTAAAGTCTCTCCTTTTATTGAGAATTTTTTGGGGAATACTAGTGCTACACACTACTCAGCAAAACTCGGCAGAGCTCAGACTACTCAGCAGCAAAATATTCCTAAAAATGCCAACTTCGGTTGGTTAGGAAACAAAATATTCCTAAAAATTCCAGCCTCGGTTGGTTAGGAAACAAAATATTCCTAAAAATGCCAACCTCAGTTGGTTAGGAAACAAAATACTTCTAAAAATGCCAACTTCGGTTGGTTAGGAAACAAAATATTCCTAAAAATGCCAACCTCGGTTGGTTAGGAAACAAAATATTCCTAAAAATGCCAACTTCAGTTGGCTAGGAAACAAAATATTCCTAAAAATGCCATCATGTTTGGCTAGGAAACGAAATATTCCTAAAAATGCCAACCTGTTTGGCTAGGAAACGAAATATTCCTAAAAATGCCAACCTTTTTGGGTAGGAAACAAAATATTCCTACAAAAGCCAACCTGTTTGGCTAGGAAACAAAATATTCCTAAAAATGCCAAACTGTTTGGCTAGGAAGCAAAATATTCTCGCAAATGCCAACTTATGATGGTTGGGAGGTAAGATTATTCCAGAAAGTGCAAAAGTTGCTAACTATGGCTGGTCGGGGATAAAAACCCACCAACTCTAGTTGGTCGACAAAGAAAATTTACCGACCTTAGTTAGTCAGAAACATTTAAGAGAAAAGTCTACCAACTATGGCTGGTCGGGGATAAAAACCCACTAACTGTAGTTGGTCAACAAGCATAATTTAACGACCTTGGTTTTAAACATTTTTATACTTCTGACTTTATTATTAAGTGATCGAGCAATATTATTGAAACCTGAAACTTTTTAATTATTACTGAGTTGGTCGACAAACAACACAATACTGTTATTTTTTTTAACAGATATGCATACATATAAAGTGTTTGATAACTATAAGACAATAGCAATCAAGATTTGCAAACAAAAATGAAAGTCTTTCATTGAATTCAAAATAAATTACATTGATAATAAATTACAGTTACATTGGCATGTATACTAACTATTACATCAAAAATTCCTATTCTACTTGTCTCTTCCCCTCTGCTTTTGACACTGGTTCCTCGCCAGTAGGCAGATCATTTAAAGACAGAGGAGAATTGATGAAATTGAGATCCTTCAATATCCTGACATTCATCACGGATGGTCGATCTAGGAGATGCTCGGGACGAGATACCTCGATTTGAGAATGTTGATTGTAGTCACCGAGATACTTTGAAATTAAGCTCCGAGGAATGGCCCGAGCAGGTATCCAATTCATGTCCAAATTGTATGGTGGCACAGGGAAGTCGAGAAACCCGAGATCATGGTAGTCCCATAGATAATGACCTTGTTCGAGCTTCAGCACACCTAAGGCATTCAGACAGCCTTCCTTGTATCCCTCATTGTTGGCATTCTGGATACGATCATCCAAGTGGAATAGTGCTTCGTTGTATCTAGCCATCCATAACTCCCTGGGTTATTTATGGAATTGATATGTTAGCTTTTTTAGTTGCTCGTGGAGATTCTTGATGAAAAACTCCTTATTCTCCAAGACTGACTTCTGCGAAGAGAGCTGTTTTTCTATGTCCTAATCTTCTTTGACATATCAGACAACGCCTGGTCCTTCGCCATTAATTGGAAAGCCTGGTTCTCTAAGGCAGACTGAGTCCTCTGTTCCTTGACAAGAACTCGAGTTGCTCTTGCTCTTCCCCAAGGAGATCTTGATCGACCACGAGAAGATGAAGAGGTGCCATAGCTCTTCAAAGTCTCCAACTCATCCCTCAACTTGGCGTTCTCAACCTCTAAGAACGAAAATCCCTCATCTATCACTAGGATGAAGGCACTAGAAGTGGAAGTTGCAGACTTCAATTGTGACAACTCCTTCTGCAGGTTATTGTTTTCCTTTTCCAGCAACTCAGCAATCTGTCTACATTCTTTGACCTCACTTCTTAAGGTTCTCTCCCTTACATCGTACCCAGCAAAAAGCTTCTCGTAGCCCTTGTCAGCAATGATCTGCTAGTACTTCTTCTCGTACCCCTCATGCAACAAAGTAGTGGATTTTTTGTATTAAAGTTAAAGGTCCTCGAGGGTGCTTTGAAGATCCTCAATCATTTCGTAATAGGCAATGTTATTGGCTACAGCCCTATCAAGAAGACATTTCAGATATTGATATGCTTCCACTGCCTGTTCTGAAGCATCATGACCAAGTATGTCGATAACTTGTGCAGCACTGAGGTCTGTGTGACCAGCCTTAAAGTACTTATTACATTTTCATAGAAACTTTGTATCATGGACAGTTAGCAGTTCCATCCTAGCCAGAAACTAGCAAAGAAAGAAGAGCAATCATTAATAAGAAGAATAAGCAGAGTATGAATGAAAGATACACAACAGTATGCAAAAAAGTTCAAGTTTTATTAGATCATAGTTCAAAGTTACATCTTCTGGGTTACATTTGATAAAGAGAAACAAAATAAAGAGAACCCGAACAACACTACACCTTTTCCTTATCTCCCAAAACCTTCTCGGGAGGATGGGATGAAGAGGTAGGTTGCTTGGAAGGAAGGGATAGTTAATCGGGAAGAATAGGCAGTTTCTCGGAGGAAGAAATGATTTGTTGATTTTCCTCAGCAGCAAGGTGGATGGCTAGGGCATGATCTCCCATCACCATCGAAGATTCTTCAGAGGTAGCTTCGTCCTCTTCTAACTCATTTGGAGTTCGAGGGGGACCAGGGATATGTCTCTGGAAGAGCTCTGAAGACTCGTCGACCTTCATCTCCTGAAGGGCAGTAACCCATCCATCCCTAAAGTACTTGAGACTACCATAGTCCACTTGCGACACCATGGCAGCCAAACCCTTGTTCTACCCCTTATCCCAGCCAGAGCTAAAAGACTTCTTCACTGCCATCTTCCTCTTCAATTTCTTCGAGGATAGCTTCTCGAATAGCAGGTTCTCAGTAGCCTTCAATTTATTTTCTATTTCCTCCTTCTCCCGACCTACTTCCCGAAGTTGAGCCAACTCCTCCTCGGCAACTTTGAGTTTATCTTCAAACTCTCCAGCAGTTTTGAGTCTCTCCTCAAGCTCCTTATTTGCCTTCTCTTGGGCATTTATTCTCTTCTCCAACTCCTTGGAGGCATCAACAACCCGAGCTTTTTCTTGCTCAGAGGAGGCAAACTTCTTCACCCAGATAACTTTGTCATCAGCATATTTCTGTCGAGAATCTGCCAGAGACTTGGTAGCTTCTTCCAGAGCTCCCTCCACACTGGATGAGGAGCAAGAAGCCTTAATCGCTTCATCCTTCTTCAGGATTATGTTAAAGAAGCTCGTTAACTGTGAACAGAAAAAGAAAGCAAGTTAGAAACAGAAATGAGAAAGGAAATATGAAAAATTGAAAGTTAGAAGACTTACAGAAGCAAGGTGACGAGCAGCTGGTGAGGTGACCATGTCCCAAGTAAGGTTCTTTTCTGTACCTTGTACCTCAGGAATGATCGAGGACTTTACCGAGCTCATGGCAGAGCTCGGGGGAACAAAAGTTAGAACCCCAGTTCCAGTAACTAGGGGCTGAGTAATGGTATCGGCCAAATTGACCGAGGAGCTCTTCTTCAGCCTCTTTGGGGGAAAAGGTACAGATTCAACCAAGGAACAACCCTTGTTTTGTGATATCACAATCACCTCTCCAGGAGCAGCAGAACTGCTCGGAGCCACTGCGGGCTTCTAGGCAACTTTAACAGGAGCAGCTGGAGGAGCTGCATCAGTCTTCTTCTTCACCTCCCTTCGGACATCAATCCTACTCCTTTTTACCTCCCCAGAACCGGAGGCAGTTTTCTCAAATAGGGTAGGAGTTCTTCTCTTCTTCATCCTTTCACTTAAAGTAATATGGGATTCAGGCGATGAGCTTGTGAAAGTTGGAACTGGCTCTGATTCACTTATCACTAGACGAGTAGTGAAAGAAGTGGTGTAGCTCTTGTACTGGAGCAGATACGAGGCCGACCTAATGTGCTTGTCGGTAACACTTTGATGAAGACTCCAGATAAGTTTCAAATGCCTTATATTGACATCTGCATCTTTTGGGCACTTTCTCTTGCTATCAACTGCAAATAAATAAACATTGTTATCAGTGGCACATTTTATCAAATACAAAAGAAACATGATTTCAAAATAAATAAAATAAAATAAAAATAACCTATCCCATTGCCATAACGAGGGCATCTAGGACCCTGGTAAACCTCATTTCCAGCTAATGGAGGGTGTTGCCAATTTTTTATGACAACCCCATGTTCAAAATAATCCCTATTGGCATCAGGGAGATTGACTACTAAGGCTCTATTTAAAAATCTAGTTTTTAAGTAAAAAATATTATCATTAACTTCCCATCTATAGCAGTACATGATTTATGGAATTCCTATACGAGTTCCATGGACTTGATTTAATTTATGCACCCCATTAACTATTATCCATGTGTTGGGGACTATTCTCGCAGGAACGACGTCAAAATAATGACAGAATTCCAGACACAAGGGATTTGCTGGAAAAGAAAATCCACACTCAGCAATAAAAACACTGGGGAACCAATGTCCCTCAGCCAAATTGAAATAATCAGAAGGCTCAGAAAGCTCTTCCACGACAACCCAAGAGGGAATGGAAAAATCAAAGCAAAATTTTTCAAGAGACTTAACAGAGTAAACCATGATGATGAATAAAATAAATGAAGAAGAAAGAAGAAGACCTTACAGAAAAATAGTAGAGCTATTGACAACGAACGACGGAAAAGATGAACGCACAAGAGAGTAGGAAGAGACGACGTAAAACTCGAAGATAAAAATTTGAAAGGTAGAAGACGATGGGAGCGTCTTTGAAGTTTAAATACCTTGCCTTGGGAAATGGTGAAGTAATGATTACAAAAAAAGGATGATTATGTTACCGGCGACTAAAAAGATGAAAAGTAGCACGTGAATCAAAGCGGACAACAGCGGCTAAAAAGATGAAAAGTGGCGCGGGAATCAAAGCGGAAAACAACGGCTAAGAAGACGAAAAGTGACGCGGGAATCGAAGCACACAGAAAAGTCCGAAAAAGCATGATTCTATGAATTGGGAAGGAGAAATAAATACAAGGGAAACGCTCCTAAAAAGATGGAAGACTATTTAAAGCTACCATATTCCGAGAAAGAATGTTCCATACTCCTCAAATTTTGAACTATAAAACATTGGGGGCTTCTGTTGATACCAAATTTAATCTGCTGACATGGACCAATCATATGAAGACACATGGCTATCTACATTGAAACATCAAACACTTCCGAGGAACCCACGCGCTCCGAGGAACAAGACTACAACGAAGAAGACTAGTTCCCCAAGGAACTCACAAGCTTCGAGGAACAATGCCTCTCCAAGGAACTCGTGAGTACCGAGAATCTTAGGCTGTCCGAGCAACTCAGGCGGTCCAAGCTGCATCTCGAACAAAGCATTAATAGCTAGATAATCAACAGTTTAACTGATTCATTAAATGATTATCATTCAGACGCACACGCAAAGTGGGCATTAAATGTATTACCCTTTCATATGCATATCATTTAATGTATTACCCTTTCACACTACAGCCTCAGGTCTATAAATACATTGTACAATCCTCATTGTAAAGGGACCTGGATCTGAACCTAGATTTCGAATCTAGAAGGGAATTTCTTGATAGAGCTTATAATCGAGAATTCCCAAACACTGAGTAATAAAGCAACAGTGGACGTACTCCATTCTTATAAGGCTGAACCACTTTAAAATTCTTTGTCTCATTTATTTATCTGTGATTGAATTATTAGAGTAATTTAATTTTTTACATCAACAGTAAGTTATTTAGTATCCTTAATGCCTTGAATATGTCTTCCATGCTTAGTGTAGGAATATTTTATATTGAACTTTTTGAAGAAAACCCATCAAATTTATTGGAGGAACTTTGAATTTGGGTTAGGATTTGCATGTAGTATGATAAGGGACTGATGTAATACTTGAATAGTTACATATGAGGATTTGAAAACGGATTTATGATGAGTATTGGGCATAAGGAAAATTAGGAGTTCATGTGCATAGGGTTTGGAGAAATATTTGAAGATTCATATTAATTCCATGAAAAATTATAAGATTTGACCCTTTAAATATGATAAGGAATGATCTAGGGTGATTAGAAATGGTTTATATACGTTAAAACACAACTTGGATGGTCTTAGGGTCGATTTAGAGGAGAGAAGAATTGAGAAAAAGGGAATTGGGATTTTCTGGGCTGAAACTGCCATATCGTTAGAAGACCTTCCCAGGTAGTTCGAACGACCTCGTTCGAACGAACTTCTAACGAGATGACCGTATGACTTCTAACGAGTTGGTATTTCGTTCGATGACCTTCATTCGAACGAACTCATTCGAACGAGACTTCAAACGAGTTGACAGATTGGCCTTTTTGGCCTGAATTGATTTCTAGTATCCCGTAGACTTTTTTAAATGATGAGATAACCTTCCCTTATTAACTAGTAGGTATAGTTGGGAGATTAGGGTACATTGAGGAGTAAAACTTAGAATACTGTCTTGAGCCGGATGACATTTGTGGGTTGGGAAGAGAGTAACTAATCACGAAGTGAGAATAATTGATAAATTAAATACATATAAACCGGGGACATGTGATTTGTATAACACTAACTGTTGGTATAAGAACGAGAAGTATACCACTAATAAACTATTTTAATATCTAATATGTGTGAATTCTTAGTATATGTAGTTATGTGTTTATGACATACCTATCGTACTTCCTATCATGGGAGGCTGGCGTTCGTTTAGGACCATCTAATCTTTGTCTGCCTACGGGGGGGATTTAGATTGGTACCTCGAGGACATAGGTTAGAGAAGGGCTTATTGAGAAGTTAATAAGTCTTCTGATCATGGGAGAGTAGGTATGTGCGTGCCCCATGTGATGTGAACTATGTTCGCCTCCACTATTTGTGATTGTTGTTAATGAAACGTTTCCTGAGAGATTCAGAATACGAGGTCCTCATGTACGTGATGTACCGTGATTTGATAGCAGAGTATGTGAGCACCGCAACTTAGCCTCGGGGTGCTAGTATTGTATATTTATGGTGAAAATAATATACTATTGATTGAAATGAATAGTCGTGAATAATTGTAGGTATAAGTAATAGTAACGGTTTATAAAGTGAAAATGTAAGATTTATAATATTGAAATACTAAAGTGGGGAAACAGTGTAATAAGGTACAATACTCTATTAAATAGAAGATGTTGGGATTTGAGTTGGATATCATATATAAATGTTAGATTTAGCATTGGACTAGATAGATATGGGATCAACTAGAAATGGGTACGGGTACGATAGGAGTGCACAATTAGTTGAGAGGTGAGGAACTCATGTGAGTGCACACACTATCACGTACTTTATATTCACTCTTTAATGATATTAAACACTTGCATTTTTAAAAATTATTTTCACATTCGATCTCTGACCCGTTTGCTTTCAAATCTATTTTTGTAAAAACGTTTTTAGGTGCCCAGCCACAAGGACACCATGCATAGGAGTTTTATTCAGGTGACGTGCTGTAGCTGTTGTTGAAGTTACAGGACCTTGACAATAGACGCCTCCATTTCTGATCTTGACTCCATTATCAGTTTTTATCATTTGTTGGGCATGTCGCCCATTCCTTTTAGAGACATTTTACTTATTCAAGTATTTCAGACTTTGGGTTGTAATTAATTTTAGTGATGCGGACTTTGTATTTAATTATTTCGGAATTCGGTTTGTTGTGAGATGTTTTCCTCCAGACTCATTATTTAATGGATGGTTATTCTATTGTGACTATATTATTGGCTATGTTAACTTTTCATAATTCATTTATTGCATGTTAATCGGTTTTAATTAAAATGGACAACCTACTTCTTAAATACTAGGTGGTTAGTAATATTAAAATGTTTTCGACAGTGATGTTATGAACTGAACCAACTTGGCATTTTGTATTAATTTAATAAAGGAGTAGCTACCCGGTATTTAATTAGTCGGGGTGTCACAATTACCTTCCAAATTTTATTTAAAATCAATAATTTAAAACTTTACGTAGTTCGTAATTTAAGGATCAACCATCTAACATACTGTAATAAACAATCTAATTAATTAAACATCCAACTAAGTAATCCCAACATTGAAACATAATGGAAAACATCCTGACAGTAATAAATCCAAAGTACAAATACTGGAAATCAAATAGATCATAATATCCGATAAGTAACTGAATAATGGAAAAGGGGGACACATGCCCAACTGAATAAATAGTGCTAGTAGTGGAATCAACAAATGAGGCCGTCTAAACAAAAGGCCTGCAACTCCCACCTAAGCTGCAGCGCGTTCCTTCCAAAGAATCCTATGCAAGACGCCCTGTGGCTGGGCACCTGTAATATATATATATATATATATATATATATATATATATATATATACAAGAGCGAAAAGAAAATGGAAACGGGTCAAAGCCCGATTGTAAAAACGATTTAAAATTTGTTTAACAAGTATTTAAATTGTTTACTAGCCAATGAAACAACATATTAGTTCGGCACTCCCTTGAGAAATTTTCACCCCTCTTCTAATGTGCACGCCTATCGCATTAACCTTCCCAACGGTTTAACTTATCTTATCTTAGGTTTCTTGTAAGATTTAAACTGACAAATTCAATTGTTTAAGAGGTGAATTTCATTTAACAACAAAGTTCTCATTTAAACCTTTTTTACTCATAAAGTTTCTCAGTAACACATTATACTTTTCAAACACTTATTCCCAAAGTGAAATACTTATTCCATTCTTACTTACCATAGACATAACAAGTAGTTCCCAAATCCCAGATTTATATATATATATATATATATATATATATATATTCTAACAGCACCCTACATAATAATTATGGTGTGGGCATACTCTGCGATCCAATCCCCGTATCACTCGTACTAAGGGAAATACAAGTTCGAACTCAGTCTCGAACTGTCTTAACACAAACACAAACAATATTGAGGTGAATCATAAATTCCAAGTCTCTAAGAGGTCAGCACATGCCCCCACGTCTCTTAGGACCGTCTGACTATCGATCCGATAGCCTGTACCAAAGGATTTCTATCTTCTAGGGTACGATTCAATATCCCCCATAAAGGCCCATCGATATAAGACTGTCCTAGCGCGTTAACCTCAGGGATAACAAGTAGCGCGAGCATGATTTTCACATGTATAAAGTATATGCATAATCATAGTCATGTAAATATACTACTATTACCATATCAAATTTAGGTACATATCATAACCCATAATTATGATATTTATCCTTATTTCTCATTATTTAGTTATCACGTATAACGGTTCGTTTCTCACTTTAAATTTGAGGGATTTTTCCAACTCACTACGTAACACTCATGGATTCTTATCTTTCCAAAGTGCAATTTCAGTAGGTACTTATTCATTTTACCACGTACTTCTTTACGAGTCTCACCCTTTAACACATTATTTCCATTTCCCTTAAATGTAATACACCCCCGTGAAATGTTAAATCTCGCCTTCATTCAACGGTTGCTTATATTTCTAAAGTCCTACTAGTCTTATTTATATCTCAAAATATTCTAACTTTCATAACCAAGAAATTTCTAATCATTTAAGTTGGAATGAAATATTTAAAAGGGAATATGAGTTATACAGGAGGGGTCGATCAATCGATGATAGGAGCTCGATCGATCGATGCGTCGATCGATCGATACTCCGGGTTCAATCAATAGATCAAACAGGTATGGCGAATCTGCAAAATAACAGTTACGGGTTCTAACATCCAACATCATCAAAATCGAAACTTTTAACTCCCAAACTCCCAGAAATTTATACCACAAACGTTCTAAACTCAAATGGACAATATTCAACGTAAGGCATGTGAGTTTTCATCAAGAATCATGGATTAAAGTGCCAAAAATTATACAATTCTCATGAACCCTAAAATTTTCTTTAACTTAATTCAAATCATTCTCTTTCCCGAAATTCTGCTTCTAGTCCATCATAAATCCATGGTTCAACCTCTACATGTGAAGTAGATTTCCAGATTATCATTTGTATCACTACAACATGCAATTTCCAATCTTTAACATGGGTTTTCTTTCATAGAAACTCATCCTAATCAACCCTAAACTAACATGAATGACGCATTAACGAAATTAAGAAAGATAAATACTTGCCTGGGAATTTTTTTGGTCTCTAATTTGTGCTGAAATCAGTGTGGTGGTGATCCTCATTACGCGATCTATCGTTTGGCGGCAACGGCGGCGCAAACAGAGGAGTTCTTGGCCTAGAACTCTTTGGAAAGCTCTCTCCTTCCTTCTCCAATGGTAGACACTTATTTTTGGTTGTGTTAACCCTAGAAGGCAACCCTAAGCATCTAATATAACCTTCAATTTTCGTGGGTTTTTAGGCCTAAAAATGTAAAATGTTCAAAACGCCCCCCCGGGGTGTTAATTAGGCCTAAAAATGCCCCGAGACCCAAACTAAACCTACGGGTACATTATTTTGACTATCTCAGCCCATCCGGATACTTTGGCGCACTCAAAATGACTATACGGGTGATTTATAATTTATTCACTTTTATTAATCAACATTTAGTCCCGACACGACACGAGCGCGTCCCGACTTAAATTTCCAAAATTGTCATTTTATTCACTCGTGACATTTAATATAACCAATATCATATATTACTTTACTCATTAGTAATATTCAACAAATTTCCAATGATTACTAACTCTCGTCACGTTAGTAATTATAAAAAAATTAATTAATTTTTGGATTTATATTAAATTAATATCTCATTAAGTTTAGTAAATCCTCAAATTTAGAAAGCAATAAAATACGGGGTATTACAGTTCTGCACATACTCGTGACGTTCCATGCACGACACATCACAATAGCTAGTCGGCTTGATATTTCTAGCAACCCTACACATACTCATGATGCCAACACACCCCCATGTTATTATAGACAGTCAACCTAATTATCATTAGTTTTGCACATACTCGTGACCCAAATTCTTTATATACCTGTTTATTATCTTAGGCATTAATTATCAATTTTCTCAAGTTATCATTATTTTTTATTAGCCGAACCGTATTATTGAGCATAAATTCCCCAAACTACCCTAGTCCCATACCTAGGGGTCTCTAAAATGCAAGTGTATCATATCCTATCCTTTAGGAAGAATACCAAGCAATAGATACTACATAACCTTACACCTAGGCTAACGATCCAATGGAATTCAACCCGACCCCGGAATCATCCATCGGTAAAAACCCATGCTATCTAGTCCCAAACCTATAAAGCGTTATCAATTACTAAGTCATACCAACTACTCTCATACCTAGCAAGTAACTTAAAAATAATGTGAAAACAATAACTATCCCAATCACGTCGTTCTCCCCGATGTGTCAATTAATAACACAATTAACGAATCACATATTGTATATATTGAACTTATCACAACAATTCTTTACATATATGGCAAGATCACTATTTATTCAAATTATGTCCGTTTAATTATAAAATTAATTAAAACAAGTCATTTTCTCATCAATTTATTAAATTTGTATTCACATGCATATTTTTGGGAGCATTCAACTATATAAATATGTACTCAACCAGATGCACATAATTAACATGGTTTTACAAATGAAAATCAATTCATAACATCCCTACGATTTATTCTACATGCGAACGTTATAAATTCTAACGAAATCCCAACCTTTAATCTAAACATGCAAGGGTTTTGAGTTTATTTCTTTTCAAAGATTTGAATAAAATTAGTTCCAAACTTTAGTTTAAACTTCCGCATTTCGTCTTTCCAAATGATTTTTAGAAAACAATAATTATTATTGTTTAGGTAACATTTAAAAGGCATAATACGAAAGGAAAACTATAGAAGGATTCATGCTTGTAAAAATTGTTTGAAGAATCTGATTGGATGGCTGTATTTCTCTCGAAAAAACAACCAAAACACGTTCTTGGGCGATCTTAAGAAATCATTATTTATTTCTTCAAATCTTGGGTTGAAATTTAAGTTTAAAGGGTTTAATTCTGGAAGCAAATAGCATATGAAAATTATGCAAAGTTCTTACTTTGGGAGAAGGATGAATATGTTTAAAAAACCATAAACCTGTCACTTGGTATTTTACTCCAAAACGAATTTTAGTCTTACAAAAATTTTGAATTAAAGAGTTTTATTTTGTAAAACAATGCAAGCGAATCGGTTCACCCCTCCATCTGAACCGGTTCAGATTCCATGACATCCGAATTTCCCATTTATTTTAAAAAATGCAAAACTCTCTTATTTTAATTCCGATTTCAATTGGGATAGAAATAACTTTTTATATAAATCAAGAAATGAATTTTTTAATATGAAAATAACTAATTTCCAAATTAAATATTTTTACCCAAAATTTTAAATTCCCAACAAATTTTTATTCTTTAAAAACACGAGTGCTACTTACTTCCCCACTACCAGAGGCATTTTGTTCTCAAAATTCGATGAAGCGTAAATGCGCAAAATAAAATAAGGCTCACATATTCCTACCCGTAGAGTGCCACGATTGGTCTCTCATACACCTGGTCCTACTTGCACCGACCCCGTGAACAAAATTTAAAATATATACATATCTTGACTATAAATATTTACCAAAAAAAATTACATACCATCCTCTCCCACTTGCCATGCCTTGGCTCTGGCCGAGCCTATCCTACCTGAGGTTGACGATTTTGAACTAAGTAACACATACCCACTGCGGGTTCTACTTGCACTCCCTATACACCTAGTGTTGCCAGTGTCAGAGACCCTTAGACTTTCTAGGCCTATTCTCCTTGGATTTGCGTAATACCCCGTATTTTTAATGACTTTTAAAATGAGTTAAATTAAAAGCTAATGGGATTAATTAGAATTAATTTTAAATTAATTAATTAGGATTAGTCCGAATTTTATATTACTTCTGGTTAATGAAATATATGATTCTGAATAGTATTTAGTGATATCCAAGTAATATATGAATATGATGTTATTTATATTGTCGGGAGTTACTTGAACGGTAATCATAAAACTTTAGTCGGGACGCGGTATGGGACGTGTCGGGACTCATTTAAATAAATAAATAGTAAATATTATTTTATATAAACCTTATGGTCATTTTGAGTGCATCGTTGCATTCAAAAGGGTCAAAATAGTCAGAAAAGTCAATTCGGGTGTTGGATTTGGGTCTCGGGTCACTTTGGAGATGAAAGGACACTCCGAAGCGGCATTTTAGTCATTTTAATTGCGAGATGAATATTAATTTCGGGTTTTTTCTTATTATAAAGGTGATGGATTGGAGGAACGTATGTTCACTTCATTTTATCAGAAAACATTTGAGAGGTCTTAGTGTGAGAGAAAGTGAAGACTTTCTTGGGAGGAGAAGATGTTGCTTAGGAAGGAGGAGACTTTTGGGTTAAGCCAAAGGGGATTAACCACCTTCTACCACCAGCGCCACCACCCGAAAGTCAGCGAAAAATGAGGAAAGGATTATGAACCATCATCACCAAAGGTTTAGACCTACATAATTAAGTCAAGTGTAATTCTTGCTTTATTTTATTGCTTACAATATCCATGCTAGATAGGATAAGAAAGAAGTATGAGTTTACATGATTTAAGGATGAACTATAGAGTTTTTTTTTGAATTTGTTCTTGATATGAAAATTAGATAGAATAAATATGTTTCTATTTAAATGATTTAATCCATGAATTTTGGGTTCCAAATGATAGAAGAAGTCTGAGTTATTATGATTTTTGGAGAAATAAGAACCTATGAGAATTCTGGGAATAATAGGATTTAATCCAAACAATTTGATGATTTTAGTTTGTTTGATTATTAGAAACTGATCATATATCTTGCCATATCATTTGAGATTAATTAGGAGAAGTTTTGGATTCATTTGTGATGGTTTTGATGAGAAAGAAAATGGATAAAACGCATGAAAAAAAATGTTCAAAATCATGAACATTGTATGATAATTTTAGGACTGTTTTAAGAGGAAATTGAGAGTGTGCCCGCGTTTTGTTTTATGAAATCTTGTTCTGCAGAACTCTACAATTTTAAGTTTTTTCAAAATCAGAGCAAAAAAGCCTCAAAATTGTAATTTTATATTTCTGGCATATTGTACTCTTATCGAAAAAAAATGGAATATGGTAATTTGGCCCATGTTGAGATTTTATTAATTTTGGTAAATTAACAAGGAGAGAGGGACTTGGGTTAATGTTGCAAAAATTATTGGGATTTGAGGATTAAATTTTTGTGAGAGATATCTATAAAATTATATTAAGATTTAGAGGAGAATAATCGTCATATCAAGTATGGGTAATATTGATGATATATTTACAGGTACTTGGGTCGGATAAGATTTCATGTGAGTGATAACGACTTAAAAAAAGATGATAATCATGATTACAAGTGTGGGTAGTAATTAATAAATACGATAGGTACTTGTGATTGGATGAATTCCTAATATGATATAGGTAGTGTTAGTACCCAATTTTATATAGGTAGATGATAATGCCTATTTCATTGATTCATAATTTATGTGTATGACATACCTAGCTTACTTGCTATCGACGGGATGTATATGCATGAGGGAAGTCGTATCCTGATGAACATATGGGACCTTCGACTTGTCGCTCGAGAACATAGGACTTAGGTCGATTCCCATTAGTGAGAACAATGGTATACAATGGTCATTTGGGTGAGTAGGTATGTAAGTAGCTTGGGTCACCCCGCCCAATAAAATACCGGGTGAGCAGTCCTATACCAAATTAAAACAGGAATCTCAGTTGGATCATCCTTAGCATCACTGTCGAAAACTTTTTAAAACCTACTAACCACCTAGTATTTCAAAAGATGGTTCCAATTTTAAGTTTATAATTACACAAAACAGTACATGCAGAAATAAATATAAACCATTCACACAACTGAATGAAAATAAATCGAAACATTAATTAAACAATTTGCCAAAAAAACACCATCAACCACCAAAGTGTAATAATCCAATACAAATATTCAACACCTGAATAAAATACATCTGAAAACTGTACCGAGAAGTCTGGGTGACAAGCCCTAAATAAAACTGAGACTGATAAATGATTCCTACTCTAGGAATGAATGAATGATGCGTTTAATCCAAACTCCTGCTAGCATCCACATATGCCGCAGCTCCGTGTCCTTGGAATAGAATATCAATCCTGGCGTCCCTGTGGCTGGACACCTAAAAGGTTTTGAAAATAGTTTTATAGCAAGGGTTTGGAACCCAAAACATTTTGAAAATATTTAGCAAGTGAATTAAGTGCAGTGATTTAAAATTCATGAATGTGCTTCATATTTAAGTTAGTGTCGCACTCCCCTGTGGACATTCTCACCCCTCCACTATTGTGCACACCTACCGGTTACCTTAACCCCACCTAGTTGTACTACCCCATCCAACTAATCCTGATATAACCTTCCCCTGCCATACTACTCTAACCCGAGTATAATGATTCTTGAATTATAAGTTATCTCACAATTAACTTAATTAATTCCTCTTAAATAGTAGCATCTAACCGTGTCACAAGTTATATAAAGTAAACACATCACACACTGTATTACTACCCGTATATAATATTTACTACCATTATATACGTACCTTTACCACAATATCCACACACATAACATACGTATATCCATCCCTTCAAGTATAACCTCGCCGGATGATTCCCTCTAAAATGCTATCTCACTAGGTGTACTCACAAAACCTAGTTCCCCAAGTTGGGATCGCTCACCAACTTGGCCCAAAATATAAACGTAGTGTAGGCGGTCATATTCCATCCCTGAAAGTGAGATAAATCCCTCACCCATATATATCGGACGCTATGACCTGGGGATATACTCGCCCTACTCCTCAAGCTATGAGATTCACCCACATCGCGCAACCTCCCTTGATAGCACTGGAGTATATAAATTGAATAAATATCTAGTCATGGATATTTAATGTCACACACAATGTATGCACATATATATATATACTATCACTACACCGTATATATATATAATATAAACCCCGGCTTTACCGTGTACTCAAAATCCCGTACACAGCCTGTAATTTCCTGAGTCTCTGGCCCGACTCAACATAATTAATTTTTCTTACTTAATAATTTATCATTTTCCCGAGTCTATGGTCCGACTCTAATATAATTAATTTATGCATCAATTAATATAATACTTTCCCCGAGTCTATGGTCCGACTCTAATTAAATTAATTAACACACCCATTAATTTAATACCTCCCCGACTCTATCGTCCAACTCTAATTAAATTAATTAACACCCTTATTAATTTAATACCTCCCCGAGTCAACAATCCGACTCTAATTAAATTAATTAACACACTTATTAATTTAATACCTCCCCGAGTCTACAATCCGACTCTAATTAAATTAATTAACACCCTTATTAATTTGATACCTCCCCGAGTCTACAATCCGACTCTAATTAAATTAATTAACACACTTATTAAATTAATACCTCCCCGAGTCTACAATCCGACTCTAATTTAATTAATTAACACACTTATTAATTTAATACCTCACCGAGTCTACAATCCGACTCTAATTAAATTAATTAACACACTTATTAATTTAATACCTCCCCGAGTCTACAATCCGACTCTATTTAAATTAATTTACAAGTTAATTGATTTACACAAATTCAAGTCTTTGATCTAACTCTAATATAATTAATTTACACATTAATTAATCAACACAAATACGAGTCTGTGGTCTGACTATAATATAAGTAATTTACACATTAATTTAATCCTACCCGAGTCTACAATCCGGCTCTAATCAAATTAATTATCACACTTATTAATTTAATACTACCCGAGTCTACAATCCGACTCTAATTAAGTTAATTATCACACTTATTAATTTAATAACTTGGTGTCACCCAACCATTATCCCCGGACTCACTTACTTGGCCCGTAACTTAATATTTTTCCGAGTCTATGTTCTGACTCCAAATTAATTAATCTCTCTCTCTCTCAATAATTAATTTAATACTTTGGTGTGACTAAACAAAAATACCCGGACTCGCTCACTTGGTCCATTTTACATCTCAAAATTTCATACCCACATATTCGCCCACAATGTGTCATATATTCATCTCCATAAATTCCCCCAATTATATTTACCTATAATTATCAACATACCCAGACTCGCTCGCTTAGTCCATTTTTAACATGAAAAATCATCCCAAAAGTCTTTTTCTCAATAATTATTCTCATGTATTAAAAACTGGCGGCACTGACAGAATTCCTGTAGCTTCGATCGATCGAATCCCCTGGGTCAATCGATCGATCATTCCAGTGTTAATCTCCTCCAATCCTCTATCAGCCATGGACGAAACCTAAAGCTTTGATTCTCAATCTAAATCCTTACTCAAACACAATTAACATATACTCATTATGAGAGAAGGGTCTAAACATCCCACACACCTTAATTAATCAACAAAATCCATTAATTTCAAGGTTTTCCCGATTTGGGTATTATCCGAGTTTCAAATCCCCAATACGAATTTCATTCACATTATCAGCAATTAATCCTTTATTCTCACCGGTTTTTAACATTCAATTCATTCCTCTACATTCTAGAATCCTAAACACAATTAATCTCACCCTTAATCCCATTAAGGTATATTAATTTCCAAATATCCAATTTAAATTTTGGTCACACAACCAAAAGAAAATTTTGATTTACACATCACTATGATATGAATTCATTATCATCAATTTAGAAATCACAACAGTTAACCACTTGCTTGGAATTGTTCGTAGTGTCTGATCCGTTGGTGTAGTCCCTTAATTTGGCTCCAATATCCCCAATTTGGCTCTTGATTTGCTTTCCCCTAATTTCCTTCTCAAGCACTAGGCTTAGAGTTGAGTTGACTGCCATTCCCTAATCTCTCAATTAGGTTAAAAACATCCAATCCCGTTTTTGGCCATGTGGGTCTAATTAAAAAGGCCCAACTCACCCCGTTTGCTCCCGGCTATGCCCAAAAATACCCCGAGACCCAATTACTACCCCCGGGTACTCTTTTCTGACTATCTCGACCCATCCAGACGCAGCCGCGCTCTCAGAATTTCCATCCGAAATACTTTTTGACATTTTCAAATTTCGTCCTCAAAATGCGACACACCAGATTTCGAACCATTTGAACTTAAAGTCGCCAATTATAATTCATTTGGCTAACTCAATTAAATTCTCCAACTCATGAATTTAAGTTTCTCCAAATTTAAATATTTTTATAACTCCCAAAAATAATTAAATATTTAATCCTCAAAATTACGTGGTGTTACACCCTAAAGGATTAGGACTGTGTTCACCTCCAATATTTGTGGTTGATATTTGTGGTTTGAGGAATCTTTACCCAACTTAAAGTCCCCTATATGGCGACAAGCTACACTCGGAGATGATAGCAGAGTAATGCATGCACTCCAGTTATGTCTCGGGGTGCCGTATTCTATTATATATATGTATATATAAATAATGAATTGAACAAATATGTATATACTAGTTAGATCTATCTACTTTGTGAATTAAGTAGAATTGAAAGATAATAGTATCTAATTAATTAAGCATGATAATGCTTAATTATGCTGAATAAATAACAAGGCTTATCCATGTTGAATATTATTATATATATGTAAATTATGCGGAATAGATATGGGCTATGATTAGTTGATATAGTTATGAACTAGTTAGATTGGAGCATAGTAACTAGTATGATTTAGAGGTACGTTAGGTGTGCATTCTAGATTAGACGTGAGAATCTCAAGAGAGAGCCTGGTAATCTAACATGTAAATTATAAGTGATAAATATTGAAATTATTCACATGATGTTTTCAAAACTATTTTTACCATCGGGCTCTGACCCGTTTCCTTGCATATTCTCTTTTCTCTCTTGTATCTTCTATGTTAGGTGTCCAGCCACAGGGACACCAGCTATAAAGGATTATTATGGTTGACGAGCTATGGAGCTATAGAGTATTCTCTAAACACCTTCATTTATTTGATTCAAGTGATCTTTCATTTAGGGCATGTCGCCCAAGAGGATTTGAGCCATTTCTTTTCTATTTGAGTTAGGATTTTATACTCGTGTCACTGTGTTACATTTACTATTGTTTGGATTTATCTACTGAGATATTTTCTGGAAAGCTTATTTCAGTTGCATTAAAATTCTATTGTGTTATCTTTTCAGTTTATTGTTGTGGTGGAATGGAATGTGTGGAATTATTCAAAATCGTAAAATGAAATTTTATTAAATTAAAATAGGAAAGTTTTTAACACCAGCTTAATTGAGTATTATGTGATTGGAAAATATTTTCGACTGTGATGCTAAGATTAAACCAACTGTATATTCTAATTTAATTGGGTATGGTAATGAACCAACTATATATTCTGATTTAAGAATGAACCCACTATATATTTTGATTTAAGAATGAACCAACTGTATATGGTAAGAATGTCTTCGGGACCAAAGAGAAACTTTCCCTACCTCTCCTAAACCGCGGGACCAGAAATCGAACCCTCTCTCCCATCTCGATATCTCCTAGTGTTTCCATCTGAAAATATTGGAACAAACAAAAATCAGACTTGGATTAACTATGGCTACACATCATGAAAAGGAATCAAAGATAGGTAATGGAAAAGCTAATACATACTCATAACCTATGAGACCTAAGCTATGCTCTGATACAATCTATAACACCATGCGCATTCTGGCTTGCGAGGTGGCCAGCCACCACCAAACATTGTCGGGCGTCACTAAATAAGTTATCATTCTCAACATGTGATAAAAATATAAGACATATTTTTTTCACAATATATAATCAAATTTATCTAACAAATTTAATCTTACATGCAAATTAAAAATCCATCACCATGCTATCTCAAAAATAAATCAAACCCCAAAAATAAAAGAACCCAAAAGAAATAATCCAACTATATATATTTGACTGAAGCCATAAACATCTGTGGAACCGATTGGTTCAGTAAAACCATAAATGAAAGTCTTATAATAAAAGCAAAGGGATGGAACGTAAATCTAAACTACTAAAATAAGTAAATAAATCTCCAAGTGCACTCCCTATAATATTTCCCAATCACTCTTGTGAAATTACTCTACCACTACACCTGAAATTTTAGCCACAGCAATGGGTCAGAGCCAACCTCATGAATACTAGCTACTCCTCCAAATTAAGGTTCGTAATCCCAGACAATAGCATTATACGTGATAAAAATCACAATAGATTATTTTAAATTAAATGATATATATATATATATATATATATATATATATATATATATATATATATATATTAACATGGGAGAAAAAATGACTTACTACTGTGGTGACAATTATCATGCAACACAAATAAATATGAAAGAGGTAGCAACCAAGAAAAGACAAATAAAAAGCCAATCACACAACAACTGGAGTACGTGGTTCAGCAAAGAAGTGCCTACGTCCACGGTGGTTCAGTCAGTGTTATTTCTCTATATTCTGAAGAATAAGTACAGAGAATACCACTTGTCCTCTGCCTCGGACTTAGGGTTTTATTTATACATGTATGTGTTGGAGTAGTGGGGGTGATGGGTTCCTCCTTATTAGCCATCTCCCATACATGGAATCGTGTTTCCCCACAACTTCTCTTCATGGGATCGTGGGGTAATTGGATTAATACGAAGGTGATGGGCCTGGGCTTTGGGCCGCTAGGGAGAGGCTACTCGTCCAGGCCTATGGTGCTAAATTCAGGGTACCACAATTGCCCCTAAATTTGTTGGGCCATCTTTACAGGTCCAATGAATTTAAATAATCAGCTATTATGGTTGATTTCTTTGAAAACTGTGAAGTTACTTTGGCGGCACCCGCTTCGCTATCCGTGCGCTGTGATTAGACTTGAAGGCTCGTTGGAATAAGGCGCATTTCTTTTTGTCGCTTCAGGCTTCTCCAGCAATCTTCCATCTTTTGAGAGCTCTTGCGCTTAGTACCTTCTGTTTTCGATTTCAACTTTCGTTGCTTCTTCGCCATTTGATGTGATCTTCTGTCTTGTAAGTCTCTCGTGCTTTTTGCATTTTATCTTTGGTTTGTAGTTTTTCTTGTATTTTTCCAATGGCTAAGATTGGAAATAGGTCAGTGGCTGAGTTTAGAAAATTCTATAGTATTCCTGAGTGGGTAGAGATTGAGTGTTGTGCCTCGCCTCCTAGGAACGTTAGGGATACAGAGGATGCACATTGGATTCACGTCCTGTTGCTCTCCTAGGGGGGACTTACCTTCCCTCCCAATGATCTGTTTCTGCACTTCTTTAGCTACTTCAGTATTGTACCTGCACAATGTTCGCCTAATGTATGGAAAATAGTGAACGGCGTGCATAGGATAAATCAATTGTATGGCACAAAGTTAGGGCTTGCCGAGGTCTATTTTTGTTACTCCTTTTCTCGAACGAGTTCAGGTGTTCTGTACCTTAAGGCTAGGAGCCCTGATAGGGTATTGGTAGTAAATCTACCTGATTCCCATAAGGACTATTGGCAAGAAGGTTTTCTTATCAGGAATTGGAAACTTTCCCCCCAATTTGAAGGGTCGAGGTCTGAGAGGTTCACTATTCCTTTTTATGGGGAAGAATATATAGGTAGATGCCAGATTATTATTTCAACCTTTGCTGATTTTGCGATTTTTCTAACTTCTCCTTGCTTTTTCTTTTACAGCGAAGATAAAGAACTTGGAGCCTGCTCTCAGCAAGGTTCATATCTCAGAACTGGTGAAAGCTTAGAACATCAGGGAACCCTTGGGTGACGGCGAGCATCCTAGGTCTGCTTCTTTTCTTCTTGAATACAAGAACACAGGCTCCATCTTCATAGCCCGACCTGTGGATACTGATCCAGACTTTGAATCTTCCGAAGAGATTTCTGCTGAGCCCATCCAATTGGACGAAGAAGAGAGCAGCTCGGAGAGTGAGCCTGCAGGTGTTATGAGTAATTTGGGTGGAGGTAGTGCTGATAGTAGCAGTTCTTCGAGTACTACCAGCAGTTCAGGTGAAGAAATGCCTCCCAGGAAGAATTTAATCCGAGATGATGATGATGTGCTTCTTGCACAGAGGTCCAAGAAATCGAAGACTGTCTCCGGGGCCATAGCTACTGGTTCTCGGCCTTCCTCTCAAGAACAAGAGAAGAAGAAGAGAGAGGAGGAGCAGGCGAAGGAGCGGGAGAAGAAAAAGGAGGAGGAGAGGAAGAAGGTGGAAGAGAGAAAGAGGAGGGAGAAAGAAAAGGAGGAGGAGAGGAGGAAGATGGAACTGAGGACCAAAACTGGTCAAGCCTTCGTCCCAGTATCTGCTTTGCCTGAGGGGGATTTGGTGGCCACCTCTCCTCAGCTCGCCCCTGCGCTGCTTGAGAGGGCAGTCCTACCTGCAGATCGTGAGAGGGCGTCAGGGTCTGATCAACTGGCTTTGCAAGCTAGCCAGAGGCTTGCCTTGGTAAGGTTCCTTTTCTAATTCTCAACTTCTTTTAATCCGTTTTGATGGTTTCTTCTTTCTGATCCTTCCTTTGTTTTTTGCAGTTTGTGACTGACTTTGATGTGCACTATCGCTCTCGCGATGAGCTGTTGAGAAGGAACAGCTAGCTGGAGCAGCAGAAGTCTACTCTGATGGCCAGGGGTTCTCAGCTGGAGGCCGATCTAAAGGCTGCTGATGCGGCTCGAGGTTCATCTGCCTCGGCCCTTGCTAATTCTGCTCGCGAGAGAGATAATGCTATCCGGGAGCTCGGCGAGCTGAGGAAGTCGTATGATCAGGTCTGCTCAAGCAAGCTGGACTTTATGGAGAAGAACAGAGTTCTTGCTGAGCAGCTGGAGGCGGAGAAAGCCCAGGCAGCCACTCTTAAAGAAGATTCGTACAATTCTGGCTGGGCTACTGCGTATGAAGACGCCGAGGTTCAGATAGGCTATATTAGCCGTCTGAACTTCAAGAAAGGGTGGAACAAGGCCCTCGTGGCCGCTGGGGTGGATGTTGCATCCCCACTCTTTGACGAGCATTATCCAGGGGCAAAGCCGGTCGTGGATGAGGACCCAGCCCCAACTACTGTAGGCACCAATCTTGTTTCTCGGGCGACTCCTTCTGACGCTCCCTTGGTCGAGGAGGCAGTGGATACCCCTGCAGAGGGTAATGCCCCTGCTGATGCTGATAAAGACAAGGGTCCATCCACCGAGGTTGCTAAGTGATAGGGATTCTTTGTAACTTTTTCCTTTTTTGATCTGATGTAACCTCGCTCATTATCAATGAAAAGACTTTATTTTTGTTTATGCTGATCCCTTTCTTTTCTCTTTATTTTACTTGTATTTGGTTGATGTGGATGACTATATTCCTGTTACCTCCCAATTAGGTAGGACTCTAGGTCCTAATGCAAGCCCTGCAGTTCTCCAGGCTTTTGCTAGGCTTTGCAGGTTTGCTAAGTCAAGGAACCAGAAATATAAGGATCAGTCCGAGATGGTGGCCAAATTGAAGGACAGGCTCCAGGAAATGGAAGAGATCGGAGCTTCAGTGCAAGAAGAAGTTAGCGAGCTTAGAGCAAAGTTACTGGAGGCCATCGAGATCAATCAAGTCGTGGAGTTTCTTCAGCGGGAGAATGACGACCTGAGGCGGGAGGTCTCGAAGCTTAAGGAGCATTCGCCGAGCACCGCTTTGGTAGTCCTACAAGGCTCTTCCTCGTCGCGAGCTGCTCGGCCTCCCCTCCCGCGTACTGGTAGGAGTACGCGGGGTAGGAGTAGAGAAGTTGAGGAGCAGCATGAGAGGGAAATAGAGGAGCTGCACGACGATGTTTGGCGAGCTTAAGTAACTGCTGCTGGGCTCCAGAGGGATGTCACCCGACTACGTCATCTATGCAAGAAGGGCCCTCGCCAAGTGTGGACTGATGGCTATGATCAGGGCTGGCTGGATGCTCCCACAAGATTATCAGAGTTCGAGGAGCTTTCCTTCATCAGGGGATGGTTGAGTGCTCTCAAAGAGCTGCAGGTCCCGAGGAACTCGATATTGTGGTACCGGCACGAGGTGTCTCCCTCTACTCTGATGCCCAATCCATTCAGGCGAGATGATCGATGGATTCCCATCGATGCTATTCCCTGGCGACTACTGGAGTTGGACGGAAATGAGGTTGTTGAGGAGTTCGATCCTGCTCCTGATGACGGGAGGAGAGCTAAGGTCGCTGACTACCTTGCTCGGAGGCTTCCACCTTCTTGATATTTTGTTTTTTAATAATTGTAAATGCTTTGGGCGAGCTTTTGCCGACTAAACATGTACTATTATTGTTTGTAAATATAAAAGATTAATGGAAAGTTTGAGTTTTGGGCGATTTTGCCGACTAAACGTGTTTATCCAATCTTTGTTATATTTTTGCAGCTTCACAATCTTTATCTTGTCATGTGAGTGTCCGCCCAGTCCAGTATTAAGAATACCATTGTGCCCTTTCTTTACCTTTTAGGTCGTGTCGTCACACTCCCTTAGGTCTAAGTGGGGCAATTGGCGAGGACACACCTGTTATTGGATGTCTTCATCCGGTCAGGATTTTGTTTAACCAAAGTAGGTTTGATGCCTAAGAATGCTCTATAGGGCTTCATATATTGCCATGAGCAATGCTAAGAGGTCTGTCATGCTTCATGACGATGACCTGAGGAGGGGTGTTCCCCTGCTATGTCAACCATTATACCTGTGATTTGAAAAGGATGTGCAATAAGATATAATTGTCACTTTTTAGAGAGTGATCAACTGAGAGATTTTCATTGGCGAATAGAGAAATAAACTGTCTTTTTCCCATGATGAGTACAATAAAAGATCTAACAATAGAACTCCTAAAAGTAGAATTTCTTGAGATTAGCTGCGTTCCATGGTCGTGGTATCTCTCTGCCCTCCATCGTTTTCAAATGATAGGCACCTTGCAGATCGTCTCTAATTATCTCATAAGGTCCTTCCCAGTTCGGGCCGAGTTTACCGTCTGATGGCTTCATTGTGTTGCCCAGGACCTTTCTTAGTTAATAGTCCCCAACTTTGAATTTCCTCGGATTGACATTTTTGCTGTAGTGCTTCGCGAGCTGTTGCTGATAGCTCGCTAGTTTTACTAGGGCAAGTTCCCTATGCTCATCGGCCAAGTCAAGTTCAGCGAGCAAAGCCTGATCGTTCGGACCCTGCTCGAAAAGGTCGGATCTCATTATGGGCAATCCTGCTTCTAATGGGATGACCGCTTCCATACCGTATGCTAGTGAGAATGACGTTTGACCTGTGGCTCGCCTAGGAGTCGTTCTGTATGCCCACAGGACATGTGGTAGCTCAGTTGTCCACGCGCCTTTTGCTCGCTCTAACCGCTTCTTCAACCCAGCGATCACTATTTTGTTGGAAGCCTCAGCTTATCCGTTGCTTTGAGGATAAGCTATCGAGCTGAAGTGGTGCCTGATCCCATGTTGGTCGCAGAAGTTCTGAAAGGGGCCACTCTCGAACTGTGTTCCATTATCAGTGATGATGGTTCTGGGGATCCCGAATTGAGTGATTATATTTCTCCATATGAACTTCATCATATCAACATCTCGGATGTTCGCCAGTGGTTCTGCCTCGATCCACTTGGTAAAGTAATCAGTTGCGACCAACAGGTATTTGCGCTTGCCGGCAGCGGTGGGTAGTGGTCCCACGATGTCCATTCCCCACTGGGCGAAAGGCCAGGGGCTGGTCAGGGATTTTAATTCTCTGGGAGGCTGGTGGACCATGGGGGCGTGAAGCTGGGATTTTATGCATCTGCGGACATATACTGCGGAGTCCCTTTGCATATATGGCCACCAGTAACCTTCCTTTATTTCTCGGAACGCTAGAGACCTTCCTCCGACGTGACTCCCGCAGATTCCTTCGTGAAGATCGTGAAGCACTGTCTTGATGTCGCTTGGGTGGACGCATCTAAGGTAGGGGCCGGAGAAAGATCTTTTATACAAGTCTCCTCCCGTGGATAAGTGAAAGCGAGCAGCTTTGACTCTTATCTGGTGGGCAGTCCTCTTATCCTCTGGGAGCGTTCCGTTCTTCAAATAGTCTCTTAAGGGATCCATCCAGCAAGGGGATGGTTCCAATTGGAGTATTTGTTTCGCTTTTGTCAGCTCTCAGTTGGGGTGAATGCTCGGGCAGCTAAGGAAATCGATAGGGATTATCCTTTTAAGGCTGGAATCAACTGCCGAGCTTAGGGCTGCCAAGGCATCAGCGTGGCTGTTCTGCCCCCTGGGAAATTATTGGATGTTGATTTCTTCAAAGTTCTTCATTAAGTTTCTTACTAAGGAGAGGTAGGTTGCCATCCTCCCATCCTTCGCGTTGTAGTCTCCACTTATCTAATTGGAAACTAGTTGCGAGTCTCCGAAAACCTGTAAATGTTTTGCTCTTAGAGTTTGCGCCCTTTGGAGACCTGCAATTAAGGCTTCGTATTCTGCTTCGTTGTTGGATGCTGCAAATCCCAGCCTGATTACTTGCTCGAGGACTGCATTTTCTGGAGTGATGAGAACAATTCCTACTCCTGCCCCCTTTGAGTTGGAGGCTCCGTCAACGAATAGCTTCCAGCTTCCCCCTGTAGCCTGGCTGTTTTGTTCTGTTGGCTTAGGCTGGTCAAAGGGTTCTTCGCTTGTGAATTCAGCTATGAAGTCAGCAAGGATTTGACTCTTGATAGCTGTCCTTGGTTGAAATTGGATGTCAAACCAGCCGAGCTCGACTGACCATTTAGACAGTCTGCCCGATAAATCCACCTTCCTTAGGACAACCTTGAGGGGGTGTGATATAAGGACAATGATCGTGTGAGCTTCGAAGTAATGCTTCAGTTTTCTCGAGGACATTACTAGGGCGAATGCGAGCTTTTCCAATGGCAGGTAGCGCTGCTCGGCGTCTAGTAAGGTTTTTGCTCGCGTAATAGACTGGATGTTGGATCCCTCTAACTTCACACATTAGCGCTGAGCTGATAGTATGGCTGGATACAGAGAGGTAGAGGTACAAAGGGTCCATTTGCTGTGGTATGATAAGCAGTGGAGGGGAGCTTAGGTAGGACTTGAGCTCGTCTAATGCTTGCGAGCAACCTGGGGTCCATTCTACTGTTTTGCTGCATTTTAGGAGTTGGAAGAAGGGCTTGCATCTCAGGGAGGATTTAGAAATGAAACGGTTTAGAGCAGCGAGCATTCCGGTGAGCTTCTGTACATCGCGGATTGTGAGAGGAGGTTGCACTCTTTTGATTGCATCAATCTGGTCCGGATTAGCCTCTATGCCACGCTTGCTGACCAAATACCCAAGAAACTTTCCTGATTGGACACCGAAGGAACACTTGCTCGCGTTGAGTTTCATTCGGTACTTCCTGAGGATTTCAAATGTATTTGACAGGTCCGAGAGGTGATTTTCCTTATCCTTGCTTTTGACGAGCATGTCGTCGATGTAGACCTCCATCGTGTCTCCCATCTGATTCTTGACCATTTTAGTAACCAGCCGCTGATAGGTTGCCCCTGCACTTTTTATCCCAAAAGGCATGACCTTGTAACAGTATAAACCAACCGTCGTGATAAACGCCGTTTTATCCTGATCTGGTGCATACAGGGGAATCTGGTGATAGCCTGAGTATGCGTCCAGGAAACTCATTCGCTCGTGAGCTGCAGTGGCGTCTACTAGTTGGTCTATTTTCGGAAGAGGGAAGCTATCCTTGGGGCAGGCTTTGTTGAGGTCAGTGAAGTCTATGCAAACTCTCCACTTCCCGTTGCTTTTTGGAACTACCACTGGGTTGGATAACCATTTGGGGAATTGCACTTCCCGTATGGATCCTGCATCCAGCAGTTTTTCGACTTCTTGTTCTATTGCTTTGGCTTTCTTGGGAGCAGTTCGTCGTGCCTTCTGTGCTATCGGCTTGAATGTGGGATTGACGTGCAACCGATGGCAGACCATATTGGGATCGATTCCAGGCAGCTCATAGGGTTCCCAAGCGAAAACATCTATGTTGCTTCTGAGTAAGGTTAACAAATCCTTTTGCTCTTGGTCAGTGAGTGAGGTCCCGATCAGGAAGACTCTGCTTTTGTCGCGTTCTCTAGAAATTACTTCTACCAGGTCCTCTACAACACTCTCGGAGGGGAGGAGCCTGGTCTCTTCCACTCCGGGCCTTCCATATTTTAATGGCTATTTGGAAGGGATTGCACCTTCCTCCACTTTCTCACTGGTTTGAACGTCTTTTTTCTCTGGCTTTGGTCGGATGGCCGCTATGAAGCACTTTCTCGCCATCGCCCGGTCGCCATGTATCTCCATCACTCCCCGCTCGGTGACATATTTGAGTTTCTGGTGGTAGGTCGAGGAGACTGCCTTCATTGCATGAAGCCATCCCCTGCTGAGGATGGCTTGATACGGTGAATCGATGTCGACCACCAAGAATTCGATCATTTTTGAAACATTTCCAGCGAGCACTGGTAGTACTATCTTGCCCAGAGGCATGGTCATTTTTCCAGCGAAGCCGACCAGAGGAACAGTGGTTCCCTTTAGGTCGGCGATGTTCAACTTCAATTTTCTGAACAGGTCGATGTACATTACTTCGGATGAGCTTCCTTGATCGACGAGCAGCCTGTCGATATCAAAGTTGGCTATCCTGAGTGTAATGACTAAGGCATCGTGATGTGGGGTCCTCACTCCCACAAGATCTTCATCTGTGAAAACAATATGCTTGTTGTAGTTGATGTCCTCTGCTCGCCGGCGTTTTCCTGCCTGTGATTTCGCTGGATCTATTTGAAAAGCTTGCATTACTGCTGTCAGCTTCTTTACCTCCATCCGAGCTGAGTTGCCCTGGATTTGCTTAACATCAGATACTCCATGGATTACTTCGAATTCGTGTCCGGTGTCGTCTTCTAATACGTTGTCGGGTTTTGCCTCCTTGTGGACAGTCACTCTCTCTACCTTCCTTTCAACAAAGTCATTCAAATGTCCGGATTGGGCCAACTCCTCGAGGTGGGACTTAAGAGCCTTGCAGTGCTCGGTCTTATGCCCTCCCTCTTTGTGGAAGGTGCATCTCAGCGCATTGTTTCTTTTCGATGGGTCTCCTCCCATTTTCCGGGGCCATTTGATGAACGGCTCATCCTCGATCTTAGCGAGAATTTTGTAAATTGGTTCTTTGAAGACGGTGTTGACCGCCTGGAACGACTTTGCAACGTCAGGGCACCCTCCGTTCTTGGGGCCATTCTTGCTCCCATTCTTTCCTCCTTTTTTCTGGTTATCAACTTTCTCACTTCCCTTCGTGGCGAGCTTGGCTCGACCATTTTCACCTACGTTAAGGCGGGTGACATCTTCCACCTTTGCGTATTTCTCAATCCAGACCATCAGGTCATCAATGGTGGTTGCTTCCTTCTTTGTCAAGGACTGGTAAAGGAGGGAAGAGCTAGGTAGCCCAATTTTGAATGAAGCCACTGCCACCTCTTCCGCGCAGTCCTCGACTTCGTTGAATAACTCCCAGTACCTTTTCGTGTAGTCTCGAAGTGTCTCCTGAGGAGTTTTCTTCATCGTCAATAGAGCATCCATCCTTTTGGGATGGGAGCTGCTGGTGATGAACCGGGCCGTAAAGAGCTCGGCCAGGGATTTGAAATTTCTGATGGATCGGTGAGGGAGTTTCTCGAACAATTTTTGGGCCACGTCATGAAGGCTCGAGGGAAAAATACGGCATATCAGTGCATCTCGGTGATTCCAGAGGGTCATAGCCTGCCGGTACTGCCTGACATGATCAATGGGGTCAGTCTTCCCGTCATAAATCTTGAACCTTGGAATAGCAAACTTTTTGGGAGCTTCTTCTTCTTCAATTTCCCTCGTGAAGGGCGATTTCATCTGGGTCTTGAGGGCTCTCCTGGTGAGTTCTCTGGTTGACCTGGTGCCGCGGTGAGCTGGATGTTGGTCCATTTCTCTGCGGACTAGGTTCTGTATGTTGTCGTCGCTGCGAGCAGGGCTCTGATAGCGACGATCTTTTCTCAGTTGCTCGCGGAGGTCGTCGTCTGAGTCTCCACCTTCGGACCCTTGATATTGATGCCTAGGGCTCCTTCCTCGGTTGCGAGATTTGCTCGCCTGAGGGCTAGGAGTGTGATAGGGGCGTCTCCTGGTATCAGGACGTAGTTCTTTTTCCAGTTTTTCCAGTCTTCTTTTCAGGCGAGCATTCTCAGCCTCATACCTGCGAGAAGACTCCCTCTGCTCGTGGAGCCTTGCTTCGTATGCATCGATCAATCTGGATATCTGAGTGGACCTTGCTGGTCCTTGACTTTCTTCTGAGGCTGGCCTTTCTAAGCGAGCCCCTTGATCTGAACGTCGGACTTCAGACCTAATCCTGCGAGGAGCGGGTGACTCCTGAATATCTCCTGCTTGAGGAGCGTTGTTGCTGTGACCAGACATCTTAGATTTTTTCTCGGTGTGGGCTCTTCTCAGGGAAAGATAAACGTTTCCCACAGACGGCGCCAATTGTGGTAACAATTATCATGCAACACAAATAAATATGAAAGAGGTAGCAACCAAGAAAAGACAAATAAAAAACCAATCACACAACAACGGGAGTACGTGGTTCAGTAAAGAAGTGCCTACGTCCACGGTGGTTCAGTCAATGTTATTTCTCTATATTGTGAAGAATAAGTACAGAGAATACCACTTGTCCTCTGGCCCGGACTTAGGGTTTTATTTATACATGTATGTGTTGGAGTAGTGGGGGTGATGGGTTCCTCCTTATTAGCCATCTCCCCTACATGGAATCGTTTTTCCCCACAACTTCTCTTCATGGGATCGTGGGGTAATTGGATTAATACGAAGGTGATGGGCCTGGGCTTTGGGCCGCTAGGGAGAGGCTACTCGTCCAGGCCTATGGTGCTAAATTCAGGGTACCCACAACTACTATCTACCCACATAACTAAGCCACCTCAATCGTTTAATTCAAATTATTCTATTTCAACTATAATTTAAACATTAGATCTTATTCTTACTTTTTTATTTATCTACTTATTCTTATTCATGGACATCATATGGCCTGTGAACCTCTCTAATTGTCCGGGATGCACTTTTGGCGTGCTTAATTTCCAACACATCACACCCATTCCTATCACTATAGTTGGCCAGCCTGATTTTTTTAAGCTCTACACATACTCGTGAGGTTCAATGCATAATACGTCACTTACACAGTCGACCCGATATCTGTCATCCTTACACATACTCGTGACGCAAACAAACCCTGATGTCGTTTTATCCAGTTAACCCAGTTATCGTCAATTTTTCACATACTCGCGATGGAAATTCCTTTTAATACCCCTTAATTACCTTTGTCATTAATTATCAATTTTCTGAAGTTCTCATTATTTTCTATTAGCCACACCCTTTTATCGGGCATAAATTCCTAAAACTACGACTTGTTCCATACCTAGAGGTCACCAGAACGCAAGAGTATCCTAGCCTATAATTTAGGAAGAATACCTACCAATAGCTACTACCTAACGTCGCACCTAGTGTAACGATCCAACGAAAGGACACACAATTCAGCCCCACATAGAAATCATCCATCCATAAAAACCCGCTATATCAAGTCCCGTAATTGGAAAGCATTACCAACAACCAAGACCTACCTATTAGTCCCACACCTAGTAAGAAATCTAAAAATCAGGTGAAAGAAATCACTACCCCAACAATCCCTTCATCCCCGCAGTGTCAATTATTAATACGATTAACGATTCACATATGACATATGTTCAACATATCACAACAATTCTTTAAATTAATTGCAAGATCACTATTTATCCATATTATGTCTGTTTAATTACAACATTAATTAAAACAATTAACTTTCTCATCAATTTAATGAATTTCTATTTGCATGCATATTTTTGGGAGCATACAATAATAAATCTCTACTATACAAGAGGCACATAGTTCACATGGGTTTGCATGTCAAAATCAATTTATAGTATCTTTACAATTTATTCTACATGCGAACGTCATAAATTCTAACATAATCCCAACCTCTTATCTAATCATGTAACGATTTTGGGTCTTAATTTGTATTAAAGATCTGAATAAAATCAGTACCAAACCTTAGTTTTAATTTCACTAACTAGTCTTTTTAATTGATTTTAAGAAAACAATAATTATTAGTGTATAGGCAACATTTAAAGCGCGTAATACCAAAGAAAAACAATAAGAGTATTCACGCTAGTAATAATTTTTGAAGAATCTAATTGGATAGTTGCGTTCCTCTTATGAAAATAACGAAAACAAGTTATTGGACAATCTTGATATATCTTGGTTTAGTTCTTCAAATCTAGGGTTTATAGTTGAGTTTAAAGTCTTTAAGTTTGGAAGAAATGTGAGGATGAAACTTATGGATTGTTCTTGCTTTTGGATAAATCTAAAATGTGTTTTAAAACCCTAAACTCGTCAATTTGTATCTTTATATGGAAAAAAAAATTTAGTCCTAAACAACTCTAGAATCAAAGAGTTTTAATTTTGCAAAATAGTACAAGTGACCTAGTTCGCCCTTCCATTCGAACCGGTTCGGATTCCCTAACATACGAATTTTACTGTTATTTTTTACAAACCAAAACTCTCCTATTTAGACGCCGATTTCAATTTCAATAAAAATACCTTTTCTTATAAATCAAGATCAAAAATTTTAAATATGAAAATAAATAATTACCGAAAAAATTATTTTTACCCAAAATTTCAAATTCCTAACAATTTTTTATGTTTGAAAAGTATGTTGTGTTACATTATAATCCTCTTAATGGGTTTCGCAATCCAAGATATTCTTAGAATATGATCTCAAACTTACTTACACAATGATTTCCTAACATGGGGAGATTTTGATCCAATTAAATTGAATCGCACATATAACAATCAAAGAAAAAAAAATTCAGTAATTCTTAGCCTCATAATTCTTGGTAAAAAGAACCTATGAACGCTTTGCGATGTCTTGAGATTGTGAAAGTCTAATCTAGTCAGCACCAAGACGTAAATCTCAAACGTGGTTTTGTTGATACATTCCTAATTTATATGTTACACTAATCTTATAACAATCAAAGTAGTTACTGAACCATCAATCTTGTTCCTATTGGTAAGATAGACAACTAGGATTATGTAAAAACCCATATATTTTAATACTGGGGTTGATCACGCCCTCACGTTATAAAATATAAGTTGTCAAAATAATTTAAAATATCAGTTTTAACATGTAAAAATGCATCTGAAACAACGTGACATGATATGGGTACTATATTGTAAACCTCAAATCACAACTCATTAATGTATCGTTAAGTAAAACAAAATAAGGAAGATCTCTATAACCATATCCACGAATCTCGATTGAAAAGATAAACTACAAAGTTTCGCTACACAAAACCAACCCAAATAATATGAAAAAATCCAAGCCATGTTATTTGGCCAAAATACTAGTCCAATAAATTCCATTGTATCCAAACTCACATAACTAAAAGTAAACATAGCTATCCAAGAAAAAAAATTACATAAAAAACTACTGAAGATTAAGATTATTCTAGACCTAGCTCATGAAATGTTTCCACGAACATAACCATGTCAAAACCTAAAATGTTCTCAAAGCTTTGCAACTCAAAAGAAGTTATATATGCATATGTCAAGTAAAAAATTATCAAACTTATTATGATTACCAACCATATCAATCGATTCGACATAAGACATAGTAATTAAATTATAATTTCAAAACCTAATTAATATCGTAATTAAATAAACATTAACTTAGAGGCCTCTTATCTCCCTTCCATCTCAAGAACATGCGATACATATACATAAATACCGTCATACAGAATCGGACACCACCATTATCAAGAATATTCAAAAGTATCAAAAAATAGTATAACCCAAAAACAAATACCATTACGAAATAGCACGCCAATGTTATCTAGCATGGCCAAAAATATAAAAATAAACAATTTGTGTGATGCTCGACCAAAATCGTGTAATGAAAATCGGACAGCACTTCATGTTCACATGTTTGAGAATACAACCTTAAAATATAACGCACATATAAGACCCCACTAACCTTTATACGCAACAAGAAAAAGTTTTCTCTCTTCGAAATAGCTCATAACCATATTCATTCACTCATTTCAGTTTAATTAATACCATTATTATCCTATTATCCTTCAATTTTCAACATTCCACTTTAAAGTGACATCACACAGTCACTATATTCCATTAACATAATAATTTTTGTCCATTCTTAACTAATCTCTAGATCACCATTTACATTTTTTTAACTAAATTGTAAGAGATTTATCAAAGTATGCACAAGCATATAACTTAGTGTAACTCTTTAAATTGCTCACACCATATTTTGTTACAACATTTTACTTTAATCATATTTTCTTTTCTTTCAATTGCAAGGTTTTACCTTTTCTTTCAATTCATGCAATTTACTCTTTCTCTTCTAGTTATTTAGCCTAACTTAAGTCTTACATCAAAGTCTTCCCTAATTGAAGACAAGTCCTCTTAATTGAGGCATCAAATGAAGCATAATCTCCTGATATTATCAAAAGGATAAGAATATTAGTTTTCAAGACCATAAATATTAATTGTAATGCTTGCAATGCTAAGTGATCACGAAGGAAAGTGAAAACTTAACGAAAACATATTATATGCATGCCCAATGGGACTCTAGTCTAGATTTGTTGCTATATATTATTAGAATACATCGAAGTGGTGATATAACATAAAATGTTGGTGAACATGGCACAAGTAGCCAAAATATTGCTACGTCAGAACAAATAATTGTTGAGGCAACCCAAGAGTTATGTCCAGTTTCTCATAGTTAGGAGTTAGAAATTCCAACGGCTTCATTGTCCATCAATATTCCAAATACATTAACAATGGGTGTACCAACGTACATGGAAGACCAATTAATCAGTAAATTAAATCCAGCTTTTAATTATTTGGGAACATGGAGCAAAACATTAACACTATTATTACCATGGCGAATAGTAGATTTGATTTTCCTAATAGTGTGACAACCTGTAATCAATCATACACACCACAAATTGGTGTTGATAGAATTACACAATATAACCTCTACCATCCTAGTGATTATAAACATAACATAGGTGAAACAAAATTTTAAAATAACGTAAGGATGCCGAGATACCCTAATACAACTAATTTCGGTGTTAGTAACATAATAAAGGGTTCATGACCACGAAATACTTATCAAGAAATGGGTAATATTAACCCAATAGGGAAAAATTCCTTAATGTAGTTAGGAATAACCAAAGCATATCAAAATTATGTCAACTTAGGCTTTCCAAGAACTTCAAACTATGGGATTATTAATCATCCATTGTTCAAACAAGATCTTTGGGGATAGGAAATGCTAGGAGGATGGATACTCAAATTCCTTAAGTATCATAACCAACACCTTACCATGCACAACATGCTATGCTTCCATAAATACTATGCTTCCATAAATTCCATTACTCTCAGTGAAATAAAATCCTTTGGCAAACCAAGTAACGACCCCGAAAAATAGGCAATTACCTGAGGGGGTTTTGAAAATAGAGACTAGGGACCTGATACATGAATTATGTTGACTAATAGCTTGCCGAGTGAAAACCCCGATTTATAGAAAGCCATATTAAGATTGCAAAAATATGGTTGAACTTCTTAAATTATTCAAATGTTTAACCTTCATTGTATTCTTAGAGTAGGGGAGTAAGTCCAAATTAGAACACAATGTTAGGTTCACTAGTCAATGTTCTGATACATCGTTTACATGGTTAAATGTTTGCCATAAAATTCTCTTCATACTTGGCAAAAATTGAAGATGCGTTCCATTAACTGTTGTCCCAATCTAAACCAAAGATTTCAATGGATAATTTGACAAGGTCAACTTGAAATACTGGTGAAAAGGCTAATGCATTCATAAATATATTCAAAAGGCCTAGGGATATGTGAAAAATAGTCTTACCCGAGTTAGAGTTTATGAAATTGGAACAAAATGGTTTAGAGTTTAGGCTTCACAAAGATTTTACTGCCACAAAATTTAGATATTTTTTGAACTAATTGCGAAGGTATCTAGATGTGAAGATATTTGAGAAGAAGATAATGAGAGGAATATTTTTATTTTACAAACTTATTATAAGGATCCTAACATTGAATTTGATTCTCCAAAATTTTATAGGGACTGAGACTATAACTTGTGAACCCTTTTGTTCTAAAGGATATAATTCTAGACTTGTTTGCACCAAAGTCAAAGGGAAAGATAAAAAATTACTCCTCTAAAATTTGGAAAGATAATTAGATCTTTGACATACTATTGAGCCCAAAATGATAAAAAAAATGGCAATGCTAAAAATCCACGTCGAATTAAAGGGGAAAATGGTTGTAAATAGCATGTTGTGTTTTCATATTCATCCAATGATTCTTTATATTTCGTGATAGGGTGAAACATTTAATTAGGTGGTGTAAGACTAAATACCCTGCAAAAGAGGATATAACAAGGGGTATAGATGAATAGCATTTCCCCAAACTCAAA
This sequence comes from Sambucus nigra, assembly GCA_949130495.1. NCBI lineage: Eukaryota > Viridiplantae > Streptophyta > Magnoliopsida > Dipsacales > Adoxaceae > Sambucus > Sambucus nigra. The sequence continues at coordinate 187,573,478 of OX422220.1, forward strand.
TAATTGGGGACCAATGTTCAATCAATTAAAATTCCTATAAACAAAGGGCACATGGATTTTAGAATGAAGACTAAGGTTGAACCGAAATCTTTAAAGACTAAAATTATTGAAGATATTGACCAAAGGTGATGAAAAAGTGATCATATGTGGTGAGTAATGTGATGAAAAGTGCCAATTGGTGGCTTTGAAGGAAAACATCAATAGAAGAAGAACAACAAAAATGGGAGTAATGTAATATAACCAAAGCCACATTATTTTGAGATAAAAAAAGGTTCAACGTAAGCCCTATAGGAAGTAAAACTATTCCTTGGTAATTTTCATCCCCAAGTTAATGCTAAGATGCCAAGGAATAACCAGCACATCAAACCTCTATTTAAGTTGGCTAAATCTCACCAGCACATGGTAAATTTAGAAACAATGAAGGTTCAAAAGTTTGTCGAACTGGTTAAAGGTGTATGTGACTGGTTTATTATGCAAGACCCAAAAGTTGCTTAATAATTCAATGATATTCTAAAGAGATCAAAGACATTTAAGCCTAAGAATTCCATCTAGAATTAGGAATATGGTGCAGTAGCCTGTATCAAAAAGAAGAAAAACTGATGTGATGATCCATTAAAATTAATAAAGAAAAATCTAAAGGAATTACAAGGCCTCGAAGAGCCCTCTGAGATTGTATGAACTAGTGTATCTCAAGCTTTTGTTTCTTTATCTTTGAAACCAAACCCAAGGTTTCATTGGTAAACAAAGGGAATTCAAACATCCTCAAACATTCTAAAATAAAGTCTAAAGAGATTGGAGAAGACCATGAGCATGTATGAAGGAAGTTGATATGAGGAAAGATCTTTGAATAAAGTGGAAAATGGATAAATAATGGAAATTGATTCCACCACACCATCGCAATAAGATAAAGGATAACAAACAATCCAACTTTACTCCATATCAACCAGTTCCACTTTTATGATCCTCCATAAGAGCTTTGTAGCTGAAGAAGGTCATAAAGTACCTGTCATGGAATTGGATGGAGAACAAGAGTCAGAGGTAGATAATTTTGATATATTTGTCTCCACACATGACATTATATACGAGTTCGAAGAACCTACCTAACATATGTCAAACGATATGAAGCTAGTTTTTTTTATAAAATCTTGGATAAAGGGAGTCCTTATTAATAAAATATTAGTAGATAATGGAACACATGTCAAACTTCCCAGGGCAGAAAAAATTAGAAACAAAATGCTTAATTAGCCCAGACTTTTAATATTATTGCCAGTTTTGTTGGAGATACAAGGTTTACCAAGGGTGTAGTACATGTTAATATTGAAGTAGGGACTAGAAAGTGTAAAAATGTTTTCATTATTACTGAAGGAATATCTAAATTTGATGTTATAAGAGCATGGATTCTATCACTTTCTCATATCTTAGGCCTCATTTAGTTTTTGGCATATGCCTTTATGGATTCTTTCGAGCCGTCATGAAGAATCGATTTTCATCATCTCCAAATTCAGGATCTTCAAAAAATAAAGGTATACATAATTTAGGATTTAAATTTATTCACATTTATATTTGGGAATTTTTTTTATTAAAATCTAGGCACATTTTCTAAACATTTTTTGTCTTCAAAACTTTTAAAAAATCGTGTAAATCATTCCAACGGGGTGCACATCTCGTTCTAACGAAGTTGTAACCTTGTTCGATATTGTCGTTATAAGGTTTCTTCAATCAAACATGCAACGAGGGCTTATTGTTTTATCATGTTTGAAGACCATTTGATCCTTGTCAAAAGATATTAGGTTTCGATTCAAACGACCTTAATGTAATTCAAACGAGAGCCTATTCTTGTTCAAATGAGGTCGTGTTTTTCTTCGACCTAGACTAGTTGCCTCAAAACTTTATCTGCCTTTTAAACACTTGTTTCGTGTAGAAGATTATTGAGAATTTTGCGAATTCGATTTAGGCACACTTGTTACAAAAGTACTCACTTTCTTTAGGTTAAAAAACAATTTTGATTCACCATCATCTCTCCCATTTATATACGTGAATCAATTTAAAACGCTAGATTTATATATTTGAGTTATACTTGTGGGGATATTCTATTTATAGTTGACCCATTGTGGTTCTCAAGAGGATCGATCTTGAAAGGAAGACCAAGACTGATCGATGGATAACAAGGGTAAACCTCCACCTATAGATGACTATAGATTGCGTTGTATTCTGTAGAAGTTTTTGTATGTTGCGTCGTGTAAAACTATTTTTAGTGCAGATAAAATGTTTAACTTAGAAGAGTTTTGTCCTTAAATTTTCTTGATTGTGTTTACATGCATAATTTTATCCTCTTTATCATCTAGTTGATTATTTAGGTTAGTAAAGATAAAATATGGGCTATTGTTTAGGGGAAACATAATTATAAAAATTATCCATTAAGATCGTGGCGCACTCTCAAATTGGTATCAAAGCCCATTGCACAAATTTACTGTGGGATATTTTTTGTAAAATATTTTTCTCTTGATGTCAATTTTTTTTAAATTGTTGATCTTTGAAAAAATTGGTTTTAATGAAAAATTTGTATAATCGAGTGCCCATCTTTAATGGAACTAATTATGTACATTGGAAGGCAAGGAGGAGGTTTACTTTAAAGTCCATAGATGAATGTGTTTAGATTGTTTGTGAAGAAGGGCGGACTCCTCCCACTATCATAGTTGATAAAGTCGTCATCCCAAAATTTGTCTTTTAATTAAAAGAGGACGATTTTAATTGGAGCTACTTTAATTCCCCTGATTTGAGTGCCATCTCATCACCCATCACCCCTAATGAGTTTCGTTGCATTGTTATGTGCACCAATTCTAAAGAAGTTTGAGATACCCTCCAGATCACTCATATGGGTACCAATGTTGTGAAATCTTTTTAGTTGCAGAATCTCACCACACAATTTGAAATGATAACAATAATTGAATCTGAATCTTTTGACGAGGTTTACGCATAACTTTCCGACATAGTTAAGTAGAGTTTCAATTTAGATGAGAGGATACCTGAGACCCATCTAGTTAAGGAAATCTTAAGATTTATTCCCTCCCGCTTTATTCCTAAGGTTATGGTCCTTAATTCACTAAGGAGCTTAGATACTCTTAGGTTAGAGGAACTTAGAGGAGATCTTCATACGTAGAAGATATATATGTTCCTAAAAACTGTTAAGCGTAAGGATAAGGGATACCACTTAAAACCTAGTCTACAAAGAGAGAGGAAGAGTCTAAAAATAGAGAGCAAGCATCAATCAATTCCGAGTTTGATTATGATGTGGATGGTTTGACCATTTTTGCTAAAAATTTCTATAAATTTCTCAAACTTAAAAAGAAAAATACTTCTAAAGATATGAAGAGTTTTGAAAAAGATAAAAAAATTTAAACGGGCAAGAAAAAATTTTGAAAAAGAAAAGAGAGATTTCCCAAAGAAAGATGAGGAGAGATGTTACGAGTTTGAGGGAAATGGTTACAAAGCTCACTAGTGTCCGACTAGGTTGAAACGTCAAGGGAAAGGAAAAGTAGCGTTATCTTAAACATCATGTTTAGTGATAGTGAGGTCGAGTTAGTTAGTCCAGGATAAGAATCACTGCATGGATGTAACTTCACAATATTTATAGCTAGTCTTGTTAGTACATCAGGTGCACCTCACGATGATGAAAAAGATACAAAATATGAACACCTTGATAGTGAGACTAGTCATTTCAAGGAAAGTGGGGGAGAAAATGATTTAAGTGAGAGCAATAATGACCTTCAGCGCGCCTACGCTGAACTTTAAATCGAGTCTTTAAAAATGAATAAACAAAATAAATGTTTAGCTATAAGAGTTTTAGCCTTAGAAAAAGAATTGCACGAGGCAAAATAGAGTAAATCCTCAATGAGGGAATCTTTGGGAGATATAAGAAATGGAACAGGGACTTGAACAATAAGTTGGCTAGTATTATGAGAAATCTCCAAACATTCGTGGCGACCGATGAGAAAAGCCTTTGTATACGAACTTGAAAAAGGTCTCGGATGTTCTCAGGAGGTCAAGGCAATTATCTAGGATACATTAAATAAGGATGGTAAGAATATCCTCATCCTCGCTTTAGGAAATGTTGAGAGGTAAGGAATAGGCTACAATGGTGCATCCACTTCCACAATCACACTCGAGTTGGTTCCCGATTTTATGCTCGATCCTTATGGCCCTCGACTGAATCCCCCTAGGACGCCTAATCCACCTAGAAGAGTTTGACCTAGAAAATCAAATTGAGGGTGACCAAATACATTTAATTTTCCACCTATTGGAACAGGAAAGGTCACCGCTGAGAGTTATTCTATAATTAGGTAGGACTAGTCATACACATATTCATGTAAACCAGTTTAGATACTTTTTTAATCTTATGGAGCAAGTTGAATTCCTAGATACAACTTCCCATAGTTTAATAGAAGAATTTCAATGGATGTCTTTGCCATTTTAGACTTCTTCCAACATTCTTATTATAGTCAGGAATGACAAGAGAAAATAAACGGTTACCACTGCTTGGCTTCCCTAGCGAGCTCTGTGAAAGTGCCTAATATGTGTGTTTTAAACAAAACCAAATTATTAACAAAAAATATCCAACTTCTAATATGCACCAAACCAAGTTGTGAAAACCTAATTCTTACATTAAACCAATTTTATCTTGATTAATCCTAACCATGCATCTAGTGATTAAAACAAGTAAAATAAAGTAAGGAATACTCACAACGCCGGATGTACGAGGAAAAAACCCAAAATAGGAAAACAACCTCGGACGGCCCAAGCCAGACAATCACTAAGAACAATGGTTTTACAAAGACAGATTACCCTTACTCAATGACTCCATCCCCACGGGTCTTGACACCCCTTCTGATCTTCAACCATTCTTCAATAGTTCCCATATAGAAATTCTGTCTACCATGATACCTGTCCACAACACTCGACTCCACAAATCTATTGGTGTTCACCGATTGGCTTAGATTCATCTACGATGTCGAACAAAAAATCCTTCACTTTTCTTCACTGCAAAACCCTACTGTTCAATGATAGAACACACTTCTTGGTGCACCAAGATGACATAAACATATAAGAATGGTAACTCGAATCTTTACAAACTCTAAGGATGTGTTTAATCTTTTAAACCTTAGAAAACATGTGTCAAACTGGTACTGGTTGGGATAATATTTTTCCAAAATGCACACACACGAAACTCTGACACAAACACGCTTTATATTGCAAATAAGCGCCGCCTGGAAAAGAGTGTCGCTCGGAAGAGATTTCCATGTCGTTCGCACAATATGAGCATCTCTCTCGAACGAGCTGACATATCTGTGACACCCCGACTAATTAAATACCGGGTAGCTACTCCTTTATTAAATTAATACAAAATGCCAAGTTGGTTCAGTTCGTAGAATCACTGTCAAAAACGTTTTTAACAAATACTAGCCACCTAATATTTAAAAAGGGAGTGGTCAATTTTAATTAAATCCGATTAACATACAAAAAGTAAAGTATGAAATTCTAACATAACCACCACAACATAGTCACAATAGGATAACCATCAAGTAATGAGTCTTGAGGAAATATTCCTCACAACAATCCGAATACTGAAATAAATAAATACCAAGTCTGCATCACTAAATTAATTACAACCCAAAGTCTGAAATAAATGATAAGTAAAATGTCTCTAAAAGAAATGGGGGGACATGCCCAACCAATGAGAAAATATGATAATGTAATTAAGATAAAAAATGGAGACGACTACTGTCAAGGTCCTGTAACTTCCATAGCAGCTACAGCACGTCACCTGAATAGAACTCCTATGCATGGTGTCCTTGTGGTTGGGCACCTAAAAGGTTTTTACAAAAAATAGATTTGAAAGCAAACGGGTCAGAGCCCGATTATGAAAATAATTTAAAATTTTGCAAGTGTTTAATATCATTAACAGTGAATATAAAGTACATGATAGTGTGTGCACTCACATGAGTTCCTTACCTCTCAACTAATTGTGCACTCCTATCGTACCCGTACCCATTCTAGTTGTTCCCATATCTAACTAGTCTGATACTAAAATCTAACATTTCTATACGATATCTAATTCAATTCCCAACAACTTTTAGTTAACAGAGTGCCATGACTTGCTACACAGTTTCCCATGTTAGTACTACTAATTACTAGATATCTTCCATTTTTACTTTACAAACTATTACTATTATTAATACACACATTTATTCATGAAAATTAATTTTAATTAACCGTATATAATTCTTATCATAAATATACAATACTAGCACCCCGAGGCTAAGCTGCGGTGCTCAAATACTCTGCTATGAAATCCCGGTACATCACATACATGAGGACCACGTATTCCGAATCTCTCAAGAAACGTTTCAATAACAACAATCACAAACAATTGAGGTGAACATAGTTCACATCACATGCGTCACGCACATACATATGCTCCCATGATCAACAGACTAATTTACTTCTCAATAATCCCTTCTCTGACCTATGTCCTCGAGGTACCAATCTAGATCCCCCCGTAGGCACATTAAGATTAGATGGCCCTAAACGAATGCCAACCTCCCATGATAGCAAGTACGGTAGGTATGTTATACACAGATAACTACATATACTAAGCACTCACACATCTTAGATATTTCAATATTTTATTAGTGGTATACTTCTCGTTCTTATACCAACACTTAGTGTTATACAAGTCACAAGTCCCCGGTTTATATGCATTTATGTTATCAACTCTTCTCACGTCGTAAATAGTTACTCGTTTCCCAATCCACAATTGTCACCCGGTTTACTACAAGATTCTAAGTTTTACTCTTCAATGTACCCCAATCTCCCAACTATACCCACTACTTAATAAGGGAAGGTTATCTCATCATTTAAACAAGTCTACGGGATACTAGAAATAAATTCAGGCCAAAAAGGCATTCTGTCAACTCATTAGAAATCTCGTTCGAACGAGCATCGTTCAAACGAAAGTCTTCGAACAAACTACCAACTCGTTAGAAGGGATACTATCATCTCATTATAAGTTCGTTAGAACGAGGATGTTCGAACGACCTGGGCAGGTCTTCTAACGAGATGGCAGTTTCAGCCCTGAAATTCTCAAGTCCGATTTTCTCAATTCTTCTCTTCTCTAAATCAACCCTAAGACCATCCAAGTTATGTTTTAACATATATAAATCATTTCTAATCACCCTAGGTCATTCGTTAACATATTTTAGGGGTCAAATCTTACAAATCATTATGGAGTTTACATAAATCTCCAAATATTTTCCCAAATCCTATGAACATGAACCCATAAATTTATAATGCCCAATTACTCATCATAAATCCGTTTTTAAATCATCATATATAACGATTCGAATATTAAATCATCCCATCATCATTCTACATGCAAATCCTAACCCAAATTCAAAGTTTCTTCATCAATTTCATGGGTTTTCTTCAAAGTTTTCAATATAAGGTAATTCCTACACTAAACATGGAAGACATATTCAATGCACTAAAAATATCAAATCACTTGCCTTAGATTGTTCTTCAGAATTGATGTTGGTGAATGAATCTTGATTCTCTCCTTTCTCTACGAATTTTCTCCCAAGGTTGAAGATGGTGGTTCGGGGTTTCTTTTTGGAACTCTTCAAACTCTCCTATAACTCCCGTAGCCCTCTAACTAATCTAATGCTGATAATGGGCTTAGTGGGTTCCTAAATAATATATAATTAACTTCGAAAATTCGTAGGTTTTAATTCCCATATTTTTAAAATTACCAAAATACCCTTACAGGTTGCCGGTAAAGCCCAAAAATGGCCCGGGACACAAACTAAACCCCCGACTAGAATTTTCAGATTGTTTCGACCCTTCCGGACACGTTGGCGCACTCAAAATGACCATTCGGTTGATAAAAATAAAATTCAATTTTTAATTCAAATAATTTCATACCTGACACGACTGACACGCGCGTCCCAACTAAATTTCTCAAATTGTCGTATTTCAGTCTCGCGACAATTTTAATATTTTCAATATTCATATATTACCATATGTACGCATCATCATCAAATACCAACTCACATCTCGCTAGTATTTATATTCGGATTAATTTCTAATTAATTCTCATTTAATTTAATTAATCTCATAATTAAAAATCAATAAATATACGGGGTATTACAATATCGTTCGAACGACGCTGCATCAATTTGACTTTATTTGAATTTTTGTTTAAAACGTCTCTTTTAAAAGATATCCAAATTGGTCAAACTCTATTTCGAGTATATCAGAATAAAACTAGTGTAAACCTTTTAAAACACTTTTAAAACATTTTAAAATATTTTTGTTTATAAAAATACATCCTTATCTTTTATAGAAACAATTCTGAGCACCAACTATTATACGCATTCATAACCGAGTTATCTCGAAATGCAATTAACTTCGAAGATGATTAAACTTGCACCAATTAAACATTGGCGTGATAAATTCTTTGAATCTTTGCCGCAACTTCTTCAATTTCTTCAATACATCATAGACCAAGTGGGATTGTGACAAAATAAAAACTCCCTATGACATATTACAACCACAATTAATGGAATTAAGTCAAAACAATACATGGAATCAATTGGAAATTTATGTCCTTACAAATCTCCCCCTTTGACTTTTCTGGGACAAAACTAAACTGGTGAAATGCCTAAATCGGGCCGTCAGGCCGTATGACGCCTAAATCCCATCCCATAAATCCAAAATAAAAAATTACAAGACACGGACTAGAATATGTAGCACCAAAAAGCATGAACTATTTGAATGTGATGTAGACTTGAAATCTCGAATCGCTGAAGTATGCCTACACACATGAAACAGACAAACAAATACCCAGTGAGGTATGTATGAATAAATAAAACCAATATATTTATCCAAATGATACTAAACAATAATAGATACCAATATGAATAATCTCTGGAAAATTATTTGTTAAACAATTTGAGCAACAAAATGATACCAATGTGTACTACCAATATGAGATACCAATTTGTAAACATATGTAAACCAAAACAAGCCCAAATATCCCCCCTACATCACATACATCTCTCCCCCTTTTTTGTCTCGAATAGACAATCTGGGGAAAAGTTAAACTAATAAAAATATCTAGCATGGGAGTATAAACCAATATGAATCAATGGGAAATCGCTAGATAATCATGAAACAACTAGGTAAATATGATCAATAATGACAAATAAGTAGCTAGTAAACTAAGGAATCACACAAAAAATATAGCAATCTAATCAGGTGTGATAAATGGACTATATGCAAAATATCAATTTAGAACCAATAAAACCTACATATAAACCAGTCAGTCCAGAAACACTTCTAGCAGTACCAAAAATATACCAATTTAAACCAGTGGATTGCAAAGTAATTAGAAGACACAATCCATCTTGTCGTTCGAATGAGCTAGGGACATCACTCAAACGAGTTGAGGACATTGCTCGAACAAAGTACCGAGGTCGTTCACGTGACATAGGGGTGTCGTTTGATGGAATTCTCGCGACCTTCCAAGTTTTCACATTTTCCCGTAAATATTATATATTTTTGCCCAATGAAATAATTTCCAGAAACAAATAAGTGGAAGGGTCTGATAGTAGAAAAATAGTTTTAAAACAATATGCTTTTAACACAAAACACAAAAAATCATAAAAACTAACAACGTACCGATGTGCTTAAACATGGATATGAAATGAATGGACGTGAAACTACAACAAATGAGTCACAATTCAAACACATCGAAATGATCAAGAATCTCTAATTGATAGCAATCAATCATCAAAATTTATCATATCCATATGATAATAAAAGTTTGATCTTAATGAACTAAACATACTACATGCACACGAATCAATAATTTTGACGATTCTACAAACAATAACGTCAAATTGCAATGTTTAAACATTAGGATTAGTTGTGCAAACCCGTTAAATTTTTAATCCATCCAAACTCCCTCAATAATATCATATTTTCTTTGGAATTAACTAAACTAATTTGGCCCTTTTCTTAGCATATTGCATTTTCTTTTAGGCTCTTTTAAATGGTGGCTTTCACAATGAGTTAATTTTGAACTCTCGCAGCCCTTTCCCGTGAATCACTCATCATTTTTTAATTCAAATCCTCATGGTAAATGGTTCTTACATGCACACTTCTCCGTAAGTCTACTTATGCATAGATGACAAGATTGAGATAAGAATGTCTTACGAAATTCATATATGCAAGAGAAGTCAAACATCCATATAAAATCGTGTATGTGTGCAATGTTGGCATATGTACAAATTCGAATCAAAATGCATATCAACTTCGAAACAACCCCATATAAACAATGGTTAAGATCATTCTATGCATCAATGATAATGACCAAATTTCCTAGCCACACGGATAATGAAACAATGGGGGGGGGGGTCCAAGCACACCAATATGCCACATCAAACATGTGAACTCAAAAACAAAAACCGAAAATCTTTTTGGCTTTTCATATTTTGACTCAAATAAAAGAAAAATCTTTTGGGTCTTTCAAAAGTTTTCAAAAAAAACAAAATCTTTTTGGATTTTTCAAAAAATTTCTCAAAAATAAAATCTTTTTTTATTTTTCAAATAAGACTCAAACAAGTGAAAAAAAAATGCAAAGAGATAGACATGTCATAACACTAGCAAATAATAAACATGATGCAAGGGCTAGTGTATGACAAAACATGCAAGTTACTATGCATAAGAAATAGCAAGAGATGAATCATGTGCATGCATGTGAGAATCAACCAACGAAGCATTTAGGATCTCCAAAATAGATTTTCTAACCCAAACAGGTGTATAACTAACAAAATGGGTTTTGGGAACCAATGGGACACTACATTTAGTCTTCCTAAGGTCTTTTCTAAGATCAAAATAAAAACTCCTAAGGTGACCTTTCCTACCACAATGAGAACATGTGAAAACACGACGAGGAACGGAACCTTTAGGTTGTCCTTTTCTGATACCCGCGGATGTGGTTGACTCTCTAAAACAAACTATGGTTTTATCGTTTACATTCGAACCACTAGAATAAGATAAGCCACGATCATCACTACTCGAGTCATTTAAATCATTTTTCAACTTCAAAACATTCGACTCAAGTAAATGATTAGACTCCTCAAACTTTAGGGACTCCTTCTTTAAATTATCAATTACCCCTAGAAGGTTATCTTGCTCCCCCTCAATGTGAGAAAACTTATCCCTAAGAGTCTTTTCTGGTGCCACAAAATCATTAATCAAATTATTTTCCTCAACGGCACAAACTATAGAATTTTTTAAATCCTCTAACTCTTTTTCTAAAACGAGGACTCTATCATCACTCTCCTCTCTGCCCAATTTAATAAAGTAAAATCTTTAAACAAGGAACTAATCTTCTCACGAAAAATATCTCTTTGAATTTTAAAATTTTGCAACTATTCAATCCTATTTTTGAAACCATAATTTTCTTTCTCCAAAACTTCAATACGTTTTGCAAACTTTAAATTCAAACGTTGTAAATTGTCAAAGCTCAGAGATTCTATCGAGAAAAAACAAATACTTGAGAGATAAACAAAGACACAGGATCACAAGACAAATAAATTATGTTTTCTAGATCTGATACGAATTTGAAAGTGCCCAATATTTGTGTTTTAAACCAAACCAAATTATTACAAAAAATTATCCAACTTTTAATATGCACCAAACCAAGTTGTGAAAACCTAATTCTTACATTAAACCAATTTTATCTTGATTAATCCTAAACATGCATCTAGTGCTTAAAACAAATACAATAAGTAAAGAATACTCACAACACCAGATGTACGAGGAAAAAAACCCAAACAAGAAAACAACCTCGAACGGCCCAAGCCAGACAATCACTAGGAACAAATGTTTTACAAAGACAGATTAGCCTTACTCAATGACTCGATGCCCACGGGTCTTGACGCTCCTTCTGATCTTAAACCATTCTTCAATAGTTCCCATGTAGAAATTCCATCTTCCATGATACTTGTCCACAACCCTCGACTCCATGAATGTCTCGGTGTTCACCAATTGGCTTTAATTCATCTACGATGTCGAACAAGAAATACTTCTCTTTTCTTCATCGCAAAACCCTGTTGTTCAATGATAGAACAAACTTCTTTTTGCAACAAGATCACGTAAACATATAAGAATGATAACTAAGATATTTGCGAACTCTAAGGATGAGTTAAATCTTTTAAACCTTAGAAAACATGTGCCAAACTCGTACTGGATGGTATATTGTTTTTCCAGAATGCACACACACGAAACACTGACACAAACACGCTTTCAATAGCAATTAATCGCCGCCTGGAAAAGAGTGTCGCTCGAAAAAAGATTGCCATGTCGTTCGCAGGACATGAACATCTCTCTTGAACGAGCTGACATATCGTTCGAACGACGCTCCGTCAATTTGACTTTCTTTGACTTTTTTTTAAAACGTCTCTTTTAAAAGAGATCCAAATTAGTCAAACTCTATTTCAAGTATATTAGAATAAAACGCAGTGTAAACCATTTAAAACACTTTTAAAACGTTTTAAAATATTTTTGTTTATAAAAATACATCCTTATCTTTTATAAAAACAATTTCGAGCAACATTAATTATACGCATTCATACCAGAGTGATCTCGGAATGCAATTAATTTTGAAGACGATTAAACTTGCACCAATTAAACTTCGGCATGACAAATTCTTTGAAGCTTTCCCCAACGTCTTCAATTTTTTCAATACGTCACAGACCAAGTGGGATCTTGACAAAATATTATTTTGTTAACGTAATTAAGTCAAAACAATACAGAGACTCAATTGGAAATTTATGTCCTTACACTCTGAATGATCAAAATATTTACCAATGATATTTTGATAGTGGGTGTTATAGGCACATGACAGGTGAGGTCTCATTTTTTATCAACCTTAAGGATAACAAGGAAGGTAAAATTTCCATTAGATATGGGAGTAGATCCTAAATTTTATGATGTGGCCGTATTAAAATATTCAAATTTCCTGATCTAGATGATGTGTTTTAAGTGAAACGGTTGTAAGAGAAATTAATAAACATAAGCCAATTGTGCGATGGAAACTTTGCGATAAAGTTTGACTGGTCATAATGAAATGTTTATAATAAATTTGGTAAACATTTACTACCAAGTGTGAGGAAAGAAGATAATTGTTATGGCATTGTGCCCAAGTTCTCTTTTTTCAACAACAATGCCACAATCTTCACTATGCACCTTTGGAATCAACGACTGGGTCATGTGAAATTTAGAGATGTTGAGAATTAGTTAGAAAGGAGAAAGTTCGCGTCTTACCATCACTTGGGGAACCAAAATCCTCGATTTATTAACCTCATCGACAAAGTAAACAAATTCAAAGTCCCCATCAGAAGTTTAGTAACAATATTATCACCCGTGTTTTGGAGTTGATTCACATGGATCTTATATGTCCTACTGGCACGGAGAGTTTAGCTTGAAAAATATACATTCTTGTGATAGTCGATGAATTTTTTAGATACTTGAATATAGGATTCCTTCAAGAAGCGTTCGATGCAGTTGAGTTCTGTACAACTAAATTTCGTGTCCTATAAAACTAGCACGGTGTCACTATTAATCGGATGTATAGTGATGATTGTACTGAATTTAATGAACTGAAAGTGGATAGTTATTACAATGAAATGGGTATAAATCATGAGTTTTCAATCCTTCTTACTCCTCAGCAAAATAGGATTATTTAGAGGAAGAACATGACGATACAAGAGATGGCTAGATTCATGATTCCTTAGAGATATGTGCCCAAGAATTTTTTGACAAAGGCGGTTAGTACCTCATGACATATGGTGAATATGGTATAACTTCTTCTGCAAATGCTTGACACGCCTTTTGAGTTATGGATAGGGAAGAAGCCTAACCTATCATATTTCTGTTGTAATACCCCATAATTTTAATGACTTTTAAAATGGGATATATTTTAAATTAATGGATTAATTGGATTTTATGACAAAATAATTCATTTGGGTTTTATCCAAACTATGGATATTAAAATGGATGATTCTGAATATTACTTAAATATATTTAGGTAATATATGACTGTGATGATTATTGATATTACTGTGTGATATTAATTAAGTAATTTGAATTTTTAGTCGGATGTGGTATGGGACGTGTCGGGACTAATTTGTTAAATTAAAAAGGGAACTTATTTTTATATCCACCTTATAGTCATTTTGACTGCGTCGTTGCGTCCCGGAGGGTTCAAATAGTCAGAAAAATCTATTTGAATGTTGGTTTTGGGTCTCGGGTCATATGGAGAAGGAGAGACAACCCAAAAGGGTATTTTGGTCATTTTTATAGGGGTGAATAGTGATTTCAAATTTTTTTCCTATTATAAATATTTGGATATTAGTTGTACGTGGGTACATTCATCTCTTGAAGACAAAGTTGAAAGGTCACCTTGTGAGAGAGAGTGAAAGGTTGCTTGGGAGAATAAAAGCTTGCTTGGAAAGGAGAAGAACCAAAGGTCAAAAGTCATTACCACCCACCACCATCGGAAGTTAGCCGGAGAAAGGGAGAACCACCTGTGTTATACAAACCCAAAGGATTAAACCTTCATTAGAGGTAAGTGTTTGATAATTTCAATCTAAGTGTGTATATTGTCCATGTTAGGATAGTTATAAAAAGATGAGATTTTTCATGTTTGGAAGATAAAGATAAAGTTGTTGATTGATTTTTGAAAAATGGAGATATATAGGGATAAAACTCTTGTTGTAGGTAGATAGTAATCCACAAAATAATCTTAAATCTACTGAGGAAATTTTGAAAACTATTGGTGTTCTTGAAGATATTATGTTGATAATTTTCGGGAAAAATAGGACGAATATATGTTTTTAATCAAAATCTTGATGATTCTAGGATGTTTAGAGCATTAGAAATCATTAACATATGTTGTTGTATCATGTAATAAGGATTATAGGTCATTTGGGTTGCAAATATGACGGTTTGAATGATAAAAAATGATGAAACTCGTAGTAGAAGAAATGCAGAAAAACTGGGCTGATATCTGGGCGATAGATCAATCGACCCCCTGCCTTCGATCGATCAACCGCCCCAGAATCTTTAAAGTTGTTTCTTTTTAATGGTTGTTCTTATCTCGAACCTTTTGTAAATCTTTGGTGATTATTAATTGGATATAATGGGACTTAAGAAGGTTCAGTAAGCCATATTTAAGAATCGAATTAATTTGATTGGGATTTATTTTATTAGAATTATGATAATTAAATTGAAAGAAATTTCGATTGCTAGATTCATGTGTTGGATTCTAATTTCTATGCATGAGGATTAAGGATAGGTCCAGTAGGGAAGATTTAACAATACCTGGGTAGCCTTGGGGTTACAATTTTAACATCAAGGATTGAGTTTAAGCTCATTATTATTTGCGCGAGGACTAAGTGTAGTACAAGCGCTTAGTGATATGGCTCCTGGATAGATATGGGAGTTCAGACCACATTTGGTTGAAAGGAGGGATGAGGTTATCCGAGTTGCGTTTTTAAAGTTGACGGACCTCCACGACCGACAAAGTTAAGTAGTAGTGTATTGGAGGGGTTCCTTATTTGGAATTTGCATTGCGAGACGCTCCGCGCATGAACCTTAACAACGTCTAGAGTAGAGAGATGTTATAGGATGCGAGGATGTTGGTTTTGTTGAGAAGTCATATAGTGTGAATGGAACACTATAGACTATGATCCATGTGATGATGGTATTCAATCCTAGTTGATAGAAGATGTGTTTATAAGATATTAGAGACAATCAATTATAACCCTAATTAAGGGGGAGTTTAATTCATGGTAATTTGGGAGATAAGATGATATGGACCAGTAGGATATTAGTGAATTATTACAGAATGAAATGTTGAGGAAAAACCTATTTGAACCTTGAGTAATGAGTGAGGCTCGGGGATAATTAGATTAAAGAAATAAAATCATAATAATTTAATACGTAGGACTTAAAGGGATATAATGCTACGTATGGGAATTATCAAACGTTAATGTGAGTACCTTACTGATATTATATTATCGGTAGATGATAATGCCTATTTGATTGATTGATAATTTATGTGTATGACATACCTAGCTTACTTGCTATCGATGGGGAGGTTTGTGCGTGAGGGCAGTCATATCCTGATGAATCCATGGGATCTTTGATTTGTCACTCAAGAACATAGGTTTATGAAAGACTTATCGGGGAGTTGATAAGTCCGCTGACTGTGGGAACGTAGGTATGTGCATGATCCATGGATACGAGAACTATGTTCGCCTCCAATGTTTGTGTTGATGTTTGTGGTTCGAGGAATCATTACTGAACCTTTAGTCCCCTTTTTGGCGACCAACGATAATGGGACATGGTAGCAGAGTAATGCATTGCACCGCATCTATGACTCAGGGTGTGGTATTATATATGTATATATACATAATGATGAATTAAATGTATGTGTATATAAAGTAGTTAAATGATCTACTATGTGATAATTGTAGATAACGGTGAATAGAGATAGAGTATGGAAATAAGTTAATGAATGTTTATTCTTATAGATTTGGAAAATCTTAATTCATATTAATGAGAAACGATTCATATTATTGAGAATTGTATATGAATGATTATACGACGTATGGTATGGGACATACGGGTTTATGATATGGGATGGAATCATATTGTGGAAACTAGTGAAGGGGAACCATCAACTAGGAGGTAAATATGAAACGTTAAACATGCACTCTAGATGAGAGGTGAGAATTTCAAGTGAGAGTGTGGACACTAACATGTACGTAATAAATGCTTTATTGCACTTGTTAAATACTTTCTATTTTCAAAATCATTTTCACATCGAGCTCTGACCCATTTCCTTGCACATTTTCTTTTCTACTATACCTTATATATCAGGTGTCCAGCAATTGGGACGCCAACCTTAGTGTATTATGACAAGCTATGGAGCTATGGAGTGTTTTCTAGACGCCTATCTTCATTTGATTCACAGTATTGTTTTAGTTAGGGCATGTCGTCCAAAGGAATTCAGTTATCTCTTTTCTATCTGAGTCAAATACTCTAGTATTTGTGTCATTTTAGTACATTTACTATTGATGGGATTACTGTATTGGATTATTACTTGGGAATGTTTATTCCAAATCCATCTAAATTCTTTTGTGTTATCTGTTCGATTATTAGTGTTGTAGAGTTATATGTGTAGGGTTATTTGCAAACTAAAATAGTTTTAGTTGAAATTAAAATTTGGAATGTTTTTAACACCAACTTAATTGGGTATTGGGTGAGTTGTAAATGTTTTTGATAGTGATGCTAAGAATGAGCCAACTGTATGTTCTATTTTAATTTGGTATGGGACTGGACACCCGGTATTTAATTAGTCGTGGTGTTATAGGTGGTATCAGATCATTAAGTTCTAGTGTCCATTAGGATCTGTACGGCTTACTGTGTCTTTATCTTAGCATTCCTTGATGTAGAGCCCTATGTTTAGGATTGTTGATTTCTTTGGTGAGATTTCGTATATATTAGTGAATCTTATTTGCGTGCGGATGGGTTCATACAAGAAGTATGGCAGATGAGGGCCATTGAATGAATAGAGGAGATCGTACATAGGAGGTTATGAAGTATGTTCGAGTATGATGATCGTAGTCGAGGTCACCCCTATTATGGAAAATTGAGGAGAGTCATCAACAGAAGTTCTTAAAATGCAGTAATTGTGTGTGTTACCTAACGAAGGAAATATATTCAAGGGCTTGGGCATATAGTGGAGTGTGGTGACCTAGAACTGAAAATTTGGGGTAAAATTTTTCTTGACTCATCAGAGCAAAGTTATAATAGTGGGAGTCAATAACCACCACCAGCGAATGAGGGTCTTTTTTCTATCTAAGGAATTATGAGGCGTATATTGATTTTTTTGTAGCGATTAATATTTTATGGGCTAAAGGGTTGCTAAACTTAGCCTATAGCACAGTTATTTACGTAGACTCACCGAGGGGTTGTGGGACACCTATATTTTCCATGTCATCATGTGGGTCTGATTTTTATCAGGGAATTACTTACTTTAGACATGTCCGAACATGATGGGACTAGCGGTGTGGATTGACTTGTGGTATATGAGAGCGTATGTACTACTACTAGTCAACATCTTGTCTTTTATAAGAGATTAAATGAGTAGACTTTATTTGAAATTGATAAAACCTATAGAGAGGTTATAAACTATTGACTAAGGACCTGAGGAGTTTCGATGACCAACTACTTTAGGTAGTAGTGTATCAGGGGGGTTCCTTGTTTGGATTTCGCTTGCGAGACACCCCATGCATGAAACTAATAACCGTTGGGAGTCGAAATAAGTTAGGTCCATAGGATATGAGTTTATAACCTTTGCGATAAATTAGAGTATTATGCGGATAATCATATCCATATTATAATGAAAGATATACGAAAGGGTGTATGGGCGCCCTGGATGGTTGGATTGTAGTATTTTTTATAGTCGTGAAATAGTAAGTAGTTGTGACTTCAGGATTTATTTGTTTAATAAGTGAGGATCATTTTTACCAAACTTTGTTACGAGGATGGTATAAGGAAGATTCAATAAAGTTTAGATTCGATTCAATTGGAACTATATGGTGAGACTTGGTGTAGCGTCAATAAGGATATTCAGTAATGTACTATATGGGCAGTACGACATAGATTACTTGCGATGTGAGATGTATACTCAGAGTTGACCTTACCAGTGTGATTTCTCTTTCCGAATTTTGGGACAAAATTATGTTTTAAGGGGGGAAGTATGTAATACCCCGTAATTTTATTGACTTTTAAAATGGGTTATATTTTAAATTAATGGATTAATTGGATTTTATGATAAATTAATTCATTTCGGTTTTATTCGAATTATGGATATTAAAATGGATGATTTTGAATATTATTTAAATATATTTAGCTAATATATGAGTGTGATTATTATTGATATTGTTGTGTGATATTAATTCAGTAATTTGAATTTTTAGTCGGACGCGGTATGAGATGTGTCGGGACTAATTTGTTAAATTAAAAGGGGAACTTATTTTTATATCGACCTTATAGTCATTTTGACTGCGTAGTTCTATCCGGAAGGGTTGAAATAGTCCGAAAAGTCTATTTGGATGTTGGTTTTGGGTCCCAGGTCATATGGAAATGAAAAGAAAACCCAAAAGGGCATTTTGGTCATTTTTATAAGGGTGAATAGTGATTTCGGATTTTTTCCTATTATAAATATTTGGAGATTAGTTGTACGTGGGTACATTCATCTCTTCTACACAAAGTTGAAAGGTCACCTTGTGAGAAAGAGTGAAAGGTTGCTTGGGAGAAGAAAAGCTTGCTTGGAAAGGAGAAGAACCAAAGGTCAAAGGTCACCACCATCCACCACCACCGGAAGTGGATTGGAGGGAGGGAGAACCACCTGTGTTATACGATCCCAAAGGATCAAAACTTCATTAGAGGAAAGTTTTTGATAATTGAAATTTAAGTTTGTATACTGTCCATGTTAAGAGGATAGTTATAAAAATATGAGATTTTTCATGTTTGGAAGATAAAGATAAAGTTGTTGATTGATTTTTGAAAAATGGAGATATATAGGGATCAAACTCATGTTGTAGGTAGATATTAATCCAAGAAATAATCTTAAATCTGTTTAAGAAATTCTGAAAACTATTGGTGTTCTTGAAGATATTATGTTGATAATTTTCTGAAAAAATAGGATGAATATATTTTTTAATTCAAACTCTTGATGATTCTAGGATGTTTAGAGCATTAGAAATCATTCACATATGTTTATGTATCATTTAATAATGATTATAAGTAATTTGGGTTTTAAATATGAAGGTTTGAATGATAAAAAATGACGAAACTCGTAGTAGAAGAAATGCAGAAAAACTGGGCTGATATCTGGACGATCGATCAATCAACCCACTGCCTTCGATCGATCGACCTCCCAGAATCTTTAAAGTTGTTTATTTTTAATGCTTGTTCTTATCCCGAACCTTTTATAAATCTTTGGTGATTATTAATTGGATATAATGGGACTTAGGAAGGTTCAGTAAGCCATAGTTAAGAATCGAATTAATTTGATTAGAATTATTATAATTAAATTGAAAGAAATTTTGGTTGCTAGATTCATGTGTTGGATTCTAATTTGTATGCATGAGGATTAAGGATAGGTCCAGTAGGGGAGATTTAATAATACCTGGGTAGCCTTAGGGTTAAAATTTTAACATCAAGGACTGAGTTTAAGCTCATTATTGATTGCGCGAGAACTGAGTGTAATACAAGTTCTTAGTGATATGGCTCCTGGATAGAGATGGGACTTCATACCAAATTTGGTTGAAAGAGGGGACGAGGTTATACTGGTTGCGTATTAGAAGTTAACGAACCTCCACGACCGAGAATGTTATGTAGTAGGGTATTGGAGGGGTTATTTGTTTGGATCTCGCTTAGCGAGATGCTCCGTGCATGAACCTTAACAATGTCGGGAGTAAAAAGATGTTATAGGATGTGAGGTTATGGGTTTTGTTGAGAAGTCATATAGTTTGAATGAAACACTATAGACTACGAGCCATGTGATGATGGTATTCAATCCTAGTTGATAGAAGATGTGTTTATAAGAGATTAGAAACAATCGGCTATAACCCTAATTAAGGGAGAGTTTAATTCGTGGTAATTCGGGAGATAAAATGATATGGACCAGTAGAATATTAGTGATTTCTTACTGAATAAAATGTTGATGAATAATCTATTTGAACCTTGAGTAATGAGTGAGGGTCGGGGATAATTATATTAAAGAAGTAAAGTAATAATAATTTAATACGTAGGACTTAAAGAGATATAATGCTACGTATGGGAATTATCTAAGGGTAATGTGAGTACCTTATTGATATTATATTATGGGTAGATGATAATGCCTATTTGATTGATTGATAATTTATGGGTATGACATACCTAGTTTACTTGTTATCGATGGGGAGGTTTGCGCGTGAGGGCAGTCATATTCGGTTAAATCCATGGGATCATTGATTTGTCGCTAAAGAACATAGGTCTATGAAAGACTTATTGGGGATTTAATAAGTTCGCTGACTGTGGGAACGTAGGTATGTGCGTGACCCGTGGATACGAGAACTATGTTTGCCTTCAATGTTTGTGTTGATGTTTGTTGTTCGAGGAATCATTACCGAACCTTTAGTCCCCTTTTCCACGACCAGTGATAATGGGACATGATAGCAGAGTAATGCATTGCACCGCAGCTATGACTCGAGGTGTCATATTATATATGTGTATATACATAATGATGAATTAAATGTATGTGTATATAAAGTGGTTAAATGATTTACTATGTGATAATTGTAGATAACGGTGAATAGAGATAGAGTATGGAAATAAGTTAATGAATATTTATTCTTATAGACTTGGAAAAACTTAATTCATATTAATGAGAAATGATTCATATTAATGAGATATGTATATGAATGATTATATGACATATGGTATGGGATATACGGGGTTATGATATGGGATGTAATCATATTATGGAAACTAGTGAAGAGGAACCGTTAAGTAGAAGGTAAATATGAAACGTTAAGCGTGCACTCTAGATGAGAGGTGAGAATAGCAAGTGAGAGTCTGGATACTAACATGTACACAATAAATGCTTTATTGCACTTGTTAAATACTTGTTGTTATCAAAATCATTTTCACATCGGGCTCTGACCCGTTTCCTTGCATATTTTCTTTTCTATTGTACCTTCTATATCAGGTGTCCAGCAACAGGGACACCAACCTTAGTGGATTATGACGAGCTATGGAGCTATGGAGTATTGCTTAGACACCTATCTTCATTTGATTCACAGTATTCTTTTTGTTAGGGCATGTCGCCCAAAGGAATTCAGTTATCTCTTTTCTATCTGAGTTAAATACTCTAGTATTCGTGTCATTTTAATACATTTACTATTGATTGAATTACTGTATTGGATTATTACTTGGGAATGTTTATTCCAAATGCATCTCTGTTCTTTTGTTGTTATCTGTTCGGTTATTAGTGTTGGAAAATAATATGTGTAGTGTTATTTTTAAACTAAAATGGTTTTGTTGAAATTAAAATTTGGAAAGTTTTTAACACCAGCTTAATTGGGTATTGGGTGAGTTTTAAATGTTTTCGACAGTGATGCTAAGAATGTGCCAACTGTATATTTTGTTTTAATTTGGTATGGGACTGTCCACCCGGTATTTAATTAGGCGGGGTGTTACATATGTGTCTTTGCGAGTACATGCTACATCTTGTGTGAAAGAGAGCCTTTTTTAAAGTTTAACTCCAAGAGGGACGTCGGGATATTTTTAGGATATTCATCGATGATTAGGGCTTACTTGGTGTATAATTTGGCTAGGTTTAAGGTTATGAAGTCAATAAACATCTTGATTAGAGATGATGAGACACCATCTTTTATTGCCCCTATCCTGCAATGTGAGAATGATGCACCCCTAGTGACGATCCCATCATTCATTATGCTACCACAGTGGACCCCATTCTTGCTTTGGGGGAGACGTCATCTTTGGTTCGTAAGAGTTACAACGATTCAGCTATACTTGGTCATCCTACACAAGGTGTCAAGACTCATGCTTAGCTAAAAAAATATTGTGAGTTGTCTTTGCTCCACATCCCTACTCAAGCTTGATAATGTGAAATAATTACTCAAAGATGAGGATTGGATCTCATCCATGCAAGAAGAGTTTCTTTAGTTTGAAAATAATGATATCTGATAGTCAGTCCCCAGACCTAGCGATACAAAAGTGATAGTTACCAATACTATTTTAAAGAATAAAATGAAGGAAAATGGTACTGTAGTGAGCAACAAGGCTAGGTTGGTCTCTCTAGGATACACATAGATCGAAGGTGTAGACTTTAAGGAGCCATTAGCTCATGTTGCTAGGATTGAATCCATTTGTTTACTACTCACCATAGCATGTCATTTGCACATCAAGTTTTATCAGAAAAATGTCAAAAGTTCTTTTTTGAATGGCATTCCTATAGGAGGAGGTTTATATGGAACAACCTAAAGATTTTCAAAACCTTAAGAACCTAGGAAACATTGACCGTATTACAAAAGACTTATATGGTTTTAAGTAAGAACCCTGACCTTAGTACTAAAGGCTTACCTCATATCTTTTAGCTCACACCTTCAAGATACAGGGATTAAATAAGACGTTGTTTGTTAGGAGAGATATTGGTGCTATTTTGGTTGCCCAGGTCTATATGACTGATATAGTCTTTCCATAAATGTGCTCCCTCCATGCGCACACTATTAAGGAGGAAATGAAGATTGAGTTTGAGATGAGCATGGTGGGTGAGCTTAGACTCTTGTTAGGTCTTCAGGTTTGTCAGCATGAAGATGGTATATTCATTCCCAATCCATATATGCAAGAGACCTTATGAAGAATTTTGGTTTAGACTTCGCTAAGAATGCATACACCCCTATGAGTTCATCAACAAAGCTTGGCAAAGATGCTTTAGACGAAGACATTGAGCGGACTTTATATCGTAGAACTATAGGTAGTCTTCTTTACCTTACCACTAGTCGACATGATATTTCCTTTAGTGGTTGAGTATGTGTGCGATACAAGGAATCCATAAAAGAATTACACTTGCACTCTCTTAAACGTATTATCAAATATGTGAGTAGGACTCTATAATACTCGCTATTTGGTATTCCTTTGAAACCAATGACCGCTTGTCCACCTATTCAGATGTCAATTGGGTCGGGGATGGTGATTGGTGTAGGATCACTTCATGTGGGTGTTTCTACTTTGGGAGTGCTCTTTTCTCGTGGATGAGCAAGAAGGAACACTCCATATTTTTGTCCATATCGGAGGCTGAGTATAAAGCCACCGGGAGTTGTCGCACGCAACTCTTGTATATGAAGCAAATATTGGAGGATTATGGCGTTTCACATGACACGCTGACTATTTCTTGTGATAGTATATGTGCCATTCACAATTTGTGTATTTTAGTCCAGCATTCGCGTATGAAGCACATTGGGATACGCGAGCACTTTATTCGAGACCTAAGTAAGGGGAAGGTCATGTCCTTGAGACCAATCATCAGTAAGCTTATATTTTCATGAAACCTTTATATGGACTTATATGGACATCGATTCGAGGATCTTAGGAAGTCGTTACGTAATGGCACCATTGACTAAGATTAGATATATTATATAGTATAGGATTCTTTTCACGCTTATTCATATTTATTCATATTACTAGATTTCACTACAATTATATTAACTTTGTATTTTTCTTTCATTTTTTTGATATATTTTTCTAAAAATCGAAAAATATTTTTGTTTTTCTTGATCAATTTTGGAAAAATACAAAAAGATTTTTGGTTTGTTTTTAGAAAAATTGAAAAAGCCAAAAATATTTATTTTTGATAAATTTTTTGAAAAATCGAAAAAGAGTTTTGTAATTTTTTTACATCATATGTGGATGAACATGAATGATTTTTGACTCACCCATTTATTCCATATCCACGTGGACATTTTTTAGGGTTTTGAGACATTACATCATATCATTTTTTGATTAATAACGTGTGATGTAATTATGATGTGATGTGATGAATACTTGCTACATAGTTGACTCTTTCTCACATTTAATGCACACGAGCACAAACTTATTTGAATATTTCACTTACCTTTCACGTGTCGTTCGTAGTGTTTTCATCTCAATCCTGATATTAAAACAAACCAGATGCGATAAAACGAGATAATGAAAGCAGTGCTTTAAGAACCAATGCCCGTATTGTATAAATTGAAAATCATATCTCCGGTAAATGTGCTATCTTTAAAGCAATGGAATCTGACGCGAAATACAAGTTGCCTTTGCGTGAAAAAACACCATTTGAAAAAGTAAAGAGCCCAAAAGATTAAAGGAATAAAAAATAAAAAAAATAAAGTGCCACGTCAATTTCAAAGAACATTGATGCTTCACTACAAATGAGCATTGATTTCTTCAGAACAAAATATTTGAGATAAAAAATTGAATATTTGAGTTTTGTGGGAGCTTAGTCGAAGATCAACGAGTTTGGATGTCCTAAAAATATCTTGTAAAGGCATTACATAGTTTTTGACATTATTGTTGTGAAAACCACTCATGATCTTGATTAGTTGAATAAGTTGAGTCGATTTTACTCGAGTTCACCGTTTTTACACCTCAGATAGACTTCGAGATCTTGCGTTAGTGGTGTCTCATACCCGTGTGCACATATGTTATGTTTGTCTATGTAGATTTTCCCATAGAATGTGTTGGCACACCTACATTTTGTTTCCATGATTACTTTATATTTGTGTTTCTCCATCGTGTCAAATTTTTGTAAAATGATTTTTTATTTAAAAAAATTGAAAAAATTGAAAAACAATTGTGAGGTCTTTTGAGATTATCATTGCGTGATTATTCATTTATCTTTTTTCTGATGATATATTTTTATCCTTTGTGATGTTCCCTATATGTTTCATTATTATTATTATTTACTCCTTGTCTATTTTGGAAAAAATAAAAGGGGGAGGATGAATTACGAATTATGGGGGAGTTTGATTTATGGGGGAACTTTATGTATCTTTATGCATTTTATTTGATATATTTCAAACTCGTTGCATCATGAGGTATTTTCTTTGTTTCATGTGTGTAGGGATTTACATGATCATATTCTGACACCCCGCCTAATTAAATATTGAGTGATCATCCATTTATTAAATTAAAAGAGGTTTCTCATTTGGTTTGATCTCAGCATCACTGTCGAAAACAATATTAATTACTAACCACTTATTAGTTAATTAGGTCAGTGTCAAAATTTTATCTTTAATTACCCAATTTATAATAAAATGTTGAAAACTAAATTAAGATATTCACTCAAATAATATGTCTCAACCATCACATTGAAATAAATAAATAAATATTACCTTGCCGAATAAACCTACGGCTGAAAATCCAAACCCAACTAATAGTCCAACTCATATTAAATAAGTACCACTACAACTGTGAAATGAATAACCAAAGTAAATGATTTCTAAATGGGGCAACATGCCTAACTGAACTAGTGAAATGAAATCCTACACTAGGAATGAAAGGTGGAAGCGTCTAATCAAGTCCGACAAGCCTCCACAATGCTGTAGTAAATCATCCCTAGAATAGATCGTCAAGTCTTGTGTCCATGTCGCTGGACACCTAAAAGGTTTTGGAAAATATTTATAGGAAAGGTTAGAACCAAAACATTTTGAAAAACATTTTCAAGTATTTATCACAATTTAAGAATCAATTATTGATTACATATGCTCGGTTCATGTACACTCTATTAATTTTTCTCACCTCTCAACTATTGTGCACGCCTAACGTTTTCTACTTAGCCCACCTAGCAACTACCCAAGCTTACTAAACGTAAGTATCTATCTCGACTATCAACACCTATAAGTCCCCATACCGCCTACACGGTACGCTATCCTAACTAACATCTCTCATATGTTATTGATATCATAAGTAACATTCTCCATCTCTTGTCATTTAATCATTTAATTTGTTTCACTACTTAATTCATTATTTTTATACACACTATCAAAGTGTCTACTATCACACGTAAGTATAATTATTCAAGCGATTATATATATTTATGTCACTAATATATATAATTACGGTGCCTCTCAAAAGGACGACCGTACAAAAATAAGAATACTTTGATATCAGTCCATGTACCTCTCGCACTAAAATAAGGATTATTGGTTCGACATGTCTCCTCGAACCCAAAATTAAATAACAAACAATGGAGATGAATATAGTTCTAAGCTGCGACACCCCGACTAATTAAATACCGAGTAGCTACTCCTTTATTAAATTGATACAAAATGCCAAGTTAGTTCAGTTCATAGCATCACTGTCGAAAACATTTTAATATTACTAACCACCTAGTATTTGAAAAGTAGGTTGTCCATTTTAATTAAAACCGATTAACATGCAATAACTGAATTATGAAAAGTTAACATAACCAACAATATAGTCACAATAGAATAACCATCCATTAAATAATGAGTCTGGAGGGAAACTCCTCACAACAAACCGAATTCCAAAATAATTAAATATAAAGTCCGCATTAGTAAATTAATTACAACCCAAAGTCTGAAATAATTGAATAAGTAAAATGTCTTTAAAAGGAATGGGCGACATGCCCAACAAATGATAAAAACTGATAATGGAGTCAAGATCAGAAATGGAGTTGTCTACTGTCAAGGTCTCGTACCTTCCACATCAGCTACAACACGTCACCTGAATAAAACTCCTATGCATGGTGTCCTTGTGGCTGGGCACCTAAAAAGGTTTTTTCAAAAATGGATTTGAAAGCAAACGGGTTAGAGCCCGAATGTGAAAATAAATTTTAAAAAATGCAAGTGTTTAATATCAATAAACAGTGAATATACAGTACATGATAGTGTGTGCACTCAATTGAGTTCCTCACCTCTCAACTAATTGTGCACTCCTATCGTACCCGTACCCATTTCTAGTTGCTCTCATATCTATCTAGTCCAATGCTAAATCTAACATTTCTATATGATATCCAACTCAAATCTCAACATCTTCTATTTAATAGAGTATTGTACCTTATTACATAGTTTTCCCCACTATAGTATTTTAATATTATAAATCTTACATTTTCACTTTACAAAAAGTTGCTATTAATTATAACCACAATTATTCACGACTATTCATTTCAATCAGCATTATATTATTCTCGCCATAAATATACAATACTAGCACCCCGAGGCTAAGCTGCGGTGCTCACATACTCTGCTATCAAATCCCGGTACATCACGTACATGAGGACCACGTATTTCGAATCTCTCAGGAAACGTTTCATTAACAACAATCACAAATAGTGGAGGCGAACATAGTTCAAATCACATAGGTCACGCACATACCTACGCTCCCATGATCAACAGACTTATTAACTTCTCAATAAGCCCTTCTCTAACCTATGTCCTCGAGGTACCAATCTAAATCCCCCCGTAGGCCCACAAAGATTAGACGGTCCTAAACGAACGCCAACCTCCCATGATAGCAGGTACGATAGGTATGTCATACACACATAACTACATATACTAAGCATTCACACACCTTAAATATTAAAATATTTTTTTAGTGGTATACTTCTCATTCTTATACCAACACTTAGTGTTATACAAATCACATGTCCCCATTTTATATGTATTTAAGTTATCAATTATTCTCACTTCGTGATTAGTTACTCACTTCCCAATCAACAAATGTCATCCGGCTCAAGACACTATTCTAAGTTTTACTCCTCAATGTACCCAAATCTTCCAACTATACCCACTAGTTAATAAGGTAAGGTTATCTCATCATTTAAATAAGTCTACGGGATACTAGAAATCAATTCAGGCCAAAATGGCCATTCTGTCAACTCGTTAGAAGGTCGTTCGAATGAGTTCATTCGAATGAAGGGCTTCGAACTAAATACCAACTCGTTAGAAGTCATACTGTCATCTCGTTAGAACTTCGTTTGAACTAGGTGGTTCGAACGACGTGGGCAGGTCTTCTGACGAGATGGCAGTTTCAGCCCCGAAAATCCCAATTACATTTTTCCCAATTATCCTGTCCTCTAAATCCACCCTAAGACCATCCAAATTATGTTTTAACGTATATAAACCATTTCTAATCACCCTAGATCATTCCTTATCGTATTTAAAGGGCCAAATCTTACAAATTATCGCGGAATTAATATGAATCTTCAAATATTTCCCAAAACCCTATGAACATGAACTCCAAATTTTCTTATGCCTAATTACTCATCATAAATCCATTTTTAAATCTTCATATATAAGTATTCAAGTATTAAATCAGTCCATTATCATACTACATGCAAATCCTAACCCAAATTCAGGGTTCTCCAAAACATTTCATGGGTTTTCTTCAAAAAGATCAATATAAGACAATTCTTACATTAAGCATGGAAGACATATTCAATGCATTAAAAATACTAAATCACTTGCCTTAGATTGATCTTCAGAATTTGATGTTGAGGGTTGATCTCTCCCCTTTCTCTATAGATTTTCTCCCAAGGTTGAAGATGGTGGTTATGGGTTTTCTCTTAGGAACCTCTTCCAACTCTTCCTATAACTCCCGTAGCCCTATAACTTGTAGAATGATGGTAATGGTCTTAGGGGATTACTAATAATGTATAATTAACTCTTAAAATTCGTAGGCTTTAATTCCCAAAATTTCAAAATTACCAAAATACCCTTTTAAGTTACCGGTATGGTCCAAAAATGCCCTGGGACCCAAACTAAACCCCCGGGTAGTTTTTTCTGACTATTTCAACCCTTCCGGACTCGTTGGCGCACTCAAAATGACCATTCGGTTGATAAAAAAAATCACTTTTTAATTCAAATAATTACATATCCGACGCGACTGACACGCACGTCCCAACTAAATTTACCAAATTATCGTATTTCAGTCTCGCGACAAATTTTAATATTTTCAATATTCATATATTGCCATATATACACTTCATAATCAAATACCAACTAACATCTCATTAGCATTTATATCCGGATTAATTCTCAATTAATTCACATTTAATTGAATTAATCCCTTTAATAAACATCACTAAAATTACGGGGTATTACATACTTCCCCTCTAATAACAGAATTTCGTCCCGAAATTCGAAAAAGTAAGGCATACCTGGAAAAATTTGATACCCTCTAGTGTTCAAAACAAAATATAAAGAAAGTTCCAATCATTAAAGCCCTTGTTCACAACAAGCTTGTTTAACAGACTTGATACCTTATCAGAATACACTTCAATAAATGCACCTCACGTTGTGATCTTATTAAACAACTTCGAAAAAAAAATGGCCTATACATCGTTAGCCGCATCATTTCAATATTATTGTGAGTTCGTACCTCACTACGCATTAACTCCCGCGTTTAGCAACACACCAAACTCCCATCCTAGAACAAATTAATAACACATCTAACTACAGTTTTCCATTCTTTGAATCTCTGTTCCCTGCATTGTGATATTTACACAAGGGAAAACTATTTCAGTCGGGTGGTGTTACACAAAACAATTTTCGGCACCTTATCCACTATAAAATAGATACGGGTGCTTTCACCCAACTCTACTATTAGATAATATCTTCTCCCCATTACCACAATGTACCTTGCTTACTAGTTTTACCCGATTTGGAAATGAAAAGATCGCAATGAATCCAAAATTTCTTTTATACAATCCACCAGTCGTCACTCACCTTGCGCCTACACCTCGGGCCATAGGTGATACAACCTTGTCCAAACAAAACATATTTCCACTACTTCTTGCTACCCCACGTTGAAGATGGATTTCGGGGATATCCTCTTAGTTCTTAATAATACTGCTTCAAACCACGTACCGGCCTGTTCACTATCTAATAGTGTAAATCACCCAAGTATATAACAATTTCTCTCCTTCTAGACAACATGTCCCACATATTCGAAGGAACTCGTTACTTATCAATAAGTTGGCTACCTCTCAAGAAAATTCTCCAACTTCACCCTTCCATCCTTGGAATCGTCGTCTTGATACAAAATTATTTGGTTGATCATCAAACCCCAACCGTTCTATTACTTACTATACCCCTTTCAATGCCGATTTTTTTACATAAAAATTTCCCCGTTAAGTGATACTTAATGATCTTATTCTCTCGACGAATACCAAAAGTTTTAACCCTTACACTTTTCACCACTTTGTGCACATCTGGACTCTTTATACCTGATTGACATCCTCATTCTATTTACTCTTGAGCCACCCTCAACATTCGATTGTTCGAAACTCTACTCCAAATTGCCCATAATTATTTATTTGCCTTCTCAAGAGATATCCGTTTATTAAATGTCTTTCCACCGCCTTATCTCCAAATTCGGACGTGCTACACTGACTATACATGATATTCATTTACACCTTTTCTTATGACGTTTAATCCCATAAGTAATAATCTTATCCATCTAAGTCCCCTCTTCCTTTGATTTACACGTTAGCAAATCAAGATGTCTACACCCCTTATAACCCACCCATACGGTTTTTAAACATTATATACGATTCATAGATATCCCAAACTCTTTATTTCCACTGTAATTACAATGTTGCTATACCACTTGGGCATTCTCAATTGCTTCTGAATTTGAAATCCTAAATCCTCCTTAACCTCAATGCGTCCTTCAACACATCGTGACAAAACCAACATTATTAGTACTTACATCGTAATTCAGTAACAACTGGATCTAATGGCCTTACATCATAATTTACTCCTTGTAACTTCCAGTTATAACTACTTACTCCCATAACGATTGAGGTATCCAAATCATGAACGAATGGTCAAACATCTCCTTACTACCAACATTATGCTAAGTTTCATGCGTGGGGTGTCTCGCAAAGCGAAATCCAAACAAGGAAACACCCCCAATAAACTACTACCTAACATTGTTGGTCATCAAAATCCATTAAGCCCTGTCCGTAATATGTACCCCTACACTCCCATCTCATAACAAAAAAGTTACATCTCCGTTCGCAATTATACATAAACAAGGAACTCCTTCTGAAAGACACTTTCTTTTGACAGTGATGGAAATCACACTTCATATACAACATGCGAATAAAATTGAGACCCTCAAATTACCGTCCCCAGACACACAACTATGAGTAAAAACTTCCAAATCTCGAACGGGTGATAAAACAATGTACTCTTCTCATTACGACCTCTCTAGCGTTAATTATAAAAACCAACTAACTCTTTGTTGACTAGTAAACCAATTACATATGACTCATAACAATTAAATCCCTACGCATACTGGGATTAAATATTCGAGTGTAATACCCCGTACTTTTGGCTATATTTATTTTGGGGATTAATTAATTAAATGCGTATTAATTGGAAATTAATCCGGGTTATAAATACTAACGAGATGCGAGTTGGTATTTGATTATGTGCATACATGTTTTGAAATATGTATTTGATATTATAAAAGTTGTCGTGAGATTTATATACGGCATTTTAGAAATTTTGTTGAGACGCGTGGGACCGCCGCGTCACGGTGTAATATTTTGATTATAAAAAGTGAATTTAAAATCTATAAACCGAATGGTCATTTTGAGTGCGTCAACGCGTCCGGAAGGGTCGAGATAGTCAGAAAACACTAGCCGGGGGTGTAGTTTGGGTCCCGGGGTATTTTTAGGCCATACCGGCATCATAAAGGGTATTTTGGTAATTTTACATTTTGAGGAATTAAAAGTGACGAAAATTGGAGATGTAAATCTGATGTGGATTTAACCCACTAAACCCATTAACCAACCCATATTAACCCTTTAACCTACGAAGGCTAACATTAGGTTTTACAATCTTCCCAAAGAAAACCCTAGCCACCTTAAGCCACCATTGGAGAAGGAGCTTGGAAGAGAGGAAATTCTGCAGAAAAACTCCATCAAACCTACACCAAAATCAGAAATCGAACCAAGGCAAGTGATTTTATTCCATTTAATTTCAGAGAATGTCTTTTCCATGTTAGAAATGGAGGAATTTTAATTGTTCTTGAAAGATGAATGAAAACCCATGTAGTTTGGAGTTTAGAACTTGAAAGTTTTGAAGAGAATTGCATGTAGAATGATAGGTAGATGATTTCTCTCATAATAATTATGATTAGAAGATATTAAAACGAATTAAATTCTGGGATTTGATGATGATATGAACCTAGGGTTCATGTTCTTGATAAAATTGGGGAAAAGCATAAATCTTGTGATTTAATGATGTTTAGGATGCATTAATGTATTAACAGATGTTAGTATAAGACCTTAGCATGTTATAGTATGATTAGAGGACTTAAAACTCTGTTAGAACGAACTTTGGAGAAGGATTGAGGTGTTAAAAATGGTGAGAAACGTAATTTAGAAAATCTGGGACGAATCTGGCAGCTCG
Source organism: Sambucus nigra (assembly GCA_949130495.1). Classification (NCBI taxonomy): domain Eukaryota; kingdom Viridiplantae; phylum Streptophyta; class Magnoliopsida; order Dipsacales; family Adoxaceae; genus Sambucus; species Sambucus nigra. The sequence continues at coordinate 187,606,615 of OX422220.1, forward strand.
TTAGAAGCCCCTACCCAGGTCGTTCGAACGAACTCGTTCGAACGAGCTTCTAACGAGTTGACCAGTCGCTGCTAACGAGGGGTAGTTTCGTTCGATATCTCGTTCGAACGAGATATCGTTAGATGGTACAGTTTGCTCGAACGAACTGGGATCTCGTTCGAACAGCCTCGTTCGAACGAGACTTCTAACGAGCTGACAATCCAATCTCGTTCGAACAGCCTCGTTCGAACGAGACTTCTAACGAGTTGATAGTTTGGTCCTTTTTGGACTGTTTTGATTTTTGGAGTCCCGGAAACTTGTTCGAGGGTAGAGTTAACATTCCTTGATGATGTATTGATGGATTTGGGACTTTTGGGTTATTATGAGGAGTAAATTATATACGAGAGTTATATTCAATAAACCATTTGGCTTGAGACGTGAGTGTCTACTATGACGTGAGAATGTATTATGGCGCGTATAATTACAAACCGGAGTAATATAAGTTTTGATAATTATAAGATAGTACGAGAAAGCGATATGTACTACGATTAAACTACATTGATTACTAAGACGAGTGTTTACTTAGTATTGGTATATGAATTGTGTGTATGACATACCTACCATACTTGCTATCACGGGAGGTTTGCGTTCGCTTAGGGCCCTCTAATCCTTGTGTTGCCCGGATTTAGACTGGTTACCTCGATGAACATAGGTCAGAGAAAGACTTATTGGGATGTTAATAAGTCCGCTGATCGTAGGAGCGTAGGTATGTGCGTGACCTATGTGATGTGACTGTGTTCGCCTCCACTATTTGTGATTTGTGTTATCTGCACTATTCCTGAGAGATTCGGACTATATGATCCTTATGTACGTGATGTACCGGGATGGATAGCAGAGTATGTGTGCACCACAGCTTAGTTCTCGGGGTGCTTGTATTGTATATTTATGATGTGAATAATATACACTTAATTAATGAGAACCTTCATGTTAATGATGTGAATATAATTACGGTATTGTTTCGACAAATATAACGAGTTAACTGATAGTTATATATATTGCATATTGAACATATGAATTACGTTAAACCCCTACTTAATTACGAGCGTTATTATGTTAAGAGAACCGAGTAATAAGGGTAGGACCTATGATAGTCTAAGTAGATATGTTGTCACTTAGCTAGTGGTTTGCGTCGTTATAGATGGGTACTTACGTTAGGAGTGCACAGTTAGACGAAAGGTGAGAATATCATGTGAGGGCACGTCCTAACATGTACTTTGCATTTAATGTTTTAAATGTTTTTAAAGCACTTGCAGGTTTTTAAAATATAACTCCACATTCGGGCTCTGACCCGTTTGCTTTTCAAATCTTTTTCTTGTAAAACCTTTTTAGGTGCCCAGCCACAGGGACACCAAGCATAGGATTCTCATTTAGGTGACGAGCTGTAGCTATTTGTGGATGCTACAGGGATTTTCCTGTAGACGCTTATATCTTTTGGATTCCAGAGTCACTATCTATCAGTTGTAGGGCATGTTGCCAAATTCTATTAGAGACATCTTTTTCATTACAATTTTCAGACTTTGATTTGTATTGTTTTAGCATTCGATTATTTATTTCAGTATGGGATTGTAGTGAGGAGTTTTCCTCCAGACTTTATTTACACTATGTGATGGTTATTCGTTTTACTTCAGTATGGTGAATGGTGTTACTTATTTCTTCTTTACACTTGTTGCATGTTAATCACACTTTAAATAAAATTTGACACTTACTTTTTAAATACTAGGTGGTTAGTAATCTTTAAAATGTTTTCGACAGTGATGCTATTAACTGGACCAACTTGGCATTTTGAATTAATTTAATAAAGGAGTAGCTACCCGGTATTTAATTAGTCGGGGTGTCACAGGTGGTATCAGAGCATCAGGTTCTAGTGTCCTTTAGGATCTGTACTGCTATTATGTTTCCGCTAAGTTTCTTTGATATAGAGCCCTATATTTTAGGATTGTTGTACTCTTTTGTGTATGCTTCGTCCTTCAGCTATTTTAAGTTTATAAACAGCGAACATAAAAACTTTGTTCTTATTTCAGATGCCTCCACGATGTGCACGACGAGTTCCCAGGGATGCATTGCCCGAACCCCAGCTCGCTCCAGTTCCGGTCATGATGAACGCCGCTGAGGTTGCAGCTATAGTAGCTCAAGCGGTAAATGCCGCCATTGCCATTGTTCAGCAGGGACCACCTCAGGTGCCGGTTGCCATGCCAGTATAGGTTAATGCATTCCCGTCTGCTTGGGAGCGTGTCCGTGACGCTTTTCAGAAAGCGCATCCGCCAGAGTTTGCAGGTAGCTCAGATGTGGTAATCTCGAGCCAATGGAGGAAGGACATGCAGGGGAACTTGAGGATGTATGAGTGAACGGAGGTTCAGAAGCAGGTGCTAGCTACTTTCAAGCTAGTTGGATCTGCGCTATAGTGGTGGGAGACTATTACCACCATAGAGGAGAGGGATACTCTCACGATTCAGGAGTTCTGGGTGCGGTTCGACCGCAAGTACTTTCCGTCAGCTGTTCATACGGAAATGAGGAGGAGATTGATGAGTCTGAAGCAGGAGGGCAAGACAGTGGCCGAGTATTAGGCCGAATTTACTAATCTGTTGAACATCGTTCCAGACGAGATACCAACAGAGAAGAAGAAAATTGAGAAGTTCACGGACGGGTTGACTTGGAGGATCCATCAGCATCTGCTAGGGAACCTATCGTTGGCCACTTATTCTAATGTGGTTAACGCTGCATTGTTGCACTGCCAGGACCACCGTTTTCATATGGCCGAGGACAAGAGGTCGGGGGAGTCTAGCCATTAGGGCAGGATCGGAGGACATGGTGCCAGCGGGGTACAATCTGGTCAGGGGCAGAGACAGAATGAGCAAAGCTCCCAGTAGAGGGATAATAAGAGGTTCTTGGTCAGGGAACTACAGGCAGGGACAGGGAGGTTTCCGTTAGGGCCATCAGGGTCCAAACGGCCATCAGGGCCAACAGGGGCAGAATGGGCAGCAGTTTCACCAGGGCCAGCAGGGCCAAGGGAGGAATGGTAACAGCCACCAGGGCCGGGGACCGCAGGGGCAGAGAGGAGGGAACTTCCCAGGGAAGTGTTTAGTTTGTGGCAAGACTGGCCATAAGCGATGGGATTGTCCTGATAGGGGCAGGGCCCCACAGCAGCAGCAGCAGGGTGCTCGCCAGGAGCCACAGAGGCCTATGTTTCCCGCCGCTCTTCCCGCACCGCCACTGATGGCAGCATTGCCACCCATTCCAGCAGTCCCAGCCCAACAGGGGCAGCTACAGTATGGACGTGTCGACAATGTTCACCAGGCTGCAGTTCCACAGGCACCGCCCGCGATTGAGGGTACGTTTCCTATCCATGGCACTATGGGTCGGGTATTGTTTAATACGGGTGCTACACACTGTTTTATAGCTACACACTTCGCGAAAGCTTTAGGATTGTTAGCTACGGCAGAGAGCACAGTGACGTGTGTCGACTCACCATTGGGGAGTGGGTCATTTATATTCTTTATATGCCGGGGAGTGGGAGTAGGGATTGGTAGTCTGGTATTACCTGCATATATGTTGGTACTAGATATGCATGTTCACGATGTGATCATCGATATGGATTGGCTCGTAGCTTACAGGGCCATGATCGATTGCTTCAGCGGAAGCATTGTTTTTGCCATTCCGGGGCAAGAGATGTTCGTAGTGGCGATGCCTCGCCCAGAGGGAGGATCGACCGCTCATTTGTATTACCTAGAGGAGGATACCTCTAAGGAGGTTGTGATTCCTTAAGATTCAATCCCAGTTGTCAGGGAGTATTCGGATGTGTTTCAGGAGATACCAGGCTTACCACCCAGTCGAGAGATAGAATTTGTTATAGATTTTCTACCGGGTACGAGACCTATAGACGTGCACCGTACCGTATGGCTCAGCTGAGATGAGGGATCTACGGGATCAGATAGAGCAGCTGTTAGGTCAGGGCTTTATTCGCAGGAGTACCTCACCTTGGGGCACTCCAGTTCTGTTTGTGAAGAAGAGGGACGGTTCACTGAGATTGTGTGTGGACTACCGAGAGTTGAATAAGGTCACAATACGGAATAAGTATCCGTTGCCTCGAATCGATGACTTATTCGACCAGTTGAGAGGAGCTTCTTTCTTCTCGAAGATTGATTTGAGATCAGGATACCATCAGTTGCGTATCATGGAGGAGGATGTCTCGAAGACCGCATTCTTGTCGAGATATGGTTCTTACGAGTTTCGGGTTATGCCTTTTGGATTGACCAACGCTCCAGCTGTGTTTATGGACTTGATGAACATAGTGTTCAGGGATTTTCTAGATCATTTTGTCATTTTATTCATTGATGACATTCTGGTTTACTCCCAGACAGAGGAGGAGCACGCCGAGCATTTGAGGCAGGTTTTGCAGACACTTCGTCAGAACGAGTTATATGCAAAATATGAGAAGTACGGGTTTTGGCTGAAGGAAGTCCAGTTTTTGGGTCATATTATTTCCGACCAGGGAATATCGGTTGATCCGGGGAAAATATCAGCGGTGAGGGAATGGGGACAGCCCACGACACCAACTGAGATTCGTAGTTTCTTGCGTCTAGCAGGATACTACAAGAGGTTTATTCGGGGCTTCTCAGAGATAGCAGGTCCTTCGACACATCTGACTCGTAAGGGTGTGCCATACATCTGGAGTGATGCCTGTCAGTTGGCATTCGATGAATTGAAAGACAAATTGACCTCAGCACCTGTGTTAGCATTGTCGAGACCGGGAGTTGAGTATTTGGTTTACACCGATGCGTCCTTGCAAGGACTGGGAGGTGTATTACAGCGGGAGAGACAGGCCATAGCTTATGCTTCCCGTAAGCTTAAGCCTCATGAGAAGAATTACCCTACGCATGATTTGGAGTTGGCAGCAGTGTTATTTGCCCTACGGATTTGGAGGCACTATCTTTTGGGGGAGCAGTTCCAACTGTTCACGGACCACAAGTCCCTACAGTACCTGTTCACGCAGAAGTAATTGAATATGCGGCAGCGTAGGTGGCTTGAGTTTGTGAAGGACTACCAGTTCGACATCCAGTATCACCCGGGTAAGGCTAACGTGGTAGCAGACGCGTTGAGCCGTAGGCCAACAGATGAGGTGGCAGAGGTGTGGAAGGCTAAGTGGAAGGAATTGGGACACCAGGATGCAGTGGCCCGATCTTTCATGTCTGTGATGACTGTTACACCGCAGATTGTCACGAAGGTAGTACGGGCACAGGCTAATGACTCATTCTGTCAGGAGCAGATAGTTCGATTACTTGCAGAGGGAGCCGAGTCCTATACCGTCAGCTCAGATGGGGGATTACGCTTCATTGGGAGATTGGTAGTTCCGGAAGGGGAAGAATTGCGTCACGATGTGATGGCAGAGTCGCACGGCTCACGGTTCGCGGTACATCCCGGAGGGGACAAAATGTACCAAGACATGAGACGCCAGTATTGGTGGAGCGGTATGAAGAGAGATATCGCTGAGTTTGTTTCGAAATGCGCCACTTGTCAGCTTGTAAAAGTGGATCATGAAAGACCGGCAGGATTGCTACAGCCACTGGAGGTCCCGGTGTGGATGTGGGAGAGAATATCCATGGACTTTATCACGGGGTTGCCTACGTCGCAGAGGGGCCACCACTCCGTTTGGGTAATTGTGGACTGGTTGTCCAAGGTCGCTCACTTTTTACCCGTAAGGACTGACTACACTACGGGACAGTATGCCCAGCTCTTCATTTCAGATATTGTGAGACTTCACGGTGTGCCCCTAAATATCGTGTCTGACAGAGACAAGATATTTGTTTCGAGGTTTTGGGAGAGTTTCCAGGAGGCCATGGGCACGGAATTGCGGTTGAGTACGGCGTATCATCCGCAGAATGATAGGAAGACTGAGCGCACAAATCAGATGTTGGAAGACATGCTACGCATGTGCATTATAGACATTGGGGGTGGATGGGAGCAGTACCTTCCACTCGTGGAGTTTGCTTACAACAACTCCTATCAGTTCATGATTGGCATGGCTCCGTTTGAGGCATTGTACGGTAGGCCTTGTCGTTCCCTAGCATGTTGGTTAGAGGTGGGGGACAACAAACTACTTGGGCCGGAAGTGATTCAGGATACTTCGGAAAGGATTGAGTTGATTCGGAGTCGCATTCAGGTAGCTCAAGACAAGCAGAAGAGTTATGCTGATGCGAAGAGATTTTTCAGGGAGTTCCAAGTGGGGCACCAGGTTTTGCTCAGGGTGTCTTCGATGAAGGGGATTATGCAATTCGGGAAGAAGGGGATGTTGGCACCGAGGTATGTGGGGCTGTTTCCTATTATTGAGCGGATCGGACCGGTTGCGTATAGACTTGGACTACCGGAGCATTTACATCAGATTCACGATGTGTTTCATATTTCCTCGCTGAGAAAATTCCTTTGAGATAATTTGGCTCATTCTCACATTGCTGTGGAGGACATCGATCTCCAGCCGGATAGCTCCTACGAGGAGGGGCCGATTGCTATTTTGGACCAAAGTGAGAGGAAACTGCGGTCAAAGATAGTTCCGTTAGTGCGTGTTCAGTGGCGACATCACAATGTCGAGGAGTCCACATGGGAGCGCGAGGATGAGATGCGCAAACGTTATCCAGAGCTGTTTTTAGCAGGTACTTTCTAGTTTCAAATTTTGGGACGAAATTCAGTTATTAGGGGGGGAGTATGTAATACCCCGTACTTTTGGCTATATTTATTTTGGGGATTAATTAATTAAATGCGTATTAATTGAAAATTAATCCAGGTTATAAATACTAACGAGATGCGAGTTGGTATTTGATTATGTGCATACATGTTTTGATATATGTATTTGATATTATAAAAGTTGTCGTGAGATTTATATACGGCATTTTAGAAATTTTGTTGAGACGCGTGGGACCGCCGCGTCACGGTGTAATATTTTGATATTAAAAAGTGAATTTAAAATCTATAGACTGAATGGTCATTTTGAGTTCGCCAACGCGTCCAGAAGGGTCGAGATAGTCAGAAAACACTAGTCAGGGGTGTAGTTTGGGTCCCGGGGTATTTTTAGGCCATACCGGCATCATAAAGGGTATTTTGGTAATTTTACATTTTGAGGAATTAAAAGTGACGAAAATTGGAGATGTAAATCTGATGTGGATTTAACCCACTAAACCCATTAACCAACCCATATTAACCCTTTAACCTACGGAGGCTAACATTAGGTTTTACAATCTTCCCAAAGAAAACCCTAGCCACCTTAAGCCACCATTGGAGAAGGAGCTTGGAAGAGAGGAAATTCTGTAGAAAAACTCCATCAAACCTACACCAAAATCAGAAATCGAACCAAGGCAAGTGACTTTATTCCATTTAATTTCAGAGAATGTCTTTTCCATGTTAGAAATTGAGGAATTTTAATTGTTCTTGAAAGATGAATGAAAACCCAAGTAGTTTGGAGTTTAGAACTTGAAAGTTTTGAAGAGAATTGCATGTAGAATGATAGGTAGATGATTTCTCTCATAATAATTGTGATTAGAAGATATTAAAAAGAATTAAATTCTGGGATTTGATGATGATATAAACCTAGGGTTCATGTTCTTGATAAAATTAGGGAAAAGCATAAATCTTGTGATTTAATGATGTTTAGGATGCATTAATGTATTAAGAGATGTTTGTATATGACCTTGGCATGTTATAGTATGATTAGAGGACTTAAAACTCTGTTAGAACGAACTTTGGAGAAGGATTGAGGTGTTGAAAATGGTGAGAAACGTAACTTAGAAAATCTGGGACGAATCTGGCAGCTCGTTAGAAGCCCCTACCCAGGTCGTTCGAACGAACTCGTTTGAACGAGCTTCTAACGAGTTGACCAGTCGCTGCTAACGAGGGGTAGTTTCGTTCGATATCTCGTTCGAACGAGATATCGTTAGATTGTACAGTTTGTTCGAACGAACTGGGATCTCGTTCGAACAGCCTCGTTCGAACGAGACTTCTAATGAGCTGACAGTCCAATCTCGTTCGAACAACCTCGTTCAAACGAGACTTCTAACGAGTTGATAGTTTGGTCCTTTTTGGACTGTTTTGATTTTTGGAGTCCCGGAAACTTGTTCGAGGGTAGAGTTAACATTCCTTGATGATGTATTGATGGATTTGGGACTTTTGGGTTATTATGAGGAGTAAATTATATACGAGAGTTATATTCAATGAACCATTTGGGTTGAGACGTGAGTGTCTACTATGACGTGAGAATGTATTATGGCGCGTATAATTACAAACCGGAGTAATATAAGTTGTGATAATTATAAGATCGTACGAGAAAGCGATATGTACTACGATTAAACTACATTGATTACTAAGACGTGTGTTTACTTAGTATTGGTATATGAATTGTGTGTATGACATACCTACCATACTTGCTATCACGGGAGGTTTGCGTTCGCTTAGGGCCCTCTAATCCTTGTGTTGCCCGGATTTAGACTGGTTACCTCGATGAACATAGGTCAAAGAAAGACTTATTGGGATGTTAATAAGTCCGCTGATCGTAGGAGCGTAGGTATGTGCGTGACCTATGTGATGTGACTGTGTTCTCCTCCACTATTTGCGATTTGTGTTATCTGGACTATTCCTGAGAGATTCGGAATATATGATCCTTATGTACGTGATGTACCAGGATGGATAGCAGAGTATGTGTGCACCACAGCTTAGTTCTCGGGGTGCTTGTATTGTATATTTAAGATGTGAATAATATACACTTAATTAATGAGAACCTTCATGTTAATGATGTGAATATAATTACGGTATTGTTTCGAGAAATATAACGAGTTAACTGATAGTTATATATATTGCATATTGAACATCTGAATTACGTTAAACCCCTACTTAATTACGAGCGTTATTATGTTAAGAGAACCGAGTAATAAGGGTAGGACCTATGATAGTCTAAGTAGATATGTTGTCACTTAGCTAGTGGTTTGTGTCGTTATAGATTGGTACTTACGTTAGGAGTGCACAGTTAGACGAGAGGTGAGAATATCATGTGAGTGCACGTCCTAACATGTACTTTGCATTTAATGTTTTAAATGTTTTTAAAGCACTTGCAGGTTTTTAAAATATAACTCCACATTCGGGCTCTGACCCGTTTGCTTTTCAAATCTTTTTCTTGTAAAACCTTTTTAGGTGCCCAGCCACAGGGACACCAAGCATAGGATTCTCATTCAGGTGACGAGCTGTAGCTATTTGTGGATGCTACAGGGATTTTCTTGTAGACGCTTCTATCTTTTGGATTCCAGAGTCACTATCTATCAGTTGTAGGGCATGTTTCCCATTTCTATTAGAGACATCTTTAGATTACAATTTTCAGACTTTGATTTGTATTATTTTAGCATTCGGTTATTTATTTCAGTATGGGATTGTAGTGAGGAGTTTTCCTCCAGACTTTATTTACACTATGTGAAGGTTATTCGTTTTACTTCAGTATGGTGAATGGTGTTACTTATTTCTTCTTTACACTTGTTTCATGTTAATCAGAGTTTAAATAAAATTTGACACTTACTTTTTAAATACTAGGTGGTTAGTAATATTTAAAATGTTTTCGACAGTGATGCTATTAACTGGACCAACTTGGCATTTTGAATTAATTTAATAAAGGAGTAGCTACCCGGTATTTAATTAGTTGAGGTGTCACAGGTGGTATCAGAGCATGAGGTTCTAGTGTCCTTTAGGATCTGTTCTGCTATTATGTTTCCGCTATGTTTCTTTGATATAGAGCCTATATTTTAGGATTTTTGTACTCTTTTGTGTATGCTTCGTCCTTCAGCTATTTTAAGTTTATAAACAGCGAACTTATAAACTTTGTTCTTATTTCAGATGCCTCCACGACGTGCACGACGAGTTCGCAGGGATGCAACGCCCGAACCCCAGCCCGCTCCAGTTCAGGTCATGATGAACGCCGCTGAGGTTGCAGCTATAGTAGCTCAAGCGGTAAATGCCGCCATTGCCATTATTCAGCAGGCACCACCTTAGGTGCCGGTTGCCTCGCCAGTACAGGTTAATGCATTCCCGTCTTCTTGGGAGTGTGTCCGTGACGCTTTTCAGAAAGCGCATCCTCCAGGGTTTGCAGGTAGCTCAGATGTGGTAATCTCGAGCCAATGGAGGAAGGACATGCAGGGGAACTTGAGGATGTATGAGTGCACGTAGGTTCAGAAGAAGGTGCTAGCTACTTTCAAGCTAGTTGGATCTGCGCTATAGTGGTGGGAGTCTATTACCACCATGGAGGAAAGGGATACTCTCACGATTCAGGAGTTCTGGGTACGGTTCGACCGCAAGTACTTTCCGTCAGCTGTTCATACGGAAATGAGGAGGAGATTGATGAGTCTGAAGCAGGAGGGCAAGACAGTGGCCGAGTATGAGGCCAAATTCACTAATCTGTTGAACATCGTTCCAGACGAGATACCAACAGAGAAGAAGAAAATTGAGAAGTTCACGGACGGGTTAACTTGGAGGATCCGTCAGCATCTGCTAGGGAACCTATCGTTGGCCTTTTATTCTAATGGGGTTAACGCTGCATTGTTGCACTGCCAGGACCACCATTTTCATATGGCCGAGGGAAAGAGGTCGGGGGAGTCTAGCCATCAGGGCAGGACCGGAGGACTTGGTGCCAGCGGGGCACAATCTGGTCAGGGGCAGAGACAGAATGAGCAGGGCTCCCAGTAGGGGGATAATAAGAGGTTCCGATCAAAGAACTACATGCAGGGACAGGGAGGTTTCCTTCAGGGCCATCAGGGTCCAAACGGCCATCAGGGCCAACAGGGGCAGAATGGGAAGTAGTTTCACCAGGGCCAGCAGGGCCAAGGGAGGAATGGTAACGGCCACCAGGGCCGGGGACCGCAGGGGCAGAGAGGAGGGAACTTCCCAGGGAAGTGTTTCATTTGTGGCAAGACTGGCCATAAGCGACGGGATTGTCCTGATAGGGGCAGGGCCCCACATCAGCAGCAGCAGGGTGCTCGCCAGGAGCCAGAGAGGCCTATGTTTCCCGCCGCTCTTCCCGCACCGCCACAGATGGCAGCATTGCCACCCATTCCAGCAGTCCCAGCTCAGCAGGGGAAGCTACAGTATGGACGTGTCTACAACGTTCACCAGGCTATAGTTCCACAGGCACCGCCCGCGATTGAGGGTACATTTCCTATCCATGGCACTATGGGTCGGGTATTGTTTGATACGGGTGCTATACACTGTTTTATAGCTACACACTTGGCGAAAGCTTTGGGATTGTTAGCTATGGCAGAGAGCACAGTGACGTGTGTCGACTCACCATTGGGGAGTGGGTCACTTATATTCTTTATATGCCAGGGAGTGGGAGTAGGGATTGGTAGTCTGGTATTACCTGTAGATATGTTGGTACTAGATATGCATGTTCACGTTGTGATCATCGATATGGATTGGCTCGTAGCTTACAGGGCCATAATCGATTGCTTCAGCGGAAGAATTGTTTTTGCCATTCCGGGGCAAGAGATATTCGTAGTGGCGATGCCTCGCCCAGAGGGAGGATCGACCGCTCATTTGTATTACCTAGAGGAGGATACCTCTAAGGAGGTTGTGATTCCTTAAGATTCTATCCCAGTTGTCAGGGAGTATTCGGATGTGTTTCAGGAGATACCAGGCTTACCACCCAGTCGAGAGATAGAATTTGTTATAGATTTTCTACCGGGCACGAGACCTATAGCACGTGCACCGTATCGTATGGCTCAGCTGAGATGAGGGAGTTACGGGATCAGATAGAGCAGCTATTAGGTCAGGGCTTTATTCGCAGGAGTACCTCACCTTGGGGCGCTCCAGTTCTGTTTGTGAAGAAGAGGGACGGTTCACTGAGATTGTGTGTGGACTACCGAGAGTTGAATAAGGTCACGATACGGAATAAGTATCCGTTGCCTCGAATCGATGACTTATTCGACCAGTTGAGAGGAGCTTCTTTCTTCTCGAAGATTGATTTGAGATCAGGATACCATCAGTTGCGTATCAGAGAGGAGTATGTCTCGAAGACCACGTTCTTGTCAAGATATGGTTCTTACGAGTTTCGGGTTATGCCTTTTGGATTGACCAACGCTCCAGCTGTGTTTATGGACTTGATGAACAGAGTGTTCAGGGATTTTCTAGATCAGTTTGTCATTGTCTTCATTGATGACATTCTGGTTTACTCCCAGACAGAGGAGGAGCACGCCGAGCATTTGAGGCAGGTTTTGCAGACACTTCATCAGAACGAGTTATATGCAAAAATATGAGAAGTGCGGGTTTTGGCTGAAGGAAGTCTAGTTTTTGGGACATATTATTTCCGACCAGGGAATATCGGTTGATCCGGGGAAAGTATCAGCGGTGAGGGAATGGGGATAGCCCACGACACCGACTGAGATTCGTAGTTTCTTGCGTCTAGCAGGATACTACAGGAGGTTTATTCGGGGCTTCTCAGAGATAGCAGGTCCTTTGACACATCTGACTCGTAAGGGTGTGCCATACATCTGGAGTGATGCCTGTCAGTTGGCATTCGATGAATTGAAGGACAAATTGACCTCAGCACCTGTGTTAGCATTGTCGAGACCAGGAGTTGAGTATTTGGTTTACACCGATGCGTTCTTGCAAGGACTGGGAGGTGTATTACAGCAGGAGAAATAGGCCATAGCTTATGCTTCCCGTAAGCTTAAGCCTCATGAGAAGAATTACCCTATACATGATTTGGAGTTGGCAGCAGTGGTATTTGCCCTACGGATTTAGAGGCACTATCTTTTGGTGGAGCAGTTCCAACTGTTCACGGACCACAAGTCCCTACAGTACCTATTCACGCAGAAGGAATTGAATATGCGGCAGCGTAGGTGGATTGAGTTTGTGAAGGACTACCAGTTCGACATCCAGTATCACCCGGGTAAGGCTAATGTGGTAGCAGACGCGTTGAGCCGTAGGCCAACAGATGAGGTGGCAGAGGTGTGGAAGGCTAAGTGGAAGGAATTGGGACACCAGGATGCAGTGGCCCGATCTTTCATGTCTGTGATGACCGTTACACCGCAGATTGTCACGAAGGTAGTACGGGCACAGGCTAATGACTCATTCTGTCAGGAGCAGATAGTTCGATTACTTGCAGAGGGAGCCGAGTCCTAGACCGTCAGCTCAGATGGGGGATTATGCTTCAATGGGAGATTTGTAGTTTCGGAAGGGGAAGAATTGCATCACGATGTGATGGCAGAGTCGCACGGCTCTCGGTTCGCGGTACATCCCGGAGGGGAAAAAATGTACCTAGACATGAGACGCCAGTATTGGTGGAGCGGTATGAAGAGAGATATCGCTGAGTTTGTTTCGAAATGCGCCACTTGTCAGCTTGTAAAAGTGGATCATCAAAGATCGGCAGGATTGCTACAGCCACTGGAGGTCCCGGTGTCGATGTGGGAGAGCATATCCATGGACTTTATCATGGGGTTGCCTACGTCGCAGAGGGGCCACCACTCCGTTTGGGTAAGTGTGGACTGGTTGTCCAAGGTCGCTCACTTTTTACCCGTAAGGACTGATTACACTACGGGACAGTATGCCCAGCTCTTCATTTCAGAGATTGTGAGACTTCACGGTGTGCCTTTAAATATCGTGTCTGACAGAGACAAGATATTTGTTTCGAGGTTTTGGGAGAGTTTCCAGGAGGCCATGGGCACGGAATTTCGGTTGAGTACGGCGTATCATCCGCAGAATGATGGGCAGACTGAGCGCACAAATCATATGTTGGAAGACATGCTACGCATGTGCATTATAGACTTTGGGGGTGGATGGGAGCAGTACCTTTCCCTGGTAGAGTTTGCTTACAACAACTCCTATCAGTTCACGATTGGCATGGCTCCGTTTGAGACATTGTATGGTAGGCCTTGTCGTTCCCTAGCATGTTGGTTAGAGGTGGGGGACAACAAACTACTTGAGCCGGAAGTGATTCAGGATACTTCAGCAAGGATTGAGTTGATTCGGAGTCGCATTCGGGTAGCTCAAGTCAAGCAGAAGAGTTATGCTGATGCGAAGAGATTTTTCAGGGAGTTCCAAGTGGGGGACCAGGTTTTGCTCAGGGTGTCTCCAATGAAGGGGATTATGCAATTCGGGAAGAAGGGGATGTTGGCACCGAGGTATGTGGGACTGTTTCCTATTATTGAGCGGATCGGACCGGTTGCGTATAGACTTGGACTACCGGAGCATTTACATCAGATTCACGATGTGTTTCATATTTACTCGCTGAGGAAATTCCTTAGAGATAATTTGGCTCATTCTCACATTGCTGTGGAGGACATCGATCTCCTGCCGGATAGCTCCTACGAGGAGGGGCCGATTGCTAATTTGGACCAAAGTGAGAGGAAACTGCGGTCAAAGATAGTTCCGTTAGTGCATGTTCAGTGGCGACATCACAATGTCGAGGAGTCCACATGGGAGCGCGAGGATGAGATGCGCAAACGTTATCCAGAGTTGTTTTTAATAGGTACTTTCTAGTTTCGAATTTTGGGACGAAATTCAGTTATTAGGGGGGGAGTATGTAATACCCCGTACTTTTGGCTATATTTATTTTGGGGATTAATTAATTAAATGCGTATTAATTGGAAATTAATCCAGGTTATAAATACTAACGAGATGCGAGTTGGTATTTGATTATGTGCATACATGTTTTGATATATGTATTTGATATTATAAAAGTTGTCGTGAGATTTATATACGGCATTTTAGAAATTTTGTTGAGATGCGTGGGACCGCCGCGTCACGGTGTAATATTTTGATTATAAAAAGTGAATTTAAAATCTATAAACCGAATGGTCATTTTGAGTGCGCCAACGCATCCGGAAGGGTCGAGATAGTCAGAAAACACTAGCCGGGGGGGTAGTTTGGGTCCCGGGGTATTTTTAGGCCATACCGGCATCATAAAGGGTATTTTGGTAATTTTACATTTTGAGGAATTAAAAGTGACGAAAATTGGAGATGTAAATCTGATGTGGATTTAACCCACTAAACCCATTAACCAACCCATATTAACCCTTTAACCTACGGAGGCTAACATTAGGTTTTACAATCTTCCCAAAGAAAACCCTAGCCACCTTAAGCCACCATTGGAGAAGGAGCTTGGAAGAGAGGAAATTCTGCAGAAAAACTCCATCAAACCTACACCAAAATTAGAAATCGAACCAAGTCAAGTGACTTTATTCCATTTAATTTCAGAGAATGTCTTTTCCATGTTAGAAATTGAGGAATTTTAATTGTTCTTGAAAGATGAATGAAAACCCATGTAGTTTGGAGTTTAGAACTTGAAAGTTTTGAAGAGAATTGCATGTAGAATGATAGGTAGATGATTTCTCTCATAATAATTGTGATTAGAAGATATTAAAACGAATTAAATTCTGGGATCTGATGATGATATCAACCTAGGGTTCATGTTCTTGATAAAATTGGGGAAAAGCATAAATCTTGTGATTTAATGATGTTTAGGATGCATTAATGTATTAAGAGATGTTAGTATATGACCTTAGCATGTTATAGTATGATTAGAGGACTTAAAACTCTGTTAGAACGAACTTTGGAGAAGGATAGAGGTGTTAAAAATGGTGAGAAACGTAACTTAGAAAATTTGGGACGAATCTGGCAGCTCGTTAGAAGCCCCTACCCAGGTCGTTCGAACGAACTCGTTCGAACGAGCTTCTAACGAGTTGACCAGCCGCTGCTAACGAGGGGTAGTTTCGTTCGATATCTCGTTCGAACGAGATATCGTTAGATGGTACAGTTTGTTTGAACGAACTGGGATCTCGTTCGAACCGCCTCGTTCGAACGAGACTTCTAACTAGCTGACAGTCCAATCTCGTTCGAACAGCCTCGTTCGAACGAGACTTCTAACGAGTTGATAGTTTGGTCCTTTTTGGACTGTTTTGATTTTTGGAGTCCCGGAAACTTGTTCGAGGGTAGAGTTAACATTCCTTGATGATGTATTGATGGATTTGGGACTTTTGGGTTATTATGAGGAGTAAATTATATACGAGAGTTATATTCAATGAACCATTTGGGTTGAGACGTGAGTGTCTACTATGACGTGAGAATGTATTATGGCGCGTATAATTACAAACCGGAGTAATATAAGTTGTGATAATTATAAGATAGTATGAGAAAGCGATATGTACTACGATTAAACTACATTGATTACTAAGACGTGTGTTTACTTAGTATTGGTATATGAATTGTGTGTATGACATACCTACCATACTTGCTATCATGGGAGGTTTGCGTTCGCTTAGGGCCCTCTAATCCTTGTGTTGCCCGGATTTAGACTGGTTACCTCGATGAACATAGGTCAGAGAAAGACTTATTGGGATGTTAATAAGTCCGCTGATCGTAGGAGCGTAGGTATGTGCGTGACCTATGTGATGTGACTGTGTTCGCCTCCACTATTTGTGATTTGTGTTATCTGGACTATTCCTGAGGGATTCGAAATATATGATCCTTATGTACCTGATGTACCGGGATGGATAGCAGAGTATGTGTGCACCACAGCTTAGTTCTCGGGGTGCTTGTATTGTATATTTATGATGTGAATAATATACACTTAATTAATGAGAATCTTCATGTTAATGATGTGAATATAATTATGGTACTGTTTCAACAAATATAACGAGTTAAATGATAGTTATATATATTGCATATTGAACATCTGAATTACGTTAAACCCCGACTTAATTACGAGCGTTATTATGTTAAGAGAACCGAGTAATAAGGGTAGGACCTATGATTGTCTAACTAGATATGTTGTCACTTAGATAGTGGTTTGTGTCGTTATAGATGGGTACTTACGTTGGGAGTGCACAGTAGGACGAGAGGTGAGAATATCATGTGAGTGCACGTCCTAACATGTACTTTGCATTTAATGTTTTAAATGTTTTTAAAACACTTGCAGGTTTTTAAAATATAACTCCACATTCGGGCTCTGACCCGTTTGCTTTTCAAATCTTTTTCTTGTAAAACCTTTTTAGGTGCCCAGCCACAGGGACACCAAGCATAGGATTCTCATGCAGGTGATGAGTTGTAGCTGTTTGTGGATGCTACAGGGATTTGCTTGTAGACGCTTCTATCTTTTGGATTCCAGAGTCACTATCTATCAGTTGTAGGGCATGTTGCCCATTTTATTAGAGACATCTTTTACATTACAGTTTTCAGACTTTGATTTGTATTGGTTTAGCATTCGGTTATTTATTTCAGTATGGGATTGTAGTGAGGAGTTTTCCTCCAGACTTTATTTACACTATGTGATGGTTATTCGTTTTACTTCAGTATGGTGAATGGTGTTACTTATTTCTTCTTTACACTTGTTGCATGTTAATCAGACTTTTAATAAAATTTGACACTTACTTTTTAAATACTAGGTGGTTAGTAATCTTTAAAATGTTTTCGACAGTGATGCTATTAACTGGACCAACTTGGCATTTTGAATTAATTTAATAAAGGAGTAGCTACCCGGTATTTAATTAGTCGGGGTGTCCCATCGAGACCATTATACCTTTTTGAAATCACAACATATATATATATATATATATATATATATATATATATATATACACGAAAGTACAATTGCGAGCCCGGCCCTCTCACAGATGGGGCCTCGCCAGAACAAAATATGCTACCCCAATGTAGTAGTCCCAATAAACTTGCAATACCAGCACACTATCGGTATAATCATATATATAAAACCATAATTAAGATCATATCATACTCGTATAACACAACACTAAAACGAGTAATTTCGATAAAGCATAAACTGCTATTAATATACCCATTCATCCTCCGCGGATGATAATAAAAGTAACTCCCACACTATCAGGGAAAATATTCTTATATATAATAAAATTACTGATATACTCACTAAACTTGAGTCTCAAGTGAGAATAACAATTATAAAAAATGTAGCAACTCATTCATGCCACAAATAACATGCATCCTCATCTGGGCATATAACTCATACTTCTATCCTAACAATCATCCCGGCTTCTCAAATGGTTCCTGGACTTACCACACATGTCTGTCCCAAACCGAATATTTCAATAATCGTTGCCCTCGCCAGGAACAATACCTTGATCCCTACTCTTGCATCGGGAAAAAATTATAACGAACGGGTTTCACTCCCCACAAAGTACCTCTACACATACTCCACTTATCTTCTGTCACACTGATCATGTTAAGGTGGTCCTTCTCTCGGACGTTGGTAGTCTCGACTCATACGACTACCTCCATTGTTCCCTTAGCTTTGACGGCCCTAAGGAACACGCTACTAATTTCCACATCTCATACTGAAATCACCATTGCTCGATAATGATTCAGCTATCCGAATCATTTTAACTGGTTCTCCGTTGGGTCTTCCCATTGTGGTGCTTCACCAACACCGTTTTCCCCAGTCTTACTTTATATAAAGTCTTCGATTCTTGCATCTCCCCACCCGAGGGAATGTTTACCTCCAAATTAACACTACGCGATAATACCATCTGCCTTAACCGTCCAAGAAAAATTCCGCCAGAAGGACTAGCAATTCTTCTTCTATGTAAATTCTCCCTTTAATATCCCCTTCTCCATTTCACCTACTTCACCCGGTTTAGTGTTCACTAAACAATTATATTTCTTCTCACAAAGTGACCTCTGTCCGGCCCTCTCATGTGAGTTCAGAATGACATTCGCCTTTCATCCTGAACATCTGATCAAGGAACTTATGGTCAAACCATGCGTGTACACCTTCTCTTGACACCACATTCCACTTCTAAGTGTGGTGATTGTCTCTCACAATTGAAACTCCACTCTCATGAGCCAAGAAAAATTTTTCCCCAAATTTTCACTCCCGATTGGCCATACCCCGACACAAGTTCAAGCCTTTGGATGTATTACGTTTGTTTGGCTAGCACATGCCATCTTCGCCTTTCGAGTATTTCCACTACTGGTTTTCTCAATGTCCCACCTAACTCTTTCTCTCTCATTCCAACCTTGTTGGGTGAGTCTCAATTGACCCCACCTTCTACTATTGTTGTGCCTGGAAGTCACAAGTCGCGCTTTGGCAGTCTGTACCGTCCAGGACTTTCGTGCCATAATATGGGTGACCTCAACTACGGTCATCCCTTTAATTAATTTAATAACCTCAACTGATCCTTGCCTCTTGTTGTTCGTCCAACTGTCTTCACCTGACGTACTACATTATTTGGCACACGAACACACCCGATTGAAAATAAGATTCACTATCATATATATCCAAGCAGGAGAACGAAATCTCACCAAAGATATCAACAATCCTAAGCATAGGGCTCTACCTCAAAGAAAGTTACGCTGGAAGCATAATGAGCCGTACATATCCTAAAGGACACTAGAAACTGATGCTTTGATACCACCTCTGACACCGCGACTAAATAAATATCGGGTAGCTACTCCTTTATTAAATTGATACAAAATGCCAAGTTGGTTCAGTTCATAGCATCACTGTTGTAAACATTTTAATATTACTAACCACCGAGTATTTAAAAAGTAGGTTTTCCATTTTAATTAAAACTGATTAACATGCAATAAATGAATTATGAAAAGTTAACATAACCAACGATATAGTCACAATAGAATAACCATCCATTAAAAAATGAGTCTGGAGGAAAACTCCTCACAACAAACCGAATTCTGAAATAATTAAATACCAAGTCCGCATCACTAAAATTAATTACAACCCAAAGTCTGAAAATAACTGAATAAGTAAAATGTCTCTAAAAGGAATGGACGACATTCATAACAAATGGTAAAAACTGATAATGGAGTCAAGATCAGAAATGGAGGCGTCTACGGTCAAGGCCTTGTAACATCCACAGCAGCTACATCACGTCACCTGAATAAAACTCCTATGCATGGTGTCCTTGTGGCTGGGAACCTAAAAAGGTTTTTTCAAAAATAGATTTGAAAGCAAACGGGAAGAGCCCGAATGTGAAAATAAATTTTAAAAAAAGCAATTGTTTAATATCATTTAACAGTGAATATACAGTACATGATAGTGTGTGCACTCACATGAGTTCCTCATCTCTGAACTAATTGTGCACTCATATCGTACCCGTACCCATTTCTAGTTACTCTCATATCTATCTAGTCCAATGCTAAATCTAACATTTCTATATGATATCCAACTCAGATCCCAACATCTTCTATTTAATATAGTATTGTACCTTATTACACAATTTTCCCCACTTTGGTATTTCAATATTATAAATCTTACATTTTCACTTTACAAACCGTTGCTATTACTTATACCCACAATTATTCATGACTATTCATTTCAATCAATAGTATATTATTCCCACCATAAATATACAATACTAGCACCCCAAGGCTAAGCTGCGGTGCTTACATACTCTACTATCAAATCCCGGTACATCACGTACATGAGGACCACGTGTTTCGAATCTCTCAGGAAACGTTCCATTAACAACAATCACAAATAGTGGAGGCGAACATAGTTCACATCACATCGATCACACACATACCTATGCTCCCATGATCAGCAGACTTATTAACTTCTCAATAAGCCCTTCTCTGACCTATGTCCTTGAGGTACCAATCTAAATCCCCCCCGTAGGTACACAAAGATTGGATGGTCCTAAACGAACGCCAACCTCCCATGATAGCAAGTACGATAGGTATGTCATACGCACATAACTACATATACTAAGCATTCACACATCTTAGATATTAAAATATTTTATTAGTGGTATACTTCTTGTTCTTCTACCAACACTTAGTGTTATACAAATCACATGTCCCCGGTTTATATGTATTTAAGTTATCAATTATTCTCACTTCGTGATTATTTACTCGCTTCCCAATCCACAAATGTCATCGGGTTCAAGACACTATTCTAAGTTTTACTCCTCAATGTACCCCAATCTCCCAACAATACCCACTAGTTAGTAAGGGAAGGTTATCTCATCATTTAAATAAGTCTACGGGATACTAGAAATCAATTCAGGCCAGAATGGCCATTCTGTTAACTCGTTAGAGGTCTCGTTCGAACGAGTTCGTTCAAACGAAGGGCTTCGAATGAAATACCAACTCATTAGAAGTCATAATGTCATCTCGTTAGAACTTCGTTCGAACTAGGTCGTTCGAACGATGTAGGCAGGTCTTATAACGAGGTGGCAGTTTCAGCCCAGAAAATCCCAATTCCATTTTCCCAATTCTTTTGTCCTCTAAATCCACCCTAAGACCATCCAAATTATGTTTTAACGTATATAAACCATTTCTAATCACCCTAGATCATTCCTTATCATATTTAAAGGGTCAAATCTTACAAATTATCATGGAATTAATATGAATCTTCAAATATTTCCCAAAACCATATGAACATAAACTCCAAATTTTCTTATGCCTAATTACTCATCATAAATCCATTTTTAAATCTTCATATATAACTATTCAAGTATTAAATCAGTCCATTATCATACTACATGCAAACCCTAACCCAATTTCAAGGTTTCTCCAATAAATTTCATAGGTTTTCTTCAAAAAGATCAATATAAGATAATTCTTACACTAAGCATGGAAGACATATTCAATGCATTAAAAATACTAAATCACTTGCCTTAGATTGCTCTTCAGAATTTGATGTTGAAGGTTGAGGGTTGATCTCTCCCCTTTCTCTACAGATTTTCTCCCAAGGTTGAAGATGGTGGTGGAACCTCTTCCAACTCTTCCTATAACTCCCGTAGCCCTCTAACTTGTCAAATGTTGGTAATGGGCTTAGTGGGTTACTAATAATGTATAATTAACTCTTAAAATTCGTAGGCTTTAATTCCCAAAATTTCAAAATTACCAAAATACCCTTTTAAGTTCTCGGTATGGCCCAAAAATGCTCCGGGACCCAAACTAAACCCCCGGCTAGTGTTTTCTTACTATTTCGACCCTTCCGGACTCGTTGGCGCACTCAAAATGACCATTCGATTGATAAAAATAAAATTCACTTTTTAATTCAAATAATTACATTTTCGACGCGACTGACACGCGCGTCTCAACTAAATTTCCTAAATTGTCGTATTTCAGTCTCGCGACAAATTTTAATATTTTCAATATTCATATATTGCCATATATAAACTTCATAATCAAATACCAACTCACATCTCGTTAGCATTTATATTCGGATTAATTCTCAATTAATTCACATTTAATTTAATTAATCCCTTTAATAAATATCAATAAAATTATGGGGTATTACATAAGCCTTTGGGTTATGTACATGCCTATGTACCCAAACAACCTGTCAATCTCACTAATACATGACACATAGTGAGCCGCCCTAAATTATTTGTCATGGGGAAAAAATCACGACCTCCCTGGAATTGGCATGGTGGGATCACCGACCCCACGGAAACCTCCATGATAGAAGGCAACATATGTAAGTTCATATTTAGTCACCAATCATATACTAGATACACACAAACTTGATAAGATAAGGTTTATAAATTAAATAAATCCTATTCTAATTAAATAAATATCATATTCTAATAAGACATACATGTCATGGACCAATATTTCATAGATGGACCTCCACAAAATATCACTAAGTTCACTGTTGCATTAATAATATCTATACCAAGAATAATGTAAAAGAAATAATAGTATTTCATGTTTTTTAAACAAATAATTTTTTAAAACATAAATCCATAATTTATTCACTAACAGAAAATTTCTTTTATCATGTGATTCCCACTTTGTCCACATCCATGACAATGCTGACATTCAATCTCGACTTTAATGAAAAGGAACTAATAAGTTCAAATAAAGAAAACTAATAAAAATGGTATGCGATTAGCTACTTTTGTATATGTGTGTTAATGCCACGGTAATAATTGCCATTGGGTAATAGTGCTTACGGTATGGTATGAGTGCATGTTCAAATAAATTGAGTTGGTCAGTCTTGAGTATATGATAAAGTGTGTGTGAAACACACGCGCAATTTCGAATTCAGATCTTATTTCATTCGGATCGTACCAATGAAAGACTAAAATAACTTACAAAAAATCCATCTATATTGATATAACATGTTACATTAACCAACATAACTCCACAATGTACTCATTGAATATCCCAGGGGCACAGAACCCGAATAACATTTGCCTCAACAAAATCCAAATTTTCCAGTACACAGAATTGTAAAAGTGCGTGCCTTTCTACTGCCACAGACCTTAATGCCACCCTCAATATAATTTCATAAAAACATGTCTTGTGAAGTATTCTGCACAATAAAGTAAATTTCTAATTATGCTCGAGATATTCAATTTCCTGCAACGTATATGGCCTGGAACCTACCATCAAAAGTAATACACTACTTTTAAAAAAAAGTGATAGATATAATGAAAGTTAGACACCAAAAAAAGTTAATTATCAACGCATATTGTTGGAGAGAAATAAATGATTAGCAGCAGTCAAGTTACTTGAATTCGGATATTTCTCAGATAAACACATATAGTCTATGTACAATAGTCAAGTATATGTGTTGAATTGAGAAATTATTCCCGGATGTTGTTAGCATACAACAGCAGCACTCAAGCATATGTACATCATTTATAAACATTGGGAACATTACCAAATGAACTTCTACACATTTCAAAAGTAGGGCAGCTCATCGCATTCAATCATATATAAATGAGTATATCATTTATAAACATTGGGTAGCTCATAAGAAAAACGAACATAAGAAATCGATTGTCCCCACTGTTTTCACTACATGAAAGCAAGCACGGATAGTAAATGAAAGCAAGCACAAATAATAAATAAAATTGAACACTAATAATATGTAATAAGGTAATCATATCTTCATAAAAAACTGTAATACTTTTTTGCGGAGAATAAAAACCACCGAAGAAAAACAACTCCGATTTTATTGTAGCTACATAAGAAGCAATTAAACGAAGGATAATGAAGATTTTGGTAAAATATCCAAGTAAAAGCAACTTTCGTCAAGATAAAAACCTATTTTACTGACATCTTTGCTAATTAGTTTGATCCTTCTTTTCAATAAGTTTCTCAATCAAATCAGCTGCATCCTCAATGGTAGCAATGCTCTGGGCACTTTCTTCTTCCACACTAATCCCAAATTCCTCCTCAAGTCCCATAACAATCTCAACCGTGTCAAAGGAATCAGCCCCAAGTGCAGCACACTTGGACTCTCCACTGACTGCTGAGTCCTCCGACAAGTTCCTACTCAATTCAAATTAGACATCCTGGCAAGTGCCTACTCAATTTAACAATTAATATAAATAAAGCCATACACCATCATCAACTATAAGATAGAAAAAACAAATAATATATTAATTCTATACAATATTATGTACAAGAACATAGACACATCAAATAATTCATAACGTGGCCCAAATTGGACTTTTCACCTTAATCAAGAACTTGTATCATTTTTATTAAGGGCTTAAGTTAAAGATCAATAATGGTAACAAAGAGACTGATAAGATCGTGAACATGATCAGGTAATATGTGAATGTAGAAATCTCAAAAGAAGAATAATTAAGAGATTGGGAATGATAATAATGATGTGAGTACATGAAATCAGTTTTCTTCTTTTCAGAGATTGGAGATGAAATCAGTTTTCTTCTCTGCTTTAATCTACCAAAGTACATGAAGGAAGCACAAGCAAATCAGAAGGAAGCACATTCGAATATGGCATTCAAGAATGACATTCAAAATTTTCCATTGTAATTTTATTTGTGTCCTACCATATTTTCCTTATGTAAATTAATAACAGGTAACAGGGGTATAGGAAGAAATCTTGTTAACTCGGATTCAAGATTTAAAATCTCACTTGTAGCTTCTAAGGGGATTGTCCACATCCATTCCAAGGCTGGTGTTAGAATCACCCATGGAAACATCAAGCTGTCCAACATCCTTCTCAGTAGAGACCTTGAGGAGAAGGTTACCATGCCCCAAGATGATAGCCTCAAATATCATCAAAAAACCATACAACACAATCAAGAAAAGTGATGAACACATCATCAGGGATAGTAAGTTCAGAGGAATCGAAATGAAAAAGAGTTTCAGTGAACAAATGAATGGAAAAAAGCACACTTTGAAACATATTTTGGGCAGGTACCATTTTTGCACAAAAAATATAATTAAATAGAGCGATTTACATAAATAGTTGAAGAAACTTAAATCAATAAACAAAAAATATACATTATTTAAGCATTAACATAAATAAATTAAAACGACGTAGCCAAAAAAATACCAACAAATATGTTCACCAACTCATTAGAAAAAATCCCTATAAAAGAACCATCAAAATACAAAGCCTAGTAAAAGGACTCATTGAAATCATAGCATAATAAAATCAAGTGAGTGGGATTCCATTGAACTCTCATGTAAGTACCAACATGTATCTCCCATTCCAAACTCTAAAAAATAAAACCATTAGTTAGTTGCTACCATATGAAAATTCTATTACCATGTTGAAATTCATGTTCGAAGGCTTCTACAATGGCAGGGGGTCCTCCAAAGTCACCTTCTAAAACCTAAAATAACCTGATAACAAAAGAAAATAGACAATAAATTAAACCCCCTAAATTGTGATCGGACTAAATATATAAACCAAGATGTAATATAAAACCTTAAACACATGAAAGATACCAAAAATGTGAAAAGCAAAAGTTCAAGCTAGTAGTGTTTTTTACATACTTTATAACACAACCAAACCCATATAACTTTATAACAAATTTTTATATCAGGAAAAAAACATTAGGCCACACTTGACATCTCAATGCACCGCACATAGAGTTCCCACACAAATCCATTAATGCGAAAAATAAATACCAAATGTATCATTTAGAAGCGCAAGTTGTATTAACATGTCTCAAATTATAACAGTTATACAGTTGGAGTGCATAATAACATGTCTTGCATTTCATAACAGTTGAAGTACATATAATGATTATATTGACAACATGCCTCAAGTTATGGCAGTTTTAAATTATCACCGGTATATACAACTGAAATATACATTGATTCACTATGAACTATTTACATTGATACACGATTTTATAAAGGCTTCCACGTACTTTAGATATTAGTGAAAAAAAATAAAGCTTAATTACCTTGGAAAAGATGTATGTAGGACAACTACTTGAGTTTCAAGACTTCCAACCAAGCTGCTACTATGGTGCCATATGATATAGCTATTATAGAGGTATCAAAAGTTTTGGATGAGAATTCCATCTTTCTC
Source organism: Sambucus nigra (assembly GCA_949130495.1). NCBI lineage: Eukaryota > Viridiplantae > Streptophyta > Magnoliopsida > Dipsacales > Adoxaceae > Sambucus > Sambucus nigra. The sequence continues at coordinate 187,632,914 of OX422220.1, forward strand.
TCATTGGTTGGAGGATGGATGGTACTGGGCCTCTTAGGCTCCTTCCATTTCTTAGGATCGTCGACCATAGTGTCCCCCCGGCTCACATATTTTTTGATGGAGCAGAGAGAGTAATGCATTTTCATGGAAATTTTATTTGCCTATGTGCAAGATTGGGAGCATCCTTTTTCCAAATATCTTCTAGTGTATCAACTCAATGACTTGTGAACAAGGTAAGTGATTAGTATGTAATACCCCGTACTTTTGGCTATATTTATTTTTGGGATTAATTAATTAAATGTGAATTATTTGGAAATTAATCCGGGTAAAATACTAGCGAGTTGTGAGTTGGTATTTGACTATATTGAGCATATATGATGTTATATGAATATTGAATTATGAAATTTGCCGTGAGATTGATATACGGCAATTTGGTCATTTTATTGGGACGCGTGTGACATTCGCGTCGGGATATAATTATTTTAATTATAAAAGTGATTTTAAATTCTATTAACCATATGGTCATTTTGAGTGCGCCAACGCGTCTGGAAGGGTCGAGATAGTCAGAAAACACTAGCCGGGGGTGTAGTTTGGGTTCCGGGGTATTTTTAGGCCATACCGGCAATATAAAGGGTATTTTGGTAATTTCGTATTTTTAGGAATTAAAAATGACGAAAATTAGAGAAGTAAATCTGATTGGGAATAGACCCACTAAACCCAGTAACCAACCCTTAATGACCCAATAAGCTACGGAGGTTATCATTGAGGTTTCCAACTTTCCCAAAGAAAACCCTAGCCACCATAGCCACCATGGAGAAGAAAGCTTGGAGAGGGAGAGAAAGAGAAGGAATTCTGCAGAAACCTTTACAAAATCAACACCAAATTCAGAGACAATCAAGGCAAGTGATTTAATTACATTTAAATTCAGAGAATGTTTTTCCCATGATAGAAAATTGAAGAATTCCAATTGTTCTTGAAAGATGAATGAAAACCCATGTTAATTGGATTTAGAACTTGAATATTGAGGACAAACTGCATGTAGAACCATATAGAGATGATTATTCTGGTATTAGTATACGTGGGATGTAATAAAAACGGATCTAGAATGGACTAATTGATGATTACAAATTCTAGGGTTTATGTTCTGGAATAATTGGGGAAAAAGTGTAGAGATTTGTATATTGACTGATGTTAGGGTGACTTAATCCTTTAAAACGTGTTAGGAGGTGACTATAATATGTTTAGGATTGATTAGAGACCTTAAAACAATCATTGGGACTAATTTTAGAGGAGATTTGAGGAGTAAAATTGATGAAAAACGAAGAAGGAAAAATCTGGGCTCGAACTGGTCGTTCGTTAGAAGAGCCTCCGCAGGTCGTTCGAACGAGCCTCGTTTGAACGAGCCTCGTTTGAACGAGCTTCTAACGAGTTGACCAGTCACTTCTAACGAAAAGGAATTTCATTCGATACTTCGTTCGAACGAGATCTCGTTAGAAGGTACAGTTCGTTCGAACGAACTGGATCTCGTTCGAACAGTCTCGTTCGAACGAGACTTCTAACGAGCTGACAGTTTGATCTCGTTCGAACAGCCTCGTTCGAACGAGACTTCTAACGAGCTGGCAGTTTGGGCCTTTTTGTCCTGTTTTGATTTTGGGAGTCCCGTAAACTTGTTCGAGGGTAGAGTTAACATTCCGTTGATGATGTATTGAAAGATTTGGGACTTTTGAGTTATTATGAGGCGTAAATTATATACGAGTGATTTAAATCAATGAACCGTTTGGGTGAGACGTAAGTGTCTACTACGACATGAGAATAGATTATGGCGCGTGTAATTATGGATCGGGATTATATAAGTTGTATATATATTAAGATTGGTACGGGAATGAGAATAGTACTACAATTAATCTACGGGATTACTGAGACGTGTGTTTACTTAGTATTGGTATATGAATTGTGTGTATGACATACCTACCATACATGCTATCACGGGAGGTTTGCGTTCTCTTAGGGCCCTCTAATCCTTGTGTTGCCCGGATTTAGACTGGTTACGTTGATGAACATAGGTCATAGAAAGACTTATTGGGTTATTAATAAGTCCGCTGATCGTGGGAGCGTAGGTATGTGCGTGACCCATGTGATGTGACTGTGTTAGCCTCCATTACTTGTGATGTTGTTATTTGTGAACTATTCCTGAGAGATTCGGAATAGGTAATCCTTATGTACGTGATGTACCGGGGTGGATAGCAGAGTATGTGTGCACCGCAGCTCAGTTCTCGGGGTGCTTATATTGTATATTTATGATGTGAATAATATACACTTAATTAATGGGAACCTTCATGTTAATGTTGTGAAAATAATTACGGTATTGTTTCGAGAAACATAACGGGTTAGCTGATAGTGAAATATATTGCATATTGAGCATCTGAGTTTACGTTAAACCCCTATTTAATTACGAGCATGATAACGTTAATAGAACCGAGTAATAAGGGTAGGACCTATGACAGTCTATCTAGATATGATGTCACTTAGCTAGTGGTTTGTGTCGTTGTAGATGGGTACTTACGTTAGGAGTGCACAGTTAGACGAGAGGTGAGAATATCATGTGAGTGCACGTCCTAACATGTACTTTGCATTTAATGTTTTAAATGTTTTTAAAGCACTTGCAGGTTTTTAAAATATCTCCACATTCGGGCTCTGACCCGTTTGCTTTCAAATCTATTTTCTTGTAAATCCATTTTAGGTGCCGAGCCACAAGGACACCATGCATAGGATACTCATTCAGGTGACGAGCTATAGCAGTTCGTGGAAGCTACATGGAATTGCTTTTAGACGCTTCTATCATTTGGATTCCGTATTTAGTATTCTATCAGTTGTAGGGCATGTTGCCCATTTCTATTAGAGACATCTTTCCATTTCAGTTTTTAGACTTTGTCATGTATTGATTCAGTATTCCTTTATTTATTTCAGTTGTGGTTTTGTAGTGAGGAGTTTTCCTCCAGACTTTACTTTCATTATGTGATGGTTATTTTATTTACTTCTTTATGGTGAATGGTGTTATTATTCTTCATTACACTCGTTGCATGTTAATCAGACTTAAATTAAAATTTGGCAACTTAATTTTAAATACTAGGTGGTTAGTAATAATAAAATGTTTTCGACAGTGATGCTATTAACTGAACCAACATGGGATTTTGAATTAATTTAATAAAGGAGTAGCTACCCGGTATTTAATTAGTCGGGGTGTCACAGGTGGTATCAGAGCATCAGGTTCTAGTGTCCTTTAGGATCTGATGGATTATTATGTTTCCGCTAAGTTTCTTTGATATAGAGCCCTATATTTTTGGACTGTTGTACTCTTTTTGTGTATGCTTCGTTCTTCAGCTATTTTAAGTTTATAACAGCGAACTTATAAACTTTGTTCTTATTTCAGATGCCTCCACGACATGCACGACGAGTTCCCAGGGATGCAACGCCCGAACCCCAGCCCACTCCAGTTCAGGGCATGATGAACGCCGCTGAGGTTGCAGCTATAGTAGCCCAAGCGGTAAATGCCGCAATTGCCGTTGTTTAGTAGGCACCACCTCAGGCGCCGGTTGTCGCGCCAGTACAGGCAAATGCATTCCCGTCTGCTTGGGAGCGTGTACGTGATGCTTTTCAAAAAGCGCATCGGCCAGAGTTTGTAGGTAGCTCAGATGTGGTAGTCTGGAGCCAGTGGAGGAAGGATATGCAGAGGCACTTAAGGATGTATGAGTGCACGGACGTCCAGAAGCAGGTGCTAGATACTTTCAAGCTAGTTGGATCTGTGCTACAGTGGTGGGAGTCTATTACCACCGTGGAGGAGAAGGATACTCTCACTATTCAGGACTTCTAGGTGCGGTTTGACCGCAAGTACTTTTCGTTGGTTGTTCACACGGAAATGAGGAGGAAACCGATGAATCTGAGGCAAGAGGGTAAGACCGTGGCCGAGTATGAGGCCGAGTTAACGAATCTGTTGAATATCGTTCCAGATGAGATACCAACAGAGAAGAAGAAGACTGAGAAGTTCACAGACGGATTGACATGGAGGATCCATCAGCATCTGTTAGGGAACCTTTCGTTGGCCACATATTTTGATGTGGTTAACGCTGCTTTGTTACACTTCTAGGACCACCCCTTTCATATGGCTGAGGGTAAGAGGTCGGGAGAGTCTATCCATCAGGGCAGGACTGGAGGACCTGGTGCCGGTGGGGCACAATCTGGTCAGGGGTAGAGACAGGGTCAGCAGGGTACCCAACAGGGGGATCAGAAGAGGTTCTGATCAGGGATAGGGAGGTTTCCGTCAGGGACATCAGGGTCCAAACGGCCATCAGGGCCAACAGGGGCAGAATGGGCAGCAGTTTCACCAGGGCCAGCAGGGCCAAGGGAGGAACGGTAACGTCCACCACGGCCGGGGACAGCAGGGGCATAGAGGAGGGAACTTCCCAGGGAAGTGTTTTGTTTGTGGCAAGACTGGCCATAAGCGACAGGATTGTCCTGATAGGGGCAGGGCCCCACAGCAGCAGCAGTAGGGTGCTCGCCAGGAGCCACAAAGGCCTATGTTTCCTGCCGCTCTCCCCGCACTGCCACAGATGGCAGCATTGCCACCCATTCCAGCAGTCCCAGCTCAGCAGGGGCAGCTACAGTATGGACGTGTCTATAACGTCCACCAGGCTGCAGTTCCACAGGCACCGCTCGCGATTGAGGGTACGGTTCCTATCCATGGCACTATAGGTCGGGTATTATTTGATACCGGGGCTATGCATTGTTTTGTAGCTACACATTTTGCGAAAGCTTTAGGATTGTTAGCTACGTCAGAGAGCACAGTGACATGTGTCGACTCACCATTGGGGAGTGGGTCACTTATTTTCTTTATATGCCGGGGAGTGGGGGTAGAGATTGGTGTTTGGTATTACCCGCAGACATGTTGGTATTAGATATGCATGTGCACGATGTGATCATCGGTATGGATTGCCTCGTAGCTTATAGGGCCATGATTGATTGCTTTAGTGGGAGCATTATTTTTGCCATTCGAGGGCAAGAGATGTTCGTAGTGGCGATGCCTCGCCCAGAGGGAGGATCGACCGATCATTTGTATTACCTAGAGGAGGATACCTCAATGGAGTTTGTGATTCCTTTAGATTCGATTCCTGTTGTCAGGGAGTATTCGGATGTGTTTCAGGAGATACCAGGCTTACCCCCCAGTCGAGAGATAAACTTTGATATAGATTTTCTACCGGGTACGAGACCTATAGCACGCGCACCGTACCGTATGGCTCCAGCTGAGATGCGAGAGCTACGAGATCAGATAGAGCAACTGTTAGGCCAGGGCTTTATTCGCAGGAGTACCTCACCTTGGGGCGCTCCAGTTTTGTTTGTGAAGAAGAGGGACGGTTCACTGAGATTGTGTGTGGACTACCGGGAGTTGAATAAGGTCACGATACGGAATAAGTATCCGTTGCCTCGAATCGATGACTTATTCGACCAGTTGAGAGGAGCTTCTTTCTTCTCAAAGATTGATTTAAGATCGGGATACCATCAGTTGCGTATCAGGGAGGAGGATGTCTCGAAGACTGCGTTCTTGTCGAGATGTGGTTCTTACGAGTTTCGGGTTATGCCTTTTGGTTTGACCAACGCTCCAGCAGTGTTTATGGACTTGATGAACAGAGTGTTTAGGGACTTCCTAGATCAGTTTTTCATTGTCTTCATCGATGATATTCTGGTTTACTCCCAGACAGAGGAGGAGCACGCCGAGCATTTGAGGCATGTTTTGCAGACACTACGTCAGAACGAGGTATATGCAAAATATGAGAAGTGCGGGTTTTGGCTGAAGGAGGTCCAGTTTTTGGGACATATTATTTCTGATCGGGGAATATCTGTTGATCCGGGGAAGGTATCCCCGGTGAGGGAGTGGGGACAGCCCACGACACCGACTGAAATTCGTAGTATCTTGGGCCTAGCAGGATACTACAGGAGGTTTATTCGGTGTTTCTCGAAGATAGCAGGTCCTTTGACACATCTGACTCGTAAGGGTGTGCCATTCATCTGGAGTGATGCCTGTAAATTGGCATTTGATGAGTTAAAAGACAAATTGACCTCAGCACCCGTGTTAGCATTGCCGAGACTGGGAGTTGCGTATTTGGTTTACACCGACGCGTCTTTGCAAGGACTTGGAGGTGTATTGCAACAAGAGAGACAGGTCATAGCTTATGCTTCCCATAAGATTTAGACTCATGAGAAGAATTACCCCACGCATGATTTGGAGTTGGCGGCAGTGGTATTTCCCCTACGGATTTGGAGGCACTATCTTTTGAGGGAGGAGTTCCAATTGTTCACGGACCACAAGTCCCTACAGTACCTGTTCACGCAGAAGGAGTTGAATATTCAGCAACGTAGGTGGTTTGAGTTTGTGAAGGACTACCAGTTCGATATCCAGTATCACCCAGGCAAGGTTAACGTGGTAGCAGACGCGTTGAGCCGTAGACCAGCAGATGAGGTGGCAGAGGTGTGGAAGGAAAAGTGGAAGGAATTAGGACACTAGGATACAGTGGCCCGATCTTTGATGTCTGTGATGACTATTACACCGCAGATTGTCACGAAGGTAGTACGCACACAGGCTAATGACTCGTTCTGTCAGGAGCAGATAGTTCGATTACTAGCAGAGGGAGCCGAGTCCTATACCGTTAGCTCAGACGGGGGATTACGCTTCAATGGGAGATTGGTGGTTTCGGAAGGGGAGGAATTATGACACGAGGTGATGGCAGAGTCGCACGGCTCACGGTTCGCGGTACATCCCGGAGGGGAAAAAATGTACCAAGACATGAGACGCCGGTATTGGTGGAGCGGTATGAAGAGAGATATCGCTGAGTTTGTTTCGAAATGCGCCACTTGTCAGCTTGTAAAAGTGGATCATCAGAGACCGGCAGGACTTTTACAGCCGTTGGAGGTCCCGATGTGGATGTGGGAGAGAATATCCATGGATTTTATCACAGGGTTGCCTACGTCACAGAGGGGTCATGACTCCGTTTGGGTAATTGTGGACAAGTTGTCCAAATTCGCTCACTTTTTACCCGTAAGGACTGACTACACTACGGGACAGTATGCCCAGCTCTTCATTTCAGAGGTTGTGAGACTTCACGGTGTGCCCCTAAATATAGTGTCTGACAGAGACAAGATATTTGTTTCGTGGTTTTGGGAGAGTTTCCAGGAGGCAATGGGCACGGAATTGCGGTTGAGTACGGCTTATCATCCGCAGACCGATGGGCAGACCGAGCACACAAATCAGATGTTGGAGGACATTCTACGCATGTGCATTATTGACTTTGGGGGTGGATGGGAGCAGTACCTACCACTGGTGGAGTTTTCTTATAACAACTCCTATGAGTGCACTATTGGCATGGCTCCGTTTGAGGCATTGTACGGTAGGCCTTGTCGTTCCCCAGCATGTTGGTTAGAGGTGGGGGACAACAAACTACTTGGTCCGGAAGTGATTCAGGATACTTCAACAAGGATTGAGTTGATTCGGAGTCGCATTCGGGTAGCTCAAGACAAGTAGAAGAGTTATGCTGATGCGAAGAGATTTTTCAGGGAATTCCAAGTAGGGGACCAGGTTTTGCTCAGAGTATCTCCTATGAAGGGGATTATGCGCTTCGGGAAGAAGGGGAAGTTGGCACAAAGGTATGTGGGGCCATTTCCTATTATTGAGCGGATCGGACCGGTTGCGTATAGACTTGGGTTACCGGAGTATTTGCATCGGATTCACGATGTGTTCCATATTTCCTCGCTGAGGAAATACCTTTGAGATAATTTGGCTCATTCTCACATTGCTGTGGAGGACATCGATCTCCATCCGGATAGATCCTACGAGGAGGGGCCGATTGCTATTTTGGACCGAAGTGAGAGGAAGTTGAGGTCAAAGATAGTTCCGTTAGTGCGTGTTCAGTGGCGACATAACAATGTCGAGGAGTCCACATGGGAGCGCGAGGATGAGATGCGCGAACGTTATCCAGAGTTATTTTTAGCAGGTACTTTCTAGTTTTGAATTTCTGGACGAAATTCAGTTATTAGGGGGGAGGTATGTAATACCCCGTACTTTTGGCTATATTTATTTTTGGGATTAATTAATTAAATGTGAATTATTTGGAAATTAATTCGGGTAAAATACTAGCGAGTTGTGAGTTGGTATTTGACTATATTGAGCATATATGATGTTATATGAATATTGAATTATGAAATTTGTCGTGAGATTGATATACGGCAATTTGGTCATTTTATTGGGACGCGTGTGACAGTCGCGTCGGGATATAATTATTTTAATTATAAAAGTGATTTTAAATTCTATTAACCGTATGGTCATTTTGAGTGCGCCAACGCGTCTGGAAGGGTCGAGATAGTCAGAAAACACTAGCCGGGGGTGTAGTTTGGGTTCCGGGGTATTTTTAGGCCATACAGGCAATATAAAGGGTATTTTGGTAATTTCGTATTTTTAGGAATTAAAAATGACGAAAATTAGAGAAGTAAATCTGATTGGGAATAGACCCTCTAAACCAACTAACCAACCCTTAATGACCCAATAAGCTACGGAGGTTATCATTGAGGTTTCCAACTTTCCCAAAGAAAACCCTAGCCACCATGGAGAAGAAAGCTTGGAGAGGGAGAGAAAGAGAAGGAATTCTGCAGAAACCTTTACAAAATCAACACCAAATTCAGAGACAATCAAGGCAAGTGATTTAATTACATTTAAATTCAGAGAATATTTTTCCCATGATAGAAAATTGAAGAATTCCAATTGTTCTTGAAAGATGAATGAAAACCCATGTTAATTGGATTTAGAACTTGAATATTGAGGACAAACTGCATGTAGAACCATATAGAGATGATTATTCTGGTATTATTATACGTGGGATGTAACAAAAATGGATCTAGAATGGACTAATTGATGATTACAAATTCTAGGGTTTATGTTCTTGAATAATTGGGGAAAAAGTGTGGAGATTTGTATATTGATTGATGTTTGGGTGACTTAATCCTTTAAAACGTGTTAGGAGGTGACTATAATATGTTTAGCATTGATTAGAGACCTTAAAACAATCATTGGGACTAATTTTATAGGAGATTTGAGGAGTAAAATTGATGAAAAATGAAGAAGGAAAAATCTGGGCTCGAACTGGTCGTTCGTTAGAAGAGCCTCCCAGGTCGTTCGAACGAGCCTCGTTCGAACGAGTTTCTAACGAGTTGACCAGTCACTTCTAACAAAAAGGAATTTCGTTCAATACTTTGTTCGAACGAGATCTCGTTAGAAGGTACAGTTCGTTCGAACGAACTGGATCTCGTTCGAACAGTCTGGCAGTTTGGGCCTTTTTGGCCTGTTTTGATTTTGGGAGTCCCGTAAACTTGTTCGAGGGTAGAGTTAACATTCTGTTGATGATGTATTGAAAGATTTGGAACTTTTGAGTTATTATGAGGAGTAAATTATATACGAGTGATTTAAATCAATGAACCGTTTGGGTGAGACTTGAGTGTCTACTACGACGTGAGAATAGATTATGGCACGTGTAATTATGGACCGGGATTATATAAGTTGTATATATATTAAGATTGGTACGAGAATGAGAATAGTACTACTATTAAACTACGGGATTACTGAGACGTGTGTTTACTTAGTATTGGTATATGAATTGTGTGTATGACATACCTACCATACTTGTTATCACGGGAGGTTTGCGTTCGCTTAGGGCCCTCTAATCCTTGTGTTGCCCGGATTTAGACTGGTTACCTTGATGAACATAGGTCATAGTAAGACTTATTGGGATATTAATAAGTCCGCTGATCGTGGGAGCGTAGGTATGTGCGTGACCCATGTGATGTGACTGTGTTCGCCTCCATTACTTGTGATGTTGTTATTTGTGAACTATTCCTGAGAGATTCGGAATATGTAACCTTATGTACGTGATGTACCGGGATGGATAGCAGAGTATGTGTGCACCGCAGCTTAGTTCTCGGGGTGCTTATATTGTATATTTATGATGTGAATACTATACACTTAATTAATGGGAACCTTCATGTTAATGTTGTGAAAATAATTACGGTATTGTTTCGAGAAACATAACGGGTTAGTTGATAGTGAAATATATTGCATATTGAGCATCTGAGTTTACGTTAAACCCCTATTTAATTACGAGCTTGATAATGTTAATAGAACCAAGTAATAAGGGTAGGACCTATGACAGTCTAGCTAGATATGATGTCACTTAGCTAGTGGTTTGTGTCGTTGTAGATGGGTACTTACGTTAGGAGTGCACAGTTAGACGAGAGGTGAGAATGTCATGTGAGTGCACGTCCTAACATGTACTTTGCATTTAATGTTTTAAATGTTTTTAAAGCACTTGCAGGTTTTTAAAATATCTCCACATTCGGGCTCTGACCCGTTTGCTTTCAAATCTATTTTCTTGTAAAACCATTTTAGGTGCCCAGCCACAAGGACACCATGCATAGGATACTCATTCAGGTGAAGAGCTGTAGCTGTTCGTGGAAGCTACAGGGAATTGCTTTTAGATGCTTCTATCATTTGGATTCCGTATTCAGTATTCTATCAGTTGTAGGGCATGTTGCCCATTTCTATTACAGACATCTTTCCATTTCAGTTTTTTGACTTTGTCATGTATTGATTCAGTATTCCTTTATTTATTTCAGTTGTGGTTTTGTAGTGAGGAGTTTTCCTCCAGACTTTACTTACATTATGTGATGGTTATTCTATTTACTTCTTTATGGTGAATGGTGTTATTATTCTTCATTACACTTGTTGCATGTTAATCAGACTTAAATTAAAATTTGGCAACTTACTTTTTAAATACTAGGTGGTTAGTAATAACAAAATGTTTTCGACAGTGATGCTATTAACTGAACCAACTTGGCATTTTGAATTAATTTAATAAAGGAGTAGCTACCAGGTATTTAATTAGTCGGGGTGTCACATAGTATAGACAATATGAATAGAAAATGGCATTATAAACTAGTAAATTTATTTAGCATACACAACTCAGTGAGGGGTTAAACTCCCAGATCAGTCTCGTCCTAATTGTATGGTTAAGTCACATATTCATATATGATAAACCCATTTTTCTTGCTGTAAGACCATAAATTATCTATCGTATCCTGACCATCTTTGAATAGGTTGGGATCAAGCATAGCTGACATTGAGTCCCAACCCCTTTTCTTGGGGAATCTTGTCACGTTGGCACTGGATGGAACATTGGTGTCAAATTCCCAGGCACTTGATACAAACAAGTACAAAGGTTTGAAGTCATGGTTTAAGATTTGGTTAATAATAATAACTTTTCTTTTGGATTTCCAAGATGCATGGTGAAAGTAGTAGGGATGGGACTTTTTTATTGAGACAGTATACTAAACTCTGAAAATTATAATTGGAAGATCAGCTTGGTAAGCTAGCTTCTAAAGCTGAATGAACCTGAGAATAATCCTCCACGTAGTGGGAGAAAGTTAAGTCGGTGAATCACCCATACTGGAAAGTATATATGATTTGTAATAAATATTGCATATTTATACCCTAAAATCTTATGCATTTTAGCCCCCTCGGGTGCCTTAATCTCTATATTTATGCCCGTTAAGTAGAAAATCTATTTTTTATATTGTTAACGTGTTATATGAGGTATAATTGGTCTTTTTTAGGTATTTATGTACCAAGTATGAAGTTTGGATGCATTCTGACAAAAATTCGTACACAATCGCACGCACAAGGGCATTTTGGCCATTTCATAGTTTGGGAAACTGACCCAACATCCGCACGTAAGATGTATCTCTCCTTACTGTCTTTGTGTGTCCATAAACTTAGTAACAATCTGATTCCCAATGAAGAAGTTACGGTGATTTTGGTAGAAGAGAAAGACATTTCAAATCAAAGAAGGAGAATGAAAGCAAAAACAGGGGAGCGAATCGATTTGTCCCTTTGCGAATCAATTCGCAACTTTGCAAATTGATTTGCTATGAACGACTAGATAATTTTCCAATACCAAATTTATTCTCTCCTTGGATAATCGATTCTCTACAAGTCAGTGCACCAAGAGAATCGATTTGTTTTCAGCCGAATCGATTCGCTCACTTGTAGCCTTCGAGATATTTACCTAGAGAATCGATTCATTCCAAGATGAATCGATTCGACTCTGCAAATCTTTTGCTTTTTTTTTAATTACAAGTTTCCATTGGGACTTTTTTATATATACTTTTTTCTCTCATTTAATGTAGATATCTTGTAATAATAGACTGTTTAGGTTAGGTTTTCTCTTATGGGAGGATAGGGTTTGGATATTATCATTGGGTGTGCCATTTTCTCCTTCCGAGGGTTTTCTTGTATAGAGGGGTTTGACCATCGAAGTTGTGTAGAACACTAATCATCGGATTCTTAATCAATTTGAGCTTCCATTGTTTGTTTTTGTTTTTCTTTTATTTATCGCTTTATTTACAACTTTCTTTACTGCTTTCCTTTACTCCGTTTATTTACTGCGTTTTTACCATTCTTTCTAGCCAATTTAGTCTAGGGTGCAATTGATTGAACTTATCTTGCGTTTAATATCTTGCTTTGCTTTCGTTATGGAGTTTGCGTATTTGATTCGATTGGGTTGTCCTAGTTGTTACACCTTGGAGATTTAATAGGGTATATCATGTATGCCCCGTATTTACGACCTTTCACGTGTAATGCCCGAGATATTTATTGACACCAAAATCTTATTAGGATTTTATGTCAGTTTTGGGTTTGACAATATTGGATATAATTAACTATTGAAACCAGACCCAATCTCAATGAATCTGTAGTCCCATGTAATCGTTTACACGTGCTAAGCCGAAGTGAGGGATATTAGTTGCATCCTATTGTTTTTATTCGATTTGTTAACTTGTTTAATTTACTCATGCCTAGATTAATATTTTCCTTTTGTTATCTTTTCTTTTTAGTTAGCAAAATTATCTTTTACACTTTTATTGATAAGTATTAAATTCATAAATTCTAGAAACTTATCTCTATGGATTTTTCGATACCCGAACTTGGCCGCTATACTCCCTTAAATGAGTGTAGTCAATAGTTTAGGTTTTTGTATTGAGGAGGGGAACAGAAAACAACGATCGGTGTGCTGACAACGCGCTACTTTTCTCCCTCAATCAAAATGGCGTCCTTGACGGGGACTTGTTTGTTTAAGAATTTAGAGTATTTAGTATTTCATAGTATTTGCTTTCTATTTTATTTTTTGATAACCTTTTTGTAGGATTTCTACATTCGAGTGCCAATAACCTCTTGAATTTTTTGGCCGCGTATCACTTTGTGGAATTTTCCACTTCAAGATACCTTTGGAGTTAGCATGTCCTATTCCAATCCTTTCGGCAATCATTATGATAATTCTAGAAATCCCTATAAACGTATGACTTTCAGTGAATACTTAGAGACCCAAAAAATTTCAAAATCCAAGCTGACTTGGGGTGAGTATTATGAAAGTCAAGATTTAGAGTGCGTGTATTTTGAGGATGATGATAACGATTTTAGGCCTCCAATTCCTTATAATAAGAAATTTGAAAATAATTGCAATAGTTTTCAAAATTCTTATAATAATGAGTTTGAGTATAGTTCGAATAATAATTTTCAAACTTCTCATTTCCAAGAATTTGCACCCCGACCTATGAATTTTGGTGAGGGTTTTCTCATGCTTGAGAATGAGAGGTATGAAGACCGTTATCGGGAAGAAAATGTGGGAACATGAATTGGATTTATTATTTGAATTCAGCGATGATTTTTCTTTCGAAACTTTTGAAGTTGAGGAATATTTTGAACCAAATGAGGATTTGTTGCCTACTTTGGAACAAACCATTCTTGACTTGGCCTATAGTATAATAGAGAATGAAATGAGTGTGAAATGGATGTAGTATCCATTTTCAATGAAATGATTTCGTCTTTGGATCCCAAAGAAGAAAGTTTCATTGAAAATGATCCTATCTCCTTTGAAATTCCAACTTTGAGTGATGATGACTCATCTCTTGAGTTTGAATTTCTCTCCTCCCCCTTTTCATTATTCGTTATCATACCATCACAACTACCCGATGAATCGGCGTCGAACTTTAAAATGTTAACCCTTTCACCGACAAGGAGTACTTGCTCGAGTTGATTTCCATGAAGGCATCTTTGCCTCCTTGTGCACCCCCCCCTCCCCCCAATTTTAATTTCAAAATACTTGGGAGAAAATTCAATTTTTTGAACCTCTCGTGTTTTTGTCACCCATTTTATCCAAATCCTCCATCGTCTCCCAAAAACTTTTATTTGGCGATGGTTCATTTCTTCCACCTTACACATGCCATCCGTTGTTCGAACGGAATTCCTATATTCCGGGAGGCATGCATGAAAGGGAGGGTCCCCCATGGATCTTTCAAATACAAATCGTGTTTTGGGTGGTCCCTCAAAAATTTCAACTTCTATAATATATTTTGTTAGAAGTTAAAATTATAGGGTGTAAATAGTTAGTTTATTTTTCTTGTTACTTATAGTTTAATGTAATTAGTTAAATTTTTATTTGTTCTTTTTATTATCCTTTGGTACTAACATGTTTTGTAGAGTCATTGGACTTGGACTTTCATGAGATCGCTCCTTTTTGGGTAATATCGCCATTTTCCTCTCTTGAACTTGGTTCCTAATTAACATTGAGGACAATGTCAGGTTTAAAGTTAGGGGTGTGGGATAATATATCCATTCATTTCTTACTCCATGATTTTGATTATATGTTATTCCCCAACATGCTTTTCTTGTAAAAAATTTAAAAATTTCAGAAGAATTTTTGTTCTTTTTTATCCTTTGTCATTCATTTTGCCTTTATTTTTTATGATAAATTTTAATAATTGCCCAATCCAGTAATCACTCCAATGATGCATGTTATCGATTTTAGAATTTATTAGACTTTATTCCTCAATCATTGATATTATGAATCACTTCGTGAATTAAACTTTATCCCATGAGCACATGTGATTTTCTTGTTATATTGATTTGGTTTCAGATTTTTATAACTTGGCTATCTTTTGTTGCATCGTATATACTTACACCGAGTAAGATTTGTGCCTTTCATCATTTTTGAGCGTATAGACTATTATTTCCTCTTTGAAAACGTTACAGACATTAGTAATCACACTATTCTATAATTTAATCGTTCATTAATTGAGTTTGTTCTTGAAATGTGTTACTTGAGCATGATTTTCGAAGTTGTTTTGACTCGATAATTGCGTAATCTTTAGGAAATGATCATAGTCCATTTTTGTTTTATCACCCATATTTCCCTTGGCCTTACCGTATATGTTTCCCCTCGTCAACCCCTTTGATCCTTAATATTAGCATTTCGTTTCATAACCCCAAAATCCCAAAACCAACTCCACATTGGACTTTTAAACCATAGATATTACCTTCCTTACCTTTGTTTGGAATGTTACTTGGGATTGGATGATGTACTTGTATTGCAGTTGCAATTAAGCATATGAGAGTGAGAAAAGTAAAGAAAGAAAGTAGTGAAAAAGAGAAGAAAAAAGAAAAAAAAGTGCGGAAAAGAAAAAAAGAAAAGAGAAAGTTTGTATGCATTGTAGATAGTGTTCAATGATCCTTTTTGCTCTCCAATTGTTATATTTGATGCTTGATTATGGAACTTATTTTCCATATCCATAATTGGCCACATGTTTCCATTATCTGTAGTTTTCTTTCGGAATACTTTGAATCCGTACATATATCCTTCATTTCATATCCTAGCCTAGCCTACATTACAACCCTATACAAGTACTATGTGATCTTAGGGTGAATTTAATTTAAAAGTCAAAATAGTTTTAATAATCAATGCAAATGTATTTCGCCTCTTTTAATGTGCAATATCTTTCATCGAGATTACAAGTTTTTTATTTTCTATATAGCGTTCTTCATTTGTGACATGTGTGAGGCCTAGTTTCCATTAGTATTTACTCTTTATGTCCGCATGTCCCGGGTATTACCTCTGGTTCTGAGTGAATTCATTTGTTGAGTGTAATACATGATGAGGATTGACTTACATGCACGCTTTAACACTTATCTGATTTATTTAAGTTTTTGCCAAATCATACTTTGCATGTTCTCGCTCCCCTCCCACTTTTAAGGTTTCAATTCGACGAAGTTTGTTCTATAATGTTAATATTAAGGACTTTTTCATCAATTAGTTCACTTTTCTAATAACATGTTGAAATATTTTTCATTGTTGTTGCGTTTTTGGGTTTCATCCCTGAGAACCCTCACGAGACGACACTTGCCCACTAAGGTAACCGAGGGGTTTAACGGCTTATTGCATATGCTAAATACAATTGTTCCCCTGCGAAAGTGGCCTTATATTTTTATCCCATTTTTTACTTGCCTCCTTCTTTGATTTACATTTAGTTCTTATTGTTTCCTATTTCATTACTAGGGACTAGAAATGTGTAACTTAGGGGGTGTGATTCGTATCAAACATTGCATATTTATACCCTCGAATCTTATGCATTTTAGCCCCCTCGGGTGCCTTAATCTATATATTTATGCCCGTTAACTAGACCACCTCTGTTTTATATTATTAACATGCTATATGAGGTATAATTGGTCTTTTGTAGTTATTTAGGTACCAAGTATGAAGTTTGGATACATTCTGGCGAAGTTCCGTACACAATCGCATGCATAATGGCACTTTCGTCATTTCATAGTTTAGGAACATGGCTCAATGTCTACAAGGAAGTTGTATCCCTCCTTGAAAGATTCACGTGTCCACAAATGGTGTACGAATACGATTGCCAACGAAGAAGTTGTGAATATTTTAGCAGGAGAGAAAGACATTTCAAGTCAAAGAAGGAGAAGGAAAGCAAAAATAGGGGAGCGAATCGATTCGCTATGAACTAGTAGCCAATTTTCCAGGACCGAATCGATTTGATCCTTTGCGAATCGATTCCCTATAAGGAAGTGCACCATGTATTTTTCAGTGAATAAATTTGTTTTCAACCGAATCTATTCGCTCACCTACAACCTTTGAGATATTTACCTAGTAAATCGATTCTCTCCAAGATGAATCGATTTGTCTCTGCAGATCTTTTGCTTTTCTTTTAATTGCAAGTTTTCCATTGGGACATTGTATATATACTTATTTATCTCATTTGAGGGAGATATCTTGTAATAATAGATTGTTTAGGTTAGGTTTTCTCTTTGGGGAGGCTAGGGTTTGGAGATTATTTTGGGTGTGGCATTTTATCCCTCCGAGGGTTTGCTCATATGGAGGGGTTTTCCCGTCGAGGTTGGCTAGAAAACTATTCATTGTATTTTTCATCAATCTAAGCTTCCATTGTTTGTTTTTTTCCTTTAATTTATCACTTTATTTTCTACTTTCCTTTACTCCGTTTATTTACTGCGTTTTTACCTTGCTTTCTAGCTAATTTAGTCTAGGGTGAGATTGATTGAACTCATTTCACGTTTAATATGCTGATTTGCTTTGGTGATGGATTTTGCGTATTTAATTAGATTAGGTTGTCCTAGTTGTTACGCCTAGTATATTTAATGGGATATACATGTATGCCCGGCATTTACAACCTTTCACCTATAATTCCTAGGATATGTGTTGATGCCAAAATCTTATTAGGCTTTTATGCGAGTTTAGGGTGTGATAACCTTGGATTTAATTAACTGTCAAAACGAGACCCAACCTTAATGAATATGTATTCCCATGTATCCATTTATACATGTTAAGCCGAGGTGAGGGATATTAGTCGCATCTTATAGTTTTTATTTGATTTATTAAATAGTTTAGTTTACTCACTCCTTGATTAACATTTTCCTTTTGTTATCTTTTCTTTTTAGTTAGCAACATTATCTTTTACACTTTTATTGAGAAGTATTAAATTAATAAATTATAACAACTTGTCTCTTTAGATTTTTTGATACCCGGACTTGGCCACTATACTGCCTCAAAAGAGTGTAGTCAATAGTTTTGTTTTTTGTATTGAGGAGGTGAACATAAAGGAACAATCGACATGTAAACTATGCGCTACTTTTAGCTCTAAATCAAAATGACGTATTAAACGCGAGATGAGTTCAATCAATATCACAATATAGTTTTTGTTCAATTTGTTAACTAGTTTAATTTACTCACACATAGATTAATGTTTTCCTTTTCTTTACTTTTCGTTTTAGTTAGCAATATTATCTGTTACACTTTTATTGAGCAGTATTAAATTAATAAATTCTAGCAACATGGCTATGTGAATTTTATGATACCCGGGCTTGGCATCTATACTCCCTTAAAATATTACAGTCAATAGTTTAGGTTTTGTAATGAGGAGGTGAATAAAAAATAACGATCAACATGATGACTGCGTCCTACTTTCCTCACTCGATCAATATATTAAACATTCGGGTGGATCAGTAATCTGAAGTCGATCATGAACATCTGTTCTTATATAAAAACTTCCCCCTCTTTGTTGTCAAAAGATCTCCCGTCCTCAGATGGGACTCTCATACCAATAGAGGAATTTATTCCACAAATGAGACTCCAAATGATTAGTTTTTACATATAGGGAATTGATTGGAAATCTTGAGTCATATGAAATATCAATTTCTTATTCCTCTTCATCATCGTCATCATCCTCATAAATAACTATTGTTACACCCCCAGGAAATCTTATCGTGAACTCAATGTTCTTCATGGCCGATATTGGAATAACCAAAGGCTATCTAAACTCCTGACTCGTCATCGCCTGAGATCTCGTAAACCTTATGTGATTAGAGGTTCCCTCGATTTCTCAACTTAGCAATCCCATTTTGATCTAGACAAGACTTCTAAACTTGTATAGTTTCCTGAGAAGAGTTAACTCACTCAGAGTCTTTAGATGGGGAAGAAGTTAGCCCTAAAATGAGGTCAGAAATTGTGAACCCCAGGAACTCCTAGAAGAGGTGCCAGACATAGTATCAGTAGTGATACTTATTAAAACATTATGCTTAGTTGGGATGGGATATGTAAGGAGTGGATGAGGACGAACTATAGAAAGTGTATTTGGTTTAATGGGTATTCTTGACTCGGCCTAAGCTTTTTCCATAGCCTTGGGCTTAGCCTTACAAATGTCCCTAAGTATTCCTTCCTTCAAATATGGCTATTGATCGAAGCTCATATAGTCGTTGGTGCGTCCAAATAAAAACAAGATTGACCAGTGTTGGCTAGAAGATCAAAGGGCGGAGCTAAATAGTTTTTCTAAGGAAACAAGTCAAGAAAAATTGAAGAAGGAACCAGAGAAAATGTCCAGGAAGCTCATCGAAAAAATAATCTGACACTTAAAAAGCGACCCTGTCTCCTAAAGCCTAATGTCCCAATTTACAACAACTTAAGAAACACTTTAAAACCACCCCAAAATGCCTAGAACAACCACAAATGGTGGGCAATGACTCAAAGTTCACCAGAAAATTAACCAAAATAGAAATCAATAAACATAACTAAACTCGAACGAAAAGGATCATAAAATGGTTACCTAGGTGTAAAGAGAGCTTTAAATGATAGGAAAGGAATGAAGACTCGTCCGATTGAATAAGTTGGAAGAGATAGGAAAAAAAGCTTTAGTTTTAAATAAATATATCGAGCGGGAGATTTCAAAAAAAGGAGAAAATACTTGATATTTGGTTATTTAAGCAAGACAATCATTTTGCGCAATTACATATGCCCACATCATTAGGGCATGCATTCCAAATAGCATGCTACTACCACTTCCTGGTATGCACTCCAACCCATTTGCCTATTGACATGTGACCACTCAAGAAAACTCAAATGTCATGTATTTCTAGGACATGTAGATGACATTCACGACAACTTTACAATCCATTCATGTCTCTAAGGTAACCTCCAACACTGAGGGGTCATCTAATCACAAGGGGTTAGATGACTATAAACCTCAACCTTCCATTTATAGTGAAGACTAAGGTATAGGGTGTGATTAATATACATAAGTGTCACCTCATCTACACGAGACTCATCTCGGCCTCATGACCCCATCCAAGTACCAGTCAAATGCATTTGCATATGGGCCCACATCAAAAAGGCGGATGTCCATCAGTCTGTGACTCCGAAACCTAATCAACGGAACAGTTGCACCCCGTGGGACAACCAAATCTATAAATAAGTTCTTCTAGGTCTTGGCCTATATTTGGCTCTACCTCTTACTACACTACTAGGCCATGACCAATCGGTAGTTTCTTGACAGGTATCACAATCTCGATATTACTAACTTGGTGGTCTTCTTTAACAGTCTCGGCTAGGTCAAGACCACCAAAGTCGACGCTAGTACTTCACATGGGACGTGCGACTCTTTTATTACTAAGACAGAAGGACAAAACCTTTACAAGAGGTCAATAGTTCACATTGGGAAATATTTTTACATCATGAATTACACATGTAGAAAATAGGTGGAACCTTATCATTGGACTACTCATCTCATGCACACCAGGTGCATGGTCCGGGGTTGCATTACGTACCCCAAGCCTATATAAGATGAATTTGTCTTCTTTATAGAGGGGGTACTAATTTATAATCCTTTTGAAAGTATGTAAAACTGTATTCTAGAGAGAGAAAGCTTGAGTGTGTATCAATGGCCTTTAGTGTCCAATAGTGATATGAATACGATCACCTTGCATAACGAAGTGGGATAAGGATGAACCACTTATATGCTCGTGTCTTTTATCTCTCTCATCCATTTTTTATATGTACATATATATATATATATATATATATATATATATATATGTGTGTGTGTGTGTGTGGCATTATTATGATATCCACCATTTTTAACATAACTAGAGCATGGGTTTCCTAAAACTTAGAGGTGGTGATTCTCAACATCATCAGGCAAGGTATTTCTTATTTATGTGATTTATTTATTAATCATTAAACCTTATATACATCTTTCTCTTGTAGCTTGATCATCTAACAAAAATCTCTTGACTTTTATAGGAGTAGATATGTGAAAAATGCAACTAAGATGGCTTGCAGTTGGGACTTCACTCTGTAACACATGGACAAAATAATCAGTAGCTATAGGTAGAGGCCCTTGAGAGGGAGAGAGATACTATGAACACTCAGGTAGATTCTCTCGAGCATGAGATTCTTTTAAATGATAAGTCCCTCAGAGATAATGTTTCTTTTTTTGTTGTTGTAACAAAGACTGTACACATGGCTGAGGATCTACATGACCTTTGTTAAACTCAGCTTGTTGTGAGAATGGACTCTTAACTATATCCTTTCCATGGGTCTGAGCTTTACACGATGCTCTTTTAGAATATTAGCACCAATTTTAAAGCATGAAAGGCCAAGGTCGAGACAATGCTCCTCGAGGTAGATGTCTTTGTCTTGTGTCTTGAAGGCCCTCACTCAAAAGAGGAGATCTCTGATGATAACGAACGAAGGCATTGCTGAAACTAATCGAGATGATGAAACCAAGAAAATGACCTATGTTTCATTGCCCTGACTAAGTGAATCTGTTGTGAACCCCTAAAACACATAAGCTTAACTAACTTTTATCAAATTTTTTGTAAGCTATTTGTTTGTCTTGGGCCATTCTTTGTATTTTCCATCTTTACCCTTAATGAAAAAGTTATTTTAGCATAGAATTGTGTGATTCACCTTTACTTATTTTTGCTTTGCAAAGTAATTTTTTGCACTGCTTAAGGTTTTGTTGTGGTTTTCCCACCATGTAGTACATCTTTATCCCCCAATATTAATGGTAAACCAAGATAACTGGGGATGCAAACATGTTGAATCCCCAAGAAATCTAATTTATACTAGTGAGCCTTGCTGAAGTTATGATTCACGGTTTGTAGTTGGGTGTCATCCTTAGAACCTTAGCATGCTTAATGCTTGTGATTGTGTTAGACTAAAACCCATAATTTTTTATTCAACACCATAACCCCCCCCCCCCCCCCTCCCAACCACAAAGAAAAAAAATTATGTATAAAGACTGATGATCAAATATAATAAGGATCGAAAGACCTATGGTTTGAAATATTGATGTTGATGTCTTTATAATGGTATTAGAGCTCGTGACATGAAAAAAACGTGTAACCTAAAGCCCCAGTAAGGGTCATAACACCTTTGAACTTTTGGTAAATTTTAAATTTTGAAGTCCTTATAATAGTCTTGGACTTCTATACTAAAAATATTTATAACCTAAAGTCCTATAAAGGGAAATTTGGTAAATTTGAAATTTCGAAGTCCTTATAAGGCTCTAAGGCCTCCGAAAAAGAAAAAATTGTAACCTAAAGTCCCATAAAAGGTAATAAGACCTCAGACCTTTTGTAAATTCAAAAATTTAAAGTCCTTATAAGGCCCTTACACCTATGGAATGAAAATAAAATATTAACCTAAATTCCTACAAAGGTCATAAGACTTATAAATTTTGGTAAATTATAAATTTTGAAGTCCTTATAAGGGTTTGGAACCTTTGAACTGAAAACATTGTAGTATAAAATCCCACAAAGGGTCATAAGACCTTTGAACTTTTGTAAATTTATAATTTTAAAGGCCTTATAAGAGTTCGAGACCTCAGAACTGAAAATTTTTGCAACCTAAAGTCCTCCATAGGGTCATAAAACCTTCGAAATTTGGTAATTATAAATTTCGAAGTCCTTACAAGCCTCTAGGACTTTTGAATTGAAAAAAATTGTAATCGAAGTTCCACAAAAGGGACATAAGACCACTAAACTTTGGTAAATTTGAAATTTTGAAGTCTTTATAAGAGTCTGGGACATCTGGACTCAAATATTTTGTATCCTAAAGTCCCATAAAGCGTCGTAAGGCCTCCATACATTAGTGCACCCATACTTCCTCAAATGCTTCTAGACATCCTTCTTCCATCGGCACTCCATAACAATATCAGAGCTCCCGAAAAACTCGAGTTGATGAGCCTTCTGAAAGGCATCTCACTCTCTCACAGGCATAAGGAAATGAGTGTACATGGTCTAGAGCCACTACCTGAGTTAGGGTGGAACCTGTGGTGGATTCTGGGCATAAGTATCCCGAGACATAATAATTGCCTCTTCAACTATAAAGGGAACTTCAGTAGCATTCATGGTCTCCGGAGCATGAGTTGGCGGTGCATTTGGGGTGGCTCGTGATGCACGTCGGGGAGGCATCTTAAAGGAAAAATAATTTTCTATCCGTCCAAAGCTCAATATATCTCACAATAGATGAAGATGTAAAGGCGTGATCATAAATACAACAATCCAAATAGTAGGGCTCTACACCAAACAACGCTACGCTGAAAATGTAATAGGTTCGCCCAAATCCTAAGGACACCAAAACCTGATGCATTGATACCATCTATGAAACCCATCCTACTCTAATTCTGGGTGATCAGTCCATTATTAAATTAAACTGGAATCGTTAATGGTTTGATTCTTAGCATCACTATCGAAATCAAATTAATTTACTAATACCCTAATGGCCCGGTGTAAACAATTTAATTCTTGTTATAAACATGCAAGTAGTTTAAACTAAATATTTTACATTCACAATTCCAATAAACTTAGTAATATTGATAACACAATGAACCGAATAAATAGGCCTAGAATAACACTTCAAACAAAAATTCGAATACAATCATCCAGAATAATAATCCAACTCCAATACTGAAACCAAATACAAATACAATCTTTCTGAAAGTAATCACTAGCTAGATATGGGCGACATGCCCGACAGAGATAGAAAAATGACTAAATAGGAACTGATAAATGTGGAGGCATCTACTTTTAAGGTCTCGCAACGTCCACAGTAGCTGCATAATGCTAAATATGAAGGAACTCCTAAGCCCGACGTCACTGTGGATGGGCACCTAAAATGTTCTTGCAAAAATGGATTGGAAATGGGTCTGAGACTAAGTAATATAGTTTGAAAATATCTTAGAAAGTATTTAAAATGAATTACGAGTATATATTATATACATTTTAGCTTCACGTCATCTCACTTGAGATTATCACCTCTCAACTATTGTGCACACCCAACGTATACTTCTAAACCAACATAGTTATTCTACCCCGCCTAACTAGTTTTAAATAAGTCTCGTCTCTTCTAATAATTCATCATGCCCATAAGTACTACCCATACAATACGTTACTAAATTTCCAAGCCATTTTATCCATTAAAGGTTACTAATTAATTATTAAGTTATCACATACATAGATTACTTTAGATATCACTATCTATCTTATCTACTAGTGCACGCGTAGTATCATAAATTACACGTATATATATAAACACCACACTAGTAATTTATACGAATACGGCATCCCTATGTTGAGACCTACGATGAGGGAATACTCTCCTATCAAGACCTGGTACATCAACTGATAAGTAAAGGATAGCGGGTTCGGGATCACTCTCGAACCATACATTCATAATTCACACGGTTTGGAGGTGAATATAGTTCTAAGCCTTTGCGCTACACACACACACCTAAAAAACCAAAATGACCGTTCTCACCAATATTCACACAAGTGGTGCTCAATTCCTAGGTTCTATGTTTTGAAGTACAAGTCCAAATGCCCCCAATGGGCTCATCAGGATAAGACTGTACGCAACACGAAACCTCGCGTGATAACATGTATCCTAGGTATGCTCACATATAATAATTCACATAACATTTTTTCACACAACCTATTTATGCATATAACATTAGTATACATATACACTCAACGTATAGTATATGCATCATACGTAGTATATATGACTCCAGAATATCCTACATATTAATTAATGCCCATTATACTTCTGATCGTATATTCCTGAGTATCCCCAACTAATCGAAGTATGCCATTCATTCTTTAAAGTAATTCAGTAGATGATTCACTCATACCTTACTAGTCCAAGTCATTCCTCGTGATACGATATAATTCCACGAATTAGGTTTTATTACCCAATCATGCCTAATTAACCTTAGTCTTAAATTCTTGTTATGTGACAAAGTCTAAATCCCAATATTGGTCTACTGGTATATACAAATATCTCCTATTATATTTTAAAATTTCTTAAAAAGTTAACCTGATCGTTTCACATGGGTTCTAAGCAAAAATGAAAAAAATGTCCAATTCTAGGAAATCGAATCGATTCGGACTTGGTCCAAATCGATTCCTTATAGAAAGTGTCTTCTTGTTGCTTTATTAGCTACGGGTTTCATCGTTTTTGTTACTACAAACCTCCATTACACAGTCCCAAACTCCTAACCAAACCTATTGAACATCATATTAACATAAATAAACGATTTATAATGTGATTGAATCATGAAATCATCAAGGAACACCTTTAAATTGAATTAATTCAACATTAAGCCCCCAAAACCCTAGATTATTATTTTTGTTTAAGAACATCAACAAGAACCCATATTTCTTCCAATGTTTATCATACTAATTCATCACATTCTTTCTACATGAATAAGGGATTAAACCTAACATGATTCTTTCCCAATAACATGATTTAAATCCTACAAATTTACACCAATATTCACATATTCATGATAATAATCATCTTACAGTAAAATGGATGTCATATATGCTCAAAATTATCCAGATAAATAGTTGCCTCGATTAGTAGGTATGAATTTCTACAAGAGAATGGTACAGTTGTTGTGGTGCAAAACGCTATGGGATGCCTTTAAAATTCCTCTCATTTCTCCTATTATGGCCTCTTTGTGGTTTGGTGACTTCTAACCCTAACTCCCTCACCCTACCAGATGATATAAGTCTATAAAACTCATAGGTCCCCTTTCCTTAAGAATCCAAAAGACTAAAATACCCTCCTAAGGTGACAATTTTGCCTAAAATGCCTTGGGACCTAAATTAGCCCCCCGAGTACAGTATTCTGCTTATTTTGACCCTTCCAGACACCTTAGCACAATGAAAA
Organism: Sambucus nigra; assembly: GCA_949130495.1. NCBI lineage: Eukaryota > Viridiplantae > Streptophyta > Magnoliopsida > Dipsacales > Adoxaceae > Sambucus > Sambucus nigra. The sequence continues at coordinate 187,658,851 of OX422220.1, forward strand.
TGACAATTTTAATGACCCATAATCAAATTAAATTATATCTCATAAATTTAGGTCCTGATATAATCGACACACGCATCCTGGCTAAATTATCGTAACTGTCGTATTTCTCACTCATGACAATCGTAATCAATTCTTAATCGTAATATATTCTTGTCAATTTATTACTTATTCACAATGTAATACTCAATATAAATAAATATTAACCCTTTTCTCACAAATTAATATTTACTTGAAGTCAGTTTAATTTCACATTTTAATTTATTTAAACCCAAAATAAAAATAAAAATTAGGGGGTACTATGTACTCCCCCCGCCCCCCTAATAATGAAATTTCATCCCGAAGTTCGGAAAAAAAGAATAGCCATTAGAAATAGCTATGTATATTTATTGCGCATCTCATCCTCGCACTCCCAAGTTGAATCGTGGCATTATGATGCCCCCACTAAACACGTACAAGTGGCACTACCTTCAACCTCAATCTCCCCTTACAATGGTGTAGGACAGCAATATGCCTCTCCTCGTTTGAAATTTGGGTTACAAATCAATCTCCTCTAATGCAAAGTGAGTGTGAGCTAACTCACTCTAGAGATATCTTCTCAGCGAAGAAATGTGAAATACATCTTGAATCTGATAGAAGTGCTCCAACAACCCGAGTCTATATGCAACTGGCCCAATCCTCTCGCTGATAAGGAATGACCCCACATACCTTGGAGCCAACTTCCCTTTATTCCCAAATCTCATTATCCCCTTTATAGGATATACATGTAATAACACCTTGATCAACCGATTCACTATAACCCAAATGGAATCATGACCCCTCTGTGAAGTAGGCAAGCCAGTAATGAAATTCATGGAAATTCTCTCCTATTTACACATAGAAGTCTCTAATGGTTGCATAACCCTTGTTGTCTTCCCATGGTCCACCTTCACCATCTAAAAAGTGGTACACCTCGAGACAAACAATGTAATGTCTCTCTTTATCCCACTCAACCAATTTTGTCATCTCATATCTTGGTACATCTTATCCTCTCCAGACTATATCATCAACTGTGACGCATGCGACTATTCCATCACTGGGACAATCAAACTCCTATTAAAGCATTAGCCTCCCTCCAATCTCACGAAGAATGACTCTGCTCCCCTGGCAAAAACTTATCTGATTCGATCCTAAGAAAATGAATCTGCTACCTGGGCATATACCACCCTCGTGGTAATCTACGGGTGACATTCATAACCAACATAAATGATCTGGAAACTAAATCCTAATGTCCTATATCGTTATACTTTTCCTTCCAAACCTCATCTATATCCCCCACTAGCATATGGCTTAACACGTTTGCCACTACGTTAGCCTTCCCCGGGTGATAATTGATGTCAAATTAATAATCTTTCATAATTCCATCCACCTTTGATGACGTATATTCAACTCTCTCCGAGTGAACAAGTACTAAAGTGTTATGATCTATGAATAGGAAAATCTCTCCTCAAATAGATAACTTCATCAAATCCACAATGCAAACACGACTTCTGCTAACGCCAGGTTGTGGGTGGGGTAATTTCTCTCATGCAGCTTAAGATTGAGAGAATCATAAGCTATAGCCTTATCCTCCCTATGTAGCAAACCCCAAGTCCATGTAAGGGAAGGTCACTAAAAATAAGATTCTCCAACATCATCCTGGTCAGCGGAAGTACAAGTGTTGAAGTCAACTTGTCCATCAGCTCATCGAATCCAAACGGATAGGCATCATCCCTAATAAATGGTACCCCCTTGCAAAAGTTGTTCAACATACCCAAAATCTATAAAAATCCCTGAATAAACCGTCTATAGTACCCAGCCAAGAAACTGCGTACCTCTATCAGTGTCATGGGTTCTCCCCACTACCTCACCACTGACACTTTACTAGAATCCACTGATATCCCATTGGCAGATACAATATGACCCAAAAATTGTACCTCACACAGCCAAAATCTTCATTTCTCCAACTTAGAGTATAATTGGTGTTCGCACAATGTCTACAAAACATGACGCCGATGCTCGACATGCTCCTCCTCAGTTTGAGAATGAATCAGGATGTCATCAATAAGGACAATGGAAAAATAATTCAAGAATTCTATGAACACCCTATTCATCAAGTCCATAAACACATCTAATGCGTTGGTTATTGAAGATGGCATAACTCGAAACTCATAAGATACATATCTCTTCATAAAGGCAGTTTTGATACGTCCTACTCCCAGATGCACAATTGGTGATATCTCGACCTTAAGTCCATCTTAGAGAAGTAGGTGACTCCTCCAAACTGGTCAAATAAGTCACCAATTTTGGGCAATGGATACTTATTCCATATCGTGACTTTATTCAACTCTCGATAATCCACACATAGTCATAAAGAACCATCCCTTTTCTATAGAAAAAACACTAGGGCACCCCAAGGTGAAATAATTCGATGGATAAAGACCTACCATAACAGTTTGTCAATATCATCAATTAGTTCCTTCATATCCATAGGAACCATATGGTAAGCTACCCGAGCTATCGGCTAAGTGATCGACACTAAATCAATAACGAGCTCTATCTCTCTGCTAAGAGGGAATCTCAGTATCTCTTGAAACCTGTCCATGAACTCACACACAACTGAGATTGAATCTAGGGAAATTGCTACTCTCTAAGAGGTCTCTTACTCTATATAATACAAATGAGTCAACGATCCTCCTTTGGATGAGGCATCGCCACTAAGAACATCTCCTAGCCCAAAATCGCAAACATGATGCTCCAGCTAGAATAGTCAATCGTGGCATTATACGTTGTTATCTAATCAATGCCAATAATAATGTTATACTCCAACATATCTCACACAAGCTTATCTGCTAGCAAAATAAGTCTCATAAAGTCTATATGCATACCCGACAGTTAAAGAAGATAAGTGTCCTGCTACCTAGTGGTGAGTCTACACACATAATGATACTATCGATCATAACTAACAATTTTATGGATCGTGCAAACCTAGTGTCTTTGGATGAGTGAGAATCCCTATTGTAAAAAAAAAAATCTCCCCAAAGTCTAATGTATAAGAAACATACCCTCAAATGCAGGTGGATCCTATGGAACTCAGGCCCAGTAGATGTTATACACACGCCCATACTGTAACTGCCCCTACTAAGGTGGAGTGACAGGTAGTGCACTAAATGCTTGTACTAGTACTAGTGCTGGAAGGGAGGCAAGAAAAATAGTCCTCCAGACTCCTGGTGAGCACCCTACTGCTACTGACCCTTCTTCTTGTCAAAGAAATCCTGATGCTTGTGGCCATTATTACCACATATGAAACTCATGCCTGCGAAATTCCCTAATCTCTTTCCTTGTAGGCCATGGCTCTACTGGCCACTACCAGCTTTACCTTGTCACTGCTAGCCCTGATGAAAATGTTATTGCCCTGATTGGACCAGTCTGAATCCACCCATTCCCTACCTTTAATCTCTTAAATGGAAATGCTTAGCAGCATCCCCGTAGTGGGAACCCTTCTCACACTACCTCATCTGACTCTGAGTCGATTTTTCCCCACTAGCATTGTTACCGCCAATCCTACCATGCTGGCTAGACGTTCCTGAGCGCTTGCATCCCTTAACATGGAAGCAGTTATCCTAACAGTGTAACAGAGTATCATTCAACACATACATATATGTCTTCAAGGCGATATTACCCAACAAATGTTGTCAGATCCTCCAGGTTAGAATAATAACAACAATTGTATCCTCTTCTCTTCCATACTCACCTCTTCGAGAAATTTTTTTGCCATTCTAGTAAATTACTCTTCATACTTCGTTACAGTACTCCCTTCCTATGAGACGTCTTAGAATTTCCACATCATCTCGGTCTGAATGGAAGATAGGAAGTATTTGCGATCAAACCACTACTAGAACTCCAGAATGGTCATGGTGTCTCTCTCCTGTGCGGTGGTAACTAAATCCCACCACTATAAGGCTTCCCCCACTATCTTAAAGGTAGTTTGTATATGTCTCTGTGTATCAGTGCACTCATACATCCTAAAATTCCTATGGATATCCTTCTTAAATTTTCATGCCACAAGTACATCAGAGTTCCCTGAAACTTGGGAGGATGTGCCTTCTGAAAGGCATATCTAACGCGCTCCCAGGGAAAAGAAAATGAGTGCGCATGATTTCGAGCCACAACCTAAGGCTGGGATGGAACCTGCGGTGCCTACTTGGAATAAGTAGTCAAGGTTGCATTAATCACATGTGCAATTATAGAAGCAACTCCAGCATCATTTGTGGTCCCCGATGCCTGAGCTAGCTATGGCTTAGGTGCTACATCCGGGGTGCCTCGTGGTACATGTTGGGGAGGTATATGAAATGAGAAATAATTTTCTATCAGTTCATAGTTCAATATATCTCACAATAGCTGAAGACATAAATGTGTAATCATGAATACAACAATCCTAATAGTAGGTCTCTATATCAAAGAACGCCACACTAGAAACATAATAGATTTGCACAAATCCGAAGGACACTAGAAACTGATGCTCTGATACCATCTGTGACACCCCTCATATTCTAATCCTGGGTGATCATCCCATTATTAAACTAAATACAAAATCATTAATGTGTTCATTCTTAGCATCACTGTCAAAATCCAATTAATTTACTAATACCCTAATGGCTCGATGTCAAATTTTTTATTCTTGTTATTAACATGCAAGTACTTTAAAATAAATATTTCATATTCACGATACTAATAAACATAGCAATAATGATAGCACAATGAGATGACTAAATAGTCCTGGAATAACACTCGAGACAAAAATCCAAATACAATCATCCATAATAATAATCCAATTCCAATACTGAAATCAAATAAAAGTAAAATGTCTCTGAATAGTTATCACTAGCTAGAGAAGGGAGACACACACGAATGAGATAGAGAACTAAATAAATTGGAATAGATAAATGTGGAGGCATCTACTATCAAGTTCCTGCAACGTTGACATCACCTGCAGCACAACAAATATGGAGCAATTCTTATGCCTGGTGTCCATGTGGCAGAGCACCTAAAATGATTTTACAAAAATGGATTTGAAACGGGTCAAATCCCAAGTAAAATATTCTGAAATTATTTTATCAAGTATTTAAAATGCAATAAGAGTAGATATTATATACATGGTAGCTTCACATGCTCTCACATGAGATTTTCACCTCTCAACTATTATGCACGCCTAACACATACTTCTAAATAAAGTTAATTATGCTACCCCGCCTAATTATCTTTAACTAACTCGTGTCTCATATAATAATTCATTGCGCCCATCAATATTTCCCGTACAATACATTAATAAATTACCATGAACTTTTATCCATTAAAAGTTACCAATTTATTATTAAGTTCTCAAATACTTAGATTACTTTAGATAGCTTATCTACTAGTGCACAAGCAGTAGCATAAATCACATGTATATATATACACACCATACTAGTAATATATACTTATATGACATCCCTGGGTTAAGAATGACGATGCATGCATACTCTTCTATATAGTACTGGTACATCACGTGCTAAGTAAAGGATAACATATTTGGAATCACTGTCAAATCATACATTCATAATTCACACAATTTTGAGGCGAACACAGTTCTAAGCCTTTCGGATATGCACACACCTAATGCAGCCAAATGACAGATCACAACCTTATTCATAGAAGTGGTGCTCAATCCATAAGTTATATGTTCTGATGTACAAGTCAAAATCCACCCAGTGGGCTCATTAGGATAAGACTCTACACGACGCGAAACCTCCTGTGATAGCAAGTAACCTACGTACATTCACATATAAACATCACACAATAGGTATTCACACAACATGTATGTACATATAACATCAGTATATGTATGCACTCAACCTATTGAATATGCTTCATACGTAGTATATATAACTCCCGAATATCCAAAGTTTTAATTAATGTCGATTATACTTCTCATCGTATATTTACGAGTATCCCCCACTACTCGAAGTATGTCATTCATTATTTAAAGTAATTCCGTAGGTGATTCACTCATACTCTAAGTTAGGGTTTCACTCGATTCCCGTGATACGTTATTAGTCTCTAAATTAGGTTTTATTACCCATTCATGCTAAATTATCCTTAACACTAAATTCTCCTCACCTGACTAAACCAAAATCCCATCATTGGTCTACTGGTAAATAAAAATATCTCCCATTATTTTTCAAAATTACATCAAAACTTAACTCGATCGTTTCCCATGAGTTGTAAGAAAAAGGTGGAAAATTGTCCTTATGGGAAACCGAATTGATTTAGCCTTGGTCCGAATCGATTCGCTGTAGCTGGTATTGTTTTCTTCCATTATCACCTATGGGTTTCACCATTTCTATCCCTCCAAAACTCCATTACACAGTCCCAACCTCCTAACCAAACATATTAAACATCATACTAACATATATAAACGATTTATAATGTGATTGAATCATCAAATTATCAAGGAACACATTTAAATTGAATTAATTCAACATTAAGCCCCCTAAACCCTAGATTATTTTTTTTTTCAAGAACATCAACAAGAACCCAGATTTCTCCCCATGTTTATCATACTAATTCATCAGATTTGTTCTACATGCATAAGTAATTAGACCTTACATGGTTCCTACCCAAGAACATGATGTAAATCTTCCAAATTTACACTAATATTCACATGTTCGTTATAATAACCATCCTATACTAACATGGATGTTATATATGTTCACAATTAGCAAGATAAATACTTGCCCCGATTAGTAGGTCTGAATTTCTGAAAGAGAGTGGTGTGGTTTGTTTTCTTTCCTCCCGATCTACGTTCTCGTGGTGGTTGTGGTACAAAACGATGTGGAATGCCATTCAAATTTCTCTCATTTCTCCTCCTGTGGCCTCTATATGGTTTGGTGACTTCTAACCCTAACTCCATCACCCTACCAGATGATATGATTCTATTAAACTCGTAGGTCCCCTTCCTTTAAAATTCCAAAAGACCAAAAAACCTTCAAGGGGTGCCGGTTTGGCCTAAAAATGCCTCCAGACACAAACTAAACCCCCCAAGTACACTTTTCTGACTATTTTCACCCTTTTGGACACAATGGCACACTCGAAATTACCATTTGAATGACCCATAATTAAATTAAATTAAATCTCATAAATTTTGGTCCCGACCCGACTGGCACGTGCAACCTGACTAAATTATCATAACTTTCGTTTTTCTCCCTCACACAATCATAATCTATTCTTATCAATTTATTACTTATTCCCAAATTAATTATTAATAAAAGTAAATATTAACCATTGTCTCGCTAATTAATATTTATTTTAAGCTGGATTAATTTCTCATTTTTATTTAGTTAAACACAAAAAAAAATGACTAAAATTTTGTGGGGTTATAGAACTGCTCTTGAGGGTCTGAGATCCCTGGATTGAAAAAATTGGTAACCTAAAGTCCCCTAAATGGTCATAAGACCTATGATCTTTAATAAATATAAAATTTTGAAGTCTTTATACGGGCTGAGACTTATAGCCTTAAACAATTTATAACCTAAAGTCCCACAAAGGATCATAAGACCTATGGACTTCGATAAAGTTGACATTTTGACGTCCTTATAAGGTTCTGAGACCTCTGAACTAAAAAAAAAATTTGACCTAAAGTCCCACAAAGGATCATAAGCCCTCTGAACTTTAGTAAATTAAATATTTTGAAGTACTTATCAACGTAAAAGGCTTTTGGACTAAAAAAGTTTATGACCTAGATCCTATAAAGGGTCATAAGACCTCCGAACTTTAGTGAATTTCAGATTTTGGAAGTCCTTATAAGGGGCTCGGACCTCTAGACAGAGAAACAAATTGTAACATAAATTCTTTCAAACGTCATAAGACCTCTGAACTTTGGTGAATTTTAAGTTTTCAAGTCCTTGTAACAGTTCGAGAACTCGGGACTGGAAAACATTGTAATATAAAGTCCCACAAAGGGCCCTAATACCTCTAATCTTTAGTAAATTTTAAATTTTGAAGCCCTTATAAGTGCCCGAAACATATGGTTTAAAAAATTTATAACTTAAAGTCCCAAAAAGGGTCATAATACCTCTAACTTTTGGTAAATTTTAAAATTTTAATTATAAGGGGTTGAGACCTCTAGACTCGAAAAGTTTATAACCTAAAGTCAATAAAAGTGTCGAAAGACCTGTGGACATTGGTAAATTAAAATTTTGATGTCCTTGAAGAGTGTAAGACTTCTGGGCTAAAAATATTTGTAATGTAAAGGGTTATAAGACCTTTGATCTTACGTAAATTGAAAATTTTGAAGTCCTTGTAAGTGTTTGAGACCTCTAGACTGGAAAAAATATTATAATCTAAAGTCTCTCTAATGGTCCTAAGACGTCTAAACATTGGTAAATTTAAACGTTTGAAGTCCTAATAAGGGTCTAAGACCTTTGGACCAAAAAAGTTTGTTACTTAAAGTCCTGTAAAGGGCTATAAGACCTCATAAATTTGGTAAATTTGAAAATTTTCAATGCCTTGTAAAGGTCTCAGCCCTTCAGATCGAGAAACAATTTGTAACCTAATTTGTTATAAGCATCATCAAACCCATGAACATTGGTAAATATTATAATTTGAAGTTATTTAAATGATTTAAAGCCTCTAGACTTAAAAAAGTTAGAATTTAAAGTCTAACAATGGGTCATAAGACTCCTAGACTTTGGTGAATTTGAAATTTTAAAGTCATTATAAGGGTTTGTGACCTCCGGATTAGGAAACAAATTGTGACGTAAACTCCCACAGAGGATCATAAAACCTCTTAAATTTGGAGAATTGTAAATTCTAACCCCTTACAAGGATCTGACACCTCTAGACTGAAAAAATTTGTATCTTAGTCCCACAAATTGTCAGAGGACCTCAAAAATTAGTAAATTTTAAACTTTTAAAGACCTTATAAGGGATTAAGTCTTACGGACTAAGGACCAAATTGTAACCTAAATTTTTTTAAGCATCATAAGTCCTTTGAACTTTGGTAGATATGATATTATGAAGCCCTTTTATTGGTATGAGACATCTCGACTAGAAAAAAAATGTAATTTAAAGTCGTGATACGACCTCTGAACATTGGTAAATTAGAAATTTTAAAGTCCTTATGGTCTGAGCACTCCAAACTGAAAAAAATTAAATCTTAAAGACTCACAAAGGATCATAAGACATTTGAACTTTAGTAAATCTTAAATTTTAAAGTCCTTATGAGGGTTTTAGGCCTTTGGACTGATAAAATTTGTATGTTAAAGTCTTAGAAGACCTCTAAATTTTGATAAATTTGTAAATTTGAAGTGTTTACAGGAATTTGAAACCACGGAACTTGAAAATTTGTAACCTAAACGCCCACGGAGGGTCAAAATACCTCTTAACTTTACTAAATTTCAAAATTTTGAAATGCTTTTGAGGGTCTAAGATCCCTAGACTAAAAAAACGGTAACTGAAAGTCCCAAAAAGGGTCATAAGACCTCCGAACTCCAATAAATTTAAAATTTTGAAGTCTTTACACTAGTTGAGACCTGTAGACATAAAAGAATTATAACCAAAATTCCCACAAAGGGTCATAAGACGTTAGACTTGGATAAAGTGGAAATTTTGACGTCCTTATAAGGGTCTGAGCACCCCAGACTAAAAAATTGCAACCTAAAGTCCCACAAAGGATCATAAGCCCTATGAAGTCTTGTAAATTTAATATTTTGAAGTCCTTATAACGGAAAAATAATTTTGGACTAAAAAAGTTTATAACCTAAACCCTATAAAGGGTTATAAGACCTTTGAAATTTATTGAATTTAAAAATTTATATGTCTTTATGAGGGTCTCAAACCTCAAAAATGAGAAACATATTGTAACCTAAACATTTCAAGCATCATAAGACCTCTGACGTTTGGTAAATTTGAAATTTTGAAGTCCTTGTAACAGTCTGATACCTCAGGACTAGAAAACATTGTAATTTAATGTCTCATAAAGGGTCATAAGACGTCTAATATTTAGTAAACTTTAAAGTCCTTATATGTATTCGAGACATGTGGACTAAAAAAATTATAACCCAAAGTCCCACGAAGGGCATAATGCCTCTAAACTATGTTAAATTTGAAATTCTAAAAATTCTAAGGGATTGAGAGCTCAGGACTAGAAAATTTTGTAACCTATTGTCCATGAAAGTACCAAAAGACGTGTGAACTTTGGGAAATTTAAATTTTTGATGTCTATTACAGAGTCTTAGACCTTTGGCCTAAAAATATTTACAACGTGAAGGGCCATAAGACCTTTGATATTTCATAAATTTAAAATTTTGAAGTCCTTGTAAGGGTTTAAGACCTTCAGGCCGAAAAAAAATTATAACTTAAAGTCCCTGAAGGGGTCAAAAGACCACTAAACTTTGGTAAATTTAAAAGTTTGAAGTCCTTATAAGGGTATAAGGCCTATAGACTGAAAAAGTTTGTTACCTAAAGTCCTATAAAGGGTTGTAAGATCTATGAACTATGGTAAATTTGGAAATTTTAAAGGCCTTATAAGTGTCTCAGCCCTTCGGACCAAGAACCAGTTCGTAACCAAATTTCTCATAAGCATCAAAAGACTCCTGAACATTGGAAAATTTGATATTTTGAAGTCCTTTAAAGGATCTAGAACCTCTAGACTTGAAAAGATTAATATATAAAGTTCGACACTAGGTCATAAGACTAATGGACTTTCGTAAATATGAAATTTTAATGTCCTTATAAGGGTCTGAGACTTTCGAATTACTAAAAAAATTTACAACCTAAGGTCCCACAAAGGATCATAAGACATTTAAAATTTGGTACATTTTAAATTTTTAACTCCTTACAAGAATCTCAAACTTCCAAACTGAAAGATTTTTTAACTTAGTCCCACAAAATATCATAGGACTTCTAAACATTGTTAAATTTTAAACTTTTGAAGACCTTATGGGGGTTTAGGTCCTCTGGACTGAGGAAAAAATTGTAATTTTAATTATTGCAAGCGTATCAAGTACTTTGAACTTTGGTAGATATGATATTATGAATCCCTTTTACAGGTGTAAGACCTCTGTAGTGAAAAATATTTAATCTAAAGTCCTATAAAGGGTCATACGACCTCTGAACATTGGTGAATTTGAAATTTTAAAGTCCTTAGGCTCTAAGACGTGAAAATAGAAAAAATATAAATCTTAAAATCCCACAAAGCGTTATAAGACATTTGAACTTTAGTAAATTTTAAATTTTAAAGTCCTTATAAAGGTTTGAGAACTTCGACAGAAAAATGTAAACTAAAGAATTGGTAAATTTCAAATTTTGAGGGTCTTAACTTTGGTAAATTTCAAATTTTGAAGTGCTTTTGAGGTTCTTACATTCATGTACTAAAAGAATTGGTAACCCAAAGTCCCATAAAGGGTCATAAGACCTCTGAAATTTAATAAATTTAAAATTTAGAAGTCTTTATACGGATTAATAACTCTAGGCTTAAAAAATTTATAACCTAAAAGTCCCACGAAGGGTCTTAAAACCTCTAGACTTTGATAAAGTTGAAGTTTTCAAGTCCTTGTAAGGGTTTGATAACTTTGAACTAAAAAAATTACAACATAAAGTTCCACAAAGGATCATAATCCCTCTCAACTATGCTAAATTTAATATTTTGAAGTCCTTATAAGGGTTTAAGGCTTTTGGAGTGATTAAGTTTATAACCTAAATCCTATAAAGGCTCACAAGACCTCTAAAATTTAGTAAATTTTAATTTTTTACGGTCCTTATGAGGATCTCAGGTCTCTAAGCTGAGAAACAAATTGTTACCAAAAATATTACATACAGCATAAGACCACTGAACTTTTGTAAATTTTAAATTTTTAAGTCATTATAACAGGTTGGTAACTCATGAGTGGAAAACATTGTAATCTATAGTCTCACAAAGGGTCATAAGACCTATGATCTTTGGTAAATATGAAATTTGAAAGTTAGTATAAGGGTTTGAGATCTCTGGGAAAAAATAAAGTTTAACCAAAAGTCCAAGAAAGGGTCATAAGATCCCCTAACTTTGGTAAATTTTATATTTTTATGTCTACGGCTTTGAGAGCTCTGGACTAGAAAAATTTGTGACATAAAGTCCCGCAAACTGTCATAAAACATGTGAACTTTGGTAAATTAAAATTTTTTAAATCCTTTTGTTTGTCCAAGAACTGTGGACTACAAATATTTGTAACCTAAAGTCCTATAAAGTGTCATAAGACCTTTGATCGTTGGTAAATTTGAAATTTAGAATTCCCTCTATGGGTTTTAAGACCTTCAGACTAAAAAATTATAACCTAAAGTTCCACAAAGGGTCATAAGTCCTCTAAACTTTGGTAAGTTTGAAATTTCGATGTCCTAAGAAGGGTCTAAAGCATCTGGATTGAATTTTTTTTAACCTACAGTACCACAAAGTGTCATAAGACCTTTAAATTTTGATGAATTTGAAATTTTAGAAGACCTTATAGTGATCTCAGTTATCTGAACATTGGTAAACTTGATATTTTTAAATCCTTTTAAGGGTCTGAAACCTATGGACATGAAGAAATTGTAATCTAAAGTCCCACAAAGGATTACAAGACCCTGAACATTGATAAATTTGAAATTTTAAAGTCCTTTTAAATGTATGAGAGCTCCGGACTAGAAAATATAATTTATAGCCTAAATTCCCACAAAGGATCAGAAGATCTCTAAATTTTTGTAAATTCTAAATTTGGAATCAACTACCTTTAGACTAAAAAAATTTGTAACTTATAGTCCCACAAAGTGTCATAATACCTCTATAAGGATTTGAGACCTCTGAACTAAAAAATATTGTAACTTAAAGTCTAATAGAGAGTCAGGAGATCTCTGAACTTTGGTCAATTTCAAATTTCGGTATGCTTTTTAGGGTCTATGATCCCTGGATCAAAAAAATTTGTAACCTAAGATCCCACAAATGGTAATAAGACCTTTGATCTTCGGTAAATTTGAAATTTTAAAGTGCTTGTAAGGGTCTGGGTCCTCCAAACTGAAAAAAAATTGAACCGAAATTCCCACAAAGGTCCTAAGACTTCTAAACTTTGGTGAATTTGAAATTTTGATGTCGTTGTAAGTGATTGAGACCTCCATATTGAAAAGAAATTATAATCTAAAGTCCCGCAAAGGGTCATAAGCCCACGAAGTTTGGGTCTAAAGCTTCTGGACTGAAAAAGTTTGTAACCTAAGTCTTATAAATGGTCAAATATCCCTCAAATTTAGTAAATTTGAAATTTTAGCTGCCCTTATGAGGATAATAGACCTCCAAACTTAGAAACAAATTGTAACCTAAATTCTCCAAGGGGAATAAAACCGTTGAACTTTGGTAAATCTTAAATTTTCAAGTCCTTGTAACGGCTCAAGAAATAAAGACTCGAAACACTGTAATCTAAACTCTCACAAATGGTCATAAGACCTCTCATCATTGGTGAATATTAAAATTTTAAAGTCAAACAAAGGTTTTAATTTGAAATTTTAAAGTCTAAGGTTTTAATACGTCTACACTTGAAATTTTGCAACATGAAGTCCCACGAAGTGTCATAAGACCTGTGAACTTTGTAAATTTAAAATTTTAAAGTCCTTTCAAGAGTCTTAGACCTGTGGACTAAAAACATTTGAAACTAAATGTCCCATAATGGGTCATAAGACCTTTGATCTTTGGTAAATTTGAAATTTTGAATTCCTTGTAAGGATCTGAGACCTCCAAACAGAAAAAAATGTAACCCAAAGACCCACAAGGGGTCATAAAACCTCTAAACTTTGGTAAATTGAAAATTTTGAAGTCCTTAGAACGGTCTAAGTCCTCTAGACTAAAAAGGTTTATAAGCATTATATGACATTTAAACTGTGGGAAATTTGATATTTTGAGATCTTTAATGGGTCTAAAACCCATAGACTTGTAAAATTTAAAATTTAAAATCCCACAAATAGTCATAAAACCCTTGAACATTGGTAAATTTGGAATTTTAAAGTCCTCATAAACGTCTGAGACCTCTGCACTGTAAAAAAATCCCGCAAAAGATCATAAGACCTCTAAACTTTGGTAAATTTTACATTTTGAACTCCTTAGAAGGGTATAAAACATCTAGATTGAAAAAATATGTAACTTAATGTCCCACAAAGTGTCATAAGACCTGTATAAGGGTTTAAGACCTCCAAACTAGAAAATATTATAACTTAAACTCTAATAGAGAGTCAAAGGATCTTTGGAGTTTAATAAATTTTAAATTTTGGAATGTTTTTTAGGGTCTAAGGTCCCTGGACTAAAAAAATTTGTAACCTAAAGCCTTATAAACTGTGATAAGACCATTGATCTTTAGTAAATTTGAAATTTTGAAGTCCTTGTAAGGGTCTGAGACATCTGGACTTAAAAACTAACCTAAATTCCCACAAAGGTCCTCAGACCTCTAAACATTGGTAAATTTGAAATTTTGATGTCCTTATAAGGGTTTGAGACCTCTCGATTGGATGGTAATTGTAATCCAAATTCCCACAAAGTTTTATAATATGTCTTAACATAGGTAAATTTGAAAATTTGTAGTCCTTATAAGGTTGTAAGGAATTTTACCAAATAATCTTGTAACTTAAATCTTATAAAAGGTCATAAGACCTACAAACTTTAGTAAATCTTAAATTTTGGAAATCCTTATGAGGGTCTCAGAGCTCCAGACTGAGAAACAAATTGTTTCCTAAATTGTTGCAAGCGTCATGTGACCACTGAACTTTGGTAAATTTTAAATTTTGAAGTCTTTGTAATGGTTTGAGGCCTTGGGACTGGAAAACATATTAATCTAAAGTACCACAATGGGTCATAAGACCTCTTATCTTTAGTAAATATGATATTTAAAGTTCTTATAAGGTATTGAGACCTCCAGACTAAAAACATTATTACCTAAATCCGATAAAGGGACATAAGACCTCTAAACTTTGGTAAATTTCAAATTTTGAAGTCCTTATAAAGGTACACTAAAAATCTATATCCTATAGTCCGACAGAGGGTCATACGACCTCCAAACTTTGTTAAATTTAAAATTTTGAAGTCTAAGGGTTTTATACCTCTAGACTGGGAAAATTTGTAACCTAAAGTTCCACAAAGTGTGTTAAGACTTGTGATATTTCGTAAATTTAAAATTTTGATATCCCTTCAAAAGTCTGAGACCCGTGGAATAAAATAAATTGAAACTTAAAGTCCCACAAAGTGTCATAGGATCTTCAAACCTTGGTAAATTTGAATTTTTTGAAGACCTTATAAATGTCTCAATCCTCTGGGGTAAGAAAGAAATTGAAGGATAATTTATTGCAAGCCTCATAAGACCTTTGAAATTTGGTAGATTTGATATTACGAAGTTCTTTAAATGGTCGAAGTCCACTAGACTACAAAAATTATAATCTAAAGCCCACAAAGGGTCATAATATCTTTGAACATCGGTAAATTTTAACTTTTAAAGTTCTCATAAGGGTTTGAGACCTCTAGAATTTTTTTTATAACTTAAAGTCCCACAAAGGGTCTCTGGATATCCCAGAGATCTCTTTACTCTCTCTCCTCTCCTCTCAGGTGAAAAAGACGGGGAGAATAAAAGGACTCGCGCCCTCTTTCTCTAAGAGCTCTTCGATCGTTGTCGTTGTAGGGTGATTGTAAAGAGATGGAGTTGACAACCTATTTTTCACAAACTAGGAAAAAGAACATTCCACCCATCGAGAGATCGACATCAAAGAAAAATTGATGCTTACGAAACAAATAGTTTAAAGGTTCGGGAGCTAAGTTACACAATGGGAAGGTGTTTGGCACCCATCCCGCCCTTTCGATCTCTCATAGTCTTGCGTTATTATTTTCCTTTATTTGTTCATAAAGTGTGTGTGCATGTATATATACAAATGGATATCGGAACCGCCGAACTCATACCATGGAAAAGATAGAGTGAGGTAATAATGCATAGGAATGTTCCCAAAATAATATATAGAAATAACTATGTATCCTTTTATCAAGATATTGATTGTTATCATGAAATGATAATATATGTTGGATAAAAGGCCAATGAGGATCATAAACATAATATATATTAAAATAATGTGTTGATGAAAAGGAGAGAAATGTGAAAATGGAAAAATTGGACTCAAGTCTCGGGTTTTACCCTGAAACACCTACATAGCCAATAATGGCATCAAAGTCCACGTAGTTCATATTTGGCATAGGTGTGGGGTTTGTCCCATAGATTCGAATGAAAATTTATTATATGTGTGTGTGTGTAGAAAATGTGTTTTAGTTTTGAGAAATTGGGATGGGTAATCTCGTTCGAATTTATAGGTGTAACCCTCTTTTCGTTTATTTTTGTTTTTTTATAAAAAATAAAGTATGTGCAATATAACTAATAAAAATGTGAGATGTTAATGTCTATGAACTAAAGAGAAAGCTAGATTAATTAATGCAAAAATAATAAATTTAAAGAAAGAGAGTAGGATTTTGGACTTTCTTTGAAGAATTGAAGCTTGATCTTGATCCTTGATGAGATCCCTTGAATGTTGAGGTGGCTGTTGGATGTGAGAGAATAAGATTTTTACAAATTGGCTATGAAAAGGATGGGAATGAGAGATTGAAAGGAGTTTCACATACGGAAAACTTTGCAGATTTCAAGAGAATGTTGATAAGATCACTAATATTGATGGATCTGAGGTCTTATTTGGGAGTGACGTCATGCCCTTTGTTTATAGGGTAAGGGGCGCCCTATCAGCATATTCCTAGCCCTACCAGTCAACAGGTAACCCTAGGCACACTGCCAATAGGCAAGGACAAGAAGCTATTAATCGACAGTCTCGTGCATATTTTTCAAGAAAAGGGTCCTAGAATGAAATCTGTTGATCTAAATTGTGCATGAGTCATATCATTAGATATGTAATTCAAAGACCTTCAAGATTCCTTTGGGTCCCTATTAGGTATGGGAGTTGAATTTGGGTCAAATGAGGATCGATAACACTAATCGATCTTTTAGAGAGGAGATCATTAGATGAAAATGGATCGTTTGCCCGGATGGTAAGTCAAAATGGATAACAAAGTGGACCATTAAAAAGGTTATGTGTGGCACTTTGACGTTCGAAAGACCTTTCCTCAGTTCTGAGAGTTGACTTTGGTAAACCGGGGCTCGAAAGCTCCCAGTGACCTTTCTATGTAAAATGAGTCATTCGTCCGTACCGTAAGGTTAATTCGTGTAAAGGGAGCACTGTTTGAAAGGGTATTCAGTGCCTTTTGGCGATTCATTCAGTCTCGTTCAAGATGAAGAGTTGACCTTGGTCATATAGGGCTCGGGAGCGCCCGGTGGCCTCTGGATAATTTTTTATGGGAAAATGGATCATTTGTCTAAATGATTATGTAATTTTATGCACGGGGTGGACCATTGGAAAGGGGTTTTAGTGGACTTCAATGATTCAAAGTGATTTTTCTCTGACGATGAAGTTAATTAGGGCCAAATCGAGGCCAAAGAGCGCCCGGTGGCCTCTATATCGATTTTTTATGGTAAAATGGTATGTTCATCCGAACTATTACGCTGATTTGCACATGAGGTGGATTGTTGGAAATTGTATTTAGATATCTTTGAAGATTTATGATCTTTTTCTTTGATGATGGAGTTGATCAGAGTCAAACACGGCTTGGGAGTGCCCGATGGCCTCTATATTGGTACTCGAAGTATGACCTAGGGTTTGTAGTGAAATAGGGATGTGATAGGGACCGAAGGAGAGATTTAGGGGTTCATAGAATGTGGAGTCTATAGAGCCCCTCAACGGGTGGGCAAGGAAAAAGTGAAATTCATCGAATAGACACGCATGGTGTTTTGGAAAGAGGTCGATTCTGCGCACCTAAAGGAATAAGGATGATCGATTCATAGGGTCGACGATGATTCTGAGGACCTAAGGAAATGCTGAGGATTGTTGATTCTATGGGTCGAGGTAAATTCTGAGGACCTAGGGTACGAAGTGACCAATTTTGAGGATCGAAGAGATTTCTCAGGGCTTAAGTTAAAGTGACCAATTATGAGGGTCGAAGCCATTTTTGAGGGCTTAAGGTGGAAGTGACCAATTCCAAGGGTCGAAGACAACTTCATGAGATGAATGGGGAGCGGCTAATTATGTGGGTTGTGGTCAATTTCGAGGACCTTAGGTAGTATCAACCAATTTTGAGGGCTATAGCCAATTCAAAGGGCTTAAGTAGAGGTGACCAATTCTACGGGCCGAGGTCAATTATGAGGACCTCAAGTTACAGTGATCACGTATGAGGGTCGAATTCAACCCCAAGGGATTAAGATTAGAGCGACCAATTCTATGGGTCGAAATCAATTCTGAAGGTTTTAGTAGAAGTTAGCAATTTTGGGGGCCGAAGTTAATTACACAGGATTAATTTTGTCGCGACTGATTCTGAGGGTCGAGGCCAATTCTAAGGACCTTAAGTAAAGATGACAAATTATGCGGGTCGAATCCAATTCCGAGGGCTTAATTTTTCAGTGACCAATTCTTAGGGTCATGGTCAATTATGAGGGCCTTAAGTAAAGGCGACCAATTCTGAGGGCTAGGGTCAATTCTGATGACATTAAGTTGTTGAGACCAATTCGGAGGGTCGAAGATAATTTTGTGGGATTCAAGTTGTAGCGACCAATTCTGCTGACCGAGGTCAATTCTGAGGACCTCAACGTATATCGAACAATTCTGCAGGTCGAACCCAATTTGAGGGCTTAAGTTATAAAGACCAATTCTGAGGGTCGAAGCGATTTTTGAGGGCTTTAAGTTGTAGCGACCAATTCCGTTGGTGCCAATTCTAAGGGCTTGAAGTGGTAGTAACCAATTCTGTGAGTCCAGGTCAATTTCGAGGATCTTGAGTTGTAGCGACCAATTATGCGGGACAAAGCCAATTCTGAGAGCTTAAGTTGTAGCGACCACTTCTGCGGGATGAGGTCAATTCTCAGGACCTTTAGTTGTAGTTTTCTTGGGGAAGTTTGGAGACTCCACTGAGGAAATGGTATTAATCCGAGGATTGGATGTAGCCTTGCTTGGGAATTTCCTGATTTCTACGGTGTCCCTTGGAGACATTGCTCAGCAGATATCCAATTCGATTTTAAGAATTCATTTGGGGAGATAATTTTGGGGGCAATATGGTATTAATCTGAATGGGGATTTGGGATAATTTTAGAAATTTCCCAAATTTTATGGTATGTTTTGGGAATTATTATACCAAATTTTAGGGAGGTGCTGACCGAAAGGGTGTAATAGGTGACAAATGGCAGTGTCATGGTCTTTTGGGCGACCTCGAGCAGGTGATGGGATATTTACAATCGGTGTGTGGCTGGGTACTATCGATCGCCCATGGACTCTTATAAAAAGGGACAAGAGATCTTTATTTTTTCATAGCTTTTAGATCTTCTATCTTCTGTCATTCTTTTCTACGATTTGTTCTATCGTTCATTTATCTTCTAAGACAAAGAAATGGTTGATTTTCAAGCAGTGGGGTCCAGATGGCGTCGTTAAATGCTGACGACTGGGCACATTTAGAGTGGCGGGCTATGGTGACTCTTTTTCTCAAGCCTGCACAACATCGATCCTCTAGGGTCATGAACCCTAATGTATATATAAGTGTAAAAGACCTTTGGTATTTCTTTCTTCTTTCTTGGTGATGTTTCCTTATTTATTTTAATTTTGACAAGGGTTTTTCGCTTTGCTTTAGCAAACTAATATTTCCACATTGAACTTTTGTTCTCGGGTGACTACGAGGTTTGAAGACATTTAGGAGATACTTACTTTAGTGGTGCGTTGGGTGGTTTCATCAGATTGTTTTGGCATTTTGGCACCTACATTGGTTGAGATGCATCATTTGATGACCATTCCTTGTGATTTGGGGGAAAGGTTATGGGATACCACCCACACCATGCATTTCATCTTTGGAAAGATGGCAGTGACTCCCATTGATGTGCAACAACTACTGGGGGTAAATTGTGAGGCGGCCAAATTGAGATGGACCGGACTTTGCGAGTGGAATCAGCGGCGGTGGAGGTGGCATTAGGTGATGTGGGGAGGATAAAGTCCAGGTATTCCACCCATATTTCTCCTTTGAAGGAGTTTTTATTCAATCAATGGGTTGATGAGACTGATGGGCTTCAGGTGTGGCAGATGTCCTGTTTATTTATTCTTTTATTGCTGGGAGGGTTTTGCGGGGTGACGAGTGGCGACGTTGTCCATTAGTGGTTTTTGCCTTATTTGAGGGCGTTTTCGATGTCCCTTTCTTTGACTGGGGGTGACTCACTTTGGTGACCCTTTATTCACTTTGGATGCATTTAGCCGGTGCTACGGGTAGACCTTTACTAGTGCCACATATCTTTTGGAAGTATTTATATTTTTTATTTTCCTTTATTCATTTTATTTCTTTCTTGATTCCTTGATTGCTTCCTTCTATATGATGACCCTTGTGCTTTTCTAGACGTGGTTTTATAAGGTAGTTTGGCTTAATGCCCATTTCATAGATTCAATGGATGAGTCGGTTGGGGACTTTTTCTGTATATATTGGTGGTGGAAGTCCAACAGTAATCAAGGCAGTCTATTTCTTTAGCGATGGTACTTTGATCTTGAATGGACTGACAAGCGATCGGGTATTCTCTTCTTCCCCTTGAGACTATTCTTCCTTGAAGAAATTTTTAGATACTTATTTTTCCATTGGGGATCTTGAAGGTGACCTTCTATGTATGAGGGTCCGCCATATTGCACATGGGGGTGACCGGGGGGAACGTACTACCTGGGGGAGAGATTAGTCTGATAGGTGGTGGAGGATGAGGTGATGGTTCCATCTGCGAGTCCCCCCAAGTACATGAGGAGGGAGAGGGAGATATAATAGGAGGCGAAGGTGACGACGATGGCCAACGAGCCTTATTTGTTGTACACCAACACAAGAGTGACTTATGATTGTATAGATTTCATGTTGAGGTGGATGATGTCGACAAGCATATATGACGTTATGCCTCTTCCTCATGCTGTTTCTGGTAGGAGCATGAGTCGTCCAGTGGGGTCTACCACTAGTGTAGGTGTTACGTCGACATCATCAATGATGAAGACATCAGAGGTTCCGTTTCTACGGTAGGCTCCTCCTTCCTATAATATCCGACGGTCTAGTGCAGGATCAGTGTGTATGTTGCATCTCCCCAATGCGTTGGACCTGGGGGTGCGGGGGATGATAGAAGATGTCCTTCAGCCAGAGGTAAACCTTTCATTTATTTGCCTTTTATCATAGCAATTTCTTCCTTGCCTCAGATAGATTGATTTTTGTTTCTAGTTTCTATGCAACATGTTCAGGTGATGACTACCTGGTTAAAGGACATTTGGGATTGGGTGGCTTTCACGACATATCATATTTAGGTCTCGATCTCGATCTCGGTCCCTCTTTTCTTTGTTTCGTCTGCTCGTCTAGGGAGAGGTCTCGATTAGGGAGTAGAGGCTCTTCAGCTCTTCACCGAGGAAATAATATACACCGTAGGGATGCGGGTCTTAGGGTAGAGAGAGAGAGAAAAGAGAGAGAATATTTAGACAGAGTGTAGGGGATCGAGTTGGGTCCCATTGTTTTTGTGCTTTCTAGTAAGGCAAATATAATAAATCAACATATATGAAATGGAATGGAATGGGATTCTATTAATTTTTTCTTTCGTGACTTAATGCATATGCAGTTTTTACATTCCTACTAAGACCATAAAAATGATTTAAAATTACTTATGAGAAAATTTATTTTAAAACAGGATGAGTAAAAATATATGGAGAAAAAAATTTGCTATTACTCAGAATAAATATAATTTTTATTGAGTTTTCGATTATGACGAAAAATAAAAAAGGGAACTTTCCAAAAATAGGGGGTTGTCGATCGGCATACCCCTATCCTGTCTATCGCCAAGTCAGTCCAGTCTAATCAACCCAAGGCTTTGATTGCACTTCTTTCAATCACTTGGTCCTTGATGGGGTAGGATTACATCCAAGATTTGTAGGTCTTTTTTCTTTGGCTAAGTTTTTCAAGAAAAAGGGTTAATGGTGGAGTATTCTCTTCATCTATCCACACTTCTTTTATTTTTCTCACTTCTTTCTTCTTGTCTTATCATTTTGCAATATGTCTCTCCCCAAAAGTGTTGAATTTTCTTCTTACCTCAAAAACTTAGAGGATATGTGCTCATATAATTAGACTATGATACTTTGAACATGCGTGACATTTCCTTATAGCGCAACCGACCTATTGAATGGAACATGCTGATGAGGGGTTGTACAATTCTGGTATCCTGAGGACCATGTCTTTCATTTTACCTTCGATGAAGTCTATCAGACATATAAAGAGTTCTCTGCCATGTTGGGGATAAATCCAAATGTTACGACGGCAATGCCAGAATTTTCTCGATCTCTCGAGAGTTATTTGCAGGACTTTTCCATATCTCGCCCTTGGCCGCTCGATCATCAGTTAAGGGAGTAATGATCTCTCTACCGATTGTGATACGTTTCATGCATCTGCAAGATGTTGGTGATGCGAGCTATACCGAAGTCTTCGTCCTTGGCTTGATTGCATAATAACTACTGGTGATCAAGGACCTGTTAGACAATCAATAACTTGTAGCCATCACTTCGTGGATGTCATATTAGTAAAATCCTGTGGAGGGGATATTACTAGAGACCCTGGATGGTCTATATGCATTATGAGAGGGTCGTTCTTACTTTCTAAAGGGTAACCCAGTTATACTATTTATGTAGCTATTAGAGAGATTTCCTATGGTCGTCCCTCTTGAATACCCCTTGGTAGTTATGCCAAACTTTTTTGCTCGCTATTTTATCAGCTTGGGACTCAATATTAAGAGTTGGCTGAACTAGATTATGGAGCATGGGGGTCGAGGTCTGTGGTGGTCAGTTCCTTAGTGGGGATCGTTACAACCCATTCTAAAACTATGGGAATACCAGTATGTTTGGTTGGTTGACCTTTGGAAGACTTCTTTCTACTTTTCCTAGCGGCTCTAACGTCAATTTGGCTGGGAGCAGATTATTCCACCTCGGACACTAGACTTCTTTCCTGATAAGAATTTGAGAGAGTTCATCTATTTGGCTCTTTGTGGGAGAATCATCGACCATCGACCCGTCCTTCCCAGTCTGATGGTCGAGTTTGGCAGGTCTCTGAGTAATACATTTAGTGGTTATGGATGAGGGTTGTTGCCAAGATGCTGGATGAGGAGACCTCTCAAAGGTGGTTCTCCATGTTTAACACCATGGAGGGAGGTGTTATTATTTTCCCTAGGTTATTTTGTTCTTACCATTCCATGGAGTGCCTTAGGTATTCTATCCAAGTAGGGGAATTTTTAGGATCCCATGATGTAGATGATAATGGGGCTAGTTTGCCTGGATGTTGCGGGTCGGATCCCTGGAGAGTCTTATTTCTAAAGCTTTTATATGGTGTTTGGTTATGTATGGATTGTTTTCTTGTAGAAATAAATTTGGAAATGTTTCTTTAGAGTAGTTTGGTTTGTCTTAGGAAAAATAAGTTTAGGTTGGCAAGGGTAGTTATTTGACTCCCAATGCCAATGTAATTGTAATGGATTCTTCCATCAATGAGATAAATAAAATTTTAATTATATTGTTATGTCTCTTAATGAGCTTTTCATTTGAATTATCTATAGCAATCACTAAGGCAAACATAATGCTTTTGTTCATGTACATGATAAAAATGAATTGTCGTCCTCGGAGTTAAGAAAAGAAAAACATTTTCTGGAACAAGGGGAGCGTGCTCATGTGAAGCGTTTGAGCTTCCTACGTACATATGGGGGTTTTGAAAATTTTTAAAGTTACATTTTTTAAAGATTTTTTTAGAGGATCAAGCCCACGTAGTTTTGAGCATAGGTAAATGAAGAATTTATTTTATTATTTTTTAACAATATAAGGGATATGATAAGAGTCGTAGTGTGCCGAGATTAAGGGTAGAATTTGTTTAGATGGTCGAGGTTGACTAGATAGGCCATATCATCCCCCATTGGGGTCGGTGAGCATAGCAGCCCTGCTGGATAGGATCTTCTTCACAATGTAGGGGTAGATTTAATTGGGCTTGAATTTCCCTCTGGGGTCCCTAATGGGTTCTACAATTTCTTTAAGGTCTAACTCCCCTTCCCAGACACTGTAGTCCTTGACTCTCTTGTTCAATGATCGTGATTTTTGGAGATGATTCCTTGTATATGATAAATGTCTTTCATCTAATTTTGTCCCAGAGTGACAACTCATCAAGGCATTTTTGTGTAATAACCCACATTTTTTTTATATTAAATAATTATGGGATTAATTATTATTGTTGGATTAATTAAATTAAAAAGGTCGAGAAATTTAATTGTTAATTAATCCGAATTTAAAATAATTATTATCTAGCGTGCCAAGGGTTAATACTTATTGATGGAAATCATTTATTATTAATGTGGGTATATGTAATATGTAATTATATAATTTTTATAAATTTTCGGAGTGCGAAATACGATAGTTTGGTATTTTAAGTCAAGATGCGCGTGTGACCCGTGTCAGGACTAATTGTAAGGGAGAAAAAGATAAATTACTTTTGTATAAATCTTATGGTAATTTCGAGTGCGCCATGGAGTCCGGATGGGTTGAGATAGTCGGAAAACTCTACCCGGGCATTTTATATGGACTCCGGGGTAATTTTAGGCCAAACCGGCAAACCAAAATGGACGAAAATTAGATAATTATTATATCAGTTACGGGAGTTCCATTAGGGTTAAGTTACAAAGAAATAAAGAGAGAACGATAGAGGGTGAGGGAAAGAAAATCCAAAAGGAGGACAACCAATTAACACCTCCTTGCACAACCACCACCACCATCGTGTAAATCAGAAAGTGAGAAACACATCTATGCCAACATCACTAGACGATCAGACATTCAAATTTGAGGCAAGTGTTTATTACTTTCTTTCCTTTAGGAATAATCATGCTCCTATTAGTGTAGGTGAACTTGGTCATGAATTACATATAGAATTGGATGAAAATTGTAGGTTTAATTTAAGATTATGGACTGATTTGATTAGTAGTTTAATTCTTTCATGTATTTAGAGGATTAATCATGAAATTGGAAAATTATATCGATGAACGAATTTGGGTTGGTTTGGATATCTAATTGAAAATTCGTAAACTAGGGTTCTTATGATCTAAATTTGGAAATTTTGATTTATAATATTGATGGATGATGATTTACTGATGTTATATTAGAGGAAATCATACATACATGTTAGGAAGTTGATTTAGAATTGTCTCTTGGTGATTGGGAATGATCCATAAAGGTTGTATGTGTTAAAATGGTGAAGAGAACGTATCTGGGTAGGGTTGTCTTTTTACAGGCATAGGTCCAGACCACTTTTAACAGGTTCGGATCATTTTTTTTATTAAAAGGTCCGGACCGTTTTTCATTAAAAAGTCCGGATCATTTTTCTTTAAAAGGGTTTGGATTTTTTTCCTTAAAAGGTCCGGATTATTTTTCATAAAAAGGGTCTCGATCGTTTCCTTAATAGGTCTGGACCAGCTGTTGTATTTTCCAAAATTGAGTTATGGACCTCTAGGACATCCCTCGGTACATGAAATGCAAGAAATTTAATAAAGTACAATGAGATTTGAAGTGAGGATGCAATAAGGCAAGTGTGATTTAAGACTTGGGCATATGTGGGATGAATGACCCTTAGAAAATTATGAGAGGGATCATCATCATAATTATTAACACGTCGAGAGTATTAAGTGAAAGTAATACTATGAATAGGAAATGATACTTAGTTGTGCGAATACCTAGAGATTATAATAGGTTGTGTGCATACCCATGTATTGATTTATTATGTGTATAGTAAACCTACGCTGCTTGTTATCAAGAGGAGGTTTCGTGTAGTGGGCAGCCTTATCCTGTGTGATCCACTGGGGGGATATATGATTTGTACCCAGAGCATATAAACTTCAGTACGTGCTCTCTATTATGTAGGATAGTTTCAACGGTTGAATGGGAGCATAGGTATGTGCGTGACCCATTTAGTTGGTGATTATGCTAAGCCCCAATATTTGTGTTATGAGATTTATGGTTCGTTAGAGACACCGAACCAATTGTTCCTTTACGCAGTGAGCGATGCATCGGGACACAATAGTAAAGTACGCATTTGAGCCATGTGTTTCTAACCAAGGGGCGCAGGATTGTATATATATATATATATGTATGTATATATGTATAGAGATTATGCGATTGTATGTATATATATATGTTAATGAATGATTTTAATGCGTGACATCAACAAATATGTAAATATTGGTAAACAACATAACATAAGAGGGGTAAAGTAATTACAACCAAAATATAGTTAATTGTATGGGCGATACGGGTCTTCTCCTATGGGTTAATATTTGTAGTATATATCTATGACCTATTTGGAAATATTATAGATGACTAGGTTTGGGTGGATGTACGCTAGCTGTGCACATTAGTGGAGGGGTGAGAATCTTAAGTGAGAGTTCAGAACTGACATGCACATAATAATTGCATCTTTGCAGTTTTAAATACTTGTTAAAACAAATATTTTTACAAATCGGTATCTGACCCGTTTCCTATTATGTCTTTTTTTGTTTGCCATATATATATTATACAAGGTGTCCAGCCACAGGTTCGCCACAAGACTTAGACACGTGGATCATTCGAGAAGGTGCAACTATTGTGAAAGCTATATGTTATTGATATTAGATGTTTCTATCTCTTCATTATATTCCTAGTTCAGACCATGCATTTAGGGCATGTGTCGTCCTCTTCTAGATTAACTACTTCAGGGATTTTTTTTATTAGAATTTCCTTGCTGTTGGATTGAGTATTATGATGATTTGTTTTTAGAATTTGAACTGGTATGTTTTATCCAGTCTCATTTATTTCAGTATTTGATTCATATTCAGTATTTATTCTTGTGGAATGGAAGTGGATTATATATTAAAGCATGGAATTTATTAATGTATTAATTGCGTATAATTAATTTGGGAAAATGTTTTGACACTTAGCGTAATTAATTATTAGGTGATTAATGATGAAAATTGTTTTCGATAGTGATGCTAAGAATGAAAAAACCGGACACTTTGATTTTAATTTAATAAAGGACGCATCCCCTGGAATTTAATTAGGCGGGGTGTCATAAGTGGTAACAGAGCATCACATTCAAGTATCCTTTTGGATATGTACGACTTAATATGTTTTCCACTTACCGTTCTTTGATATAGATCCATATTTTTAGGATTGTTGTACTTTTATTTGTGCGTTTACATCCTTAGATATTTGAGATTTAATAATAATTGTGGACTAATAAATCCCTTCTCGCTTCAGATGCCTTCGAGAAGTTCCCCGAGAAATAGAAATGCCCAGCCAGAGCATCTAGCAGCTCAGGCTCAGGGAATGATTAACGTAGCTAACATTGCCGCCATTATTGCTCAAGCAGTAAATGCAGCTTTAGCGATGGTGTAGTAGTCCCCACCCCAGGTACAGGCTATGGCGCCAGTTCTGGTTTAGTTTCCAACTACATGGGAGAGGATCAGGGATGTTTTACAGAGAGCACATCCCCTAGAGTTCTCGGACGATTCTGACATCATCATAATCAGCCAAAGGAAGAAAGATATCAAGAGGCATCTTCCCATGTACGAGTGTACCGACATTCAGAGACACTTACTGGTTTCGTATCAGCTAGTGGGTGTCACTTCTCAGTGATGAGAGTACACTACTACCTTGGAGGAGAGGGATAGCTTGTCTATTCAGAGCATTTGGGTGCAGTTTGACCGCTAATATTTTCCCTCCACCGTTTAGACAGAGACGCGGCAGAGACTATTGAATCTGAAGAAGGAGGGTATAAAAGTTGCAGAATATGAGGAGGAATTCATGAGACTGCTTACTATAGTACCAGATGAGTCACCTACTAAAGAGAATAAGATTACCTATGGAGGATTCTTCAGAACCCCATAGGTAATCTGTCGTTGGGTACTTTCACTAACGTACTCAATGCCTCTCTGTTGCATTGCCAGGACCATCGCTTTGATCATTAGGGGAGAAAACTAGTAGTGAAGTCTAGCCAGCAAGGCCGAGTTGGAGGTAGTAGTGCTAGTGGGGAGCCATCAGCTTAGGGGCAAGTCCTTTAGGGTGAGTAGAATTCCCGCCAGAGGGACCCTGTTAAGCGAATTTGATTTGGAAATTCTAGGTACGGATATGGGGGTTATATATAGGGACAATAGGGCTAATATAGTCAATAAGGCCAACATTGTCACCAGTAGGGCCGTCAGGTCTAGTAGTAAGGCCAATAGGGCCAATAGAGTCATCAGTAGGGTCAGGAGGGCCAGGGGAAGGGCGGTAATGGTCCGCAGGGCCGAGGCCAACAGGGGAAGAGGGGAGGTAAATTTTGCAATAGGTTCTTTTCTTATGGCAAGACTGTCCATAGGAAGCAAGGTTGCCTCGATAAGGGCAGGTTTCCGCAGCATCAGGGTGCCCAGCAGGATCCCTAGAGACCCATCTTTCCTACCGTCCTAACGAGCGCAGGCCCCAGCTTTACCAGCACCCAAAATTCAGCAGGGACAGTTACAGTATGGACATTTTTATAACGTCCATCAAGAGACACCGCATCAGGAACCACTCCCGATTGATGATATGCTTCCTATCCATGGCACTACGAGGCGTGTTTTATTTGATATTGGGGCAACACACTGTTGTATAGCCACTAGCTTTGCACGGGCCACGGGGTTGTTACCCACAATAGAGATTACAATGACTATTTTAGACTCACCGCTAGGTAGTGGGTCTTTGATTTTCATTATATGCCGAGGGGTAAGGATAGAGATTGGGAGTTTAATTATGCCTATCGACATGTTAGTCCTAGATATTCATGATCATGACGCCATTATAGGCATTGATTCGCTTGTTACTTATAGATCCATGATTGATTGTTACAGTATGACTATGATTTTTACGATCCCATGCCAGGAGATGTTTCTAGTTGCAATGCCTCATCCCGAGGGAGGATTGTCCACCTACTTGTATTACATAGAAATGGAGACCTCTAAGGAGGTGGCGATTCCTCTTGTGTCGATTCCTATTGTTCGAGAGATTTTTTTTTGTGTTCCAGGAGATATAAGTACTACCTCCTATCCCAGAGATAGAGTTCGTTATAGATTTGATGTCGGGCACCCGACCTATAGCCTGCAGATCGTACCGTATGGATCCATCTGAGATGAAGGAGTTACGAGATTAGAATAAGTAGTTGTTGGGATAGGGCTTCATCCGTAGGAGTACCTCACTTGGGTTTCTCCCATTCTATTTGTGAAGAAGAGGGATAGTTTGTTAAGGTTGAGTGTGGACTACCAAGAGTTGAACAAAGTCACGATACGAAATAAGTATCCGTTGCCCCGAATCGATGATTTTTTTGACCAGTTGAGAGAAGCTTCCTTCTTCTCAAAGATAAATTTGAGATCGGGATACCATCAGCTACAATTTAGGTAGAAGGATGTGTTGAAGATCGCTTTCTTGATGAGATATGGGTACTATCAGTTCATAGTTATGTCGTTTGGGCTGACAAATGCTCCAGCAGTATTCATGGACTTGATGAACCGGGTGTTCAAAGAGTTCTTAGATCAGTTTGTCATCATCTTCATAGATGATATACTTATTCACTCACAGACTGAGGAGGAGCATGCTGAGCACTTGAGACGGGTTCTTCAAACTCTACGAGAGCATCAGCCGCATGCCAAGTATGAAAAGTGTTGATTCTAGTTATGGGAGGAAAAGTTACTCGGGCATGTTGTGTGAGAATTAGGAATATCAATGGACTCAAGAAAAGTGTAGGCGGTGAGGGAATGGGGACAACCCATGACAGTGACGGAGGTGCATAGATTCTTTATGAGGATATTGCAGTCAATTCATCAAGGGGGTCTTGAAGATTGTGGGCCAATTGACAAATTTAACTCTCAATTGGGTGAAATTCATTTGGGGCAGTGACTTCAAGTTAGATTTCAATGAGCTAAAGGATAAGTTGACATTAGTGAAATTTCTCGCTTTACCTTGGCTAGTAGTGGAGTACTTGGTGTACACTAACGCCTCTCTATAGGGACTTGGTGGAGTACTTCAGCAGGAGGGACATTCTATAGCTTATGCCTCCCACAAGCTTAAGCTTCACTAGAGGAATTACCCCACCCACTACTTGGAGTTAGCAGTAGTCATGTTTTCCCTATGGATTTGGAGACACTACTGGTTGGGGGAGAAATTTTGCCTCTTCCCAGACCACAAGTCACTATAGTACTTGTTCACTCAGCAGGAGTTGAGCATGCATCAGTGCAGGTGGTTGGAGTTTGTGAAAGATTACCAGTTTGAGATACAGTACCACCCGGGGAAGGCAAATGCAGTTGCTGATATGTTGAGCCGTAGGCCAGTAGGTGATGTGGAAGAAGTGTGGAAGACGAAGTGGAAAGAATTGGTATATCAAGATGCAGTGGATCGATCCTTTAGATCAATTATTATAGGTACTCCAGAGATTATTACGAGAGTGATCCAGTCCCAGGTCACTGATTTTTTTTGCTATGATCAGATAGTATGGCTTTTAGAAGAGGGCGCAGAGTCCTATTCAGTGATCTCGGATTGGGGACTACGATTTAATGGGAGATTAGTGGTCCCAGAGGGAGAGGATTTACATCATTTAGTGATGACATAGTCTCATGGATCTAGATTTACGATACATCCTGGAGGGGATAAAATGTACTAGGATATGAGGCGACAGTATTGGTGGAGTGGGATGAAGAAGGACATTACGGAGTTTGTGTTCAAGTATGCCACCTGTCAGCTAGTAAAGGTGGACCATTAGAGGTCGATAGGGTTACTTATGCCACTGGAGATACCCACGTGGAGATGGGATAGCATTTCCATTGAGTTCATCACTGGGTTGCCTACATCACAACAGAGTCATGATTATATATGGGTGGTGGTGGATCGATTGACCACGATGGCACTTTTTCTATCGGTACATATGGATTACACTATGGGATAGTATGCCCGGATATTTATTATCGAGATAGTGAGATTGCATGGGGTACCCCAGAACATCGTGTCTAAGAGAGATAAGACTTTTGTATCATGCTTTTGGGAGAGCATTTATGAGGCTATGGGTACCGAACTAGGGTTGAGTATGACTTATTACCCTTAGACAGATGGGCGGACTAAGAGTACTAATTAGATGATGGAGGACATGTTACGTATGTGTGTCCTTGACTTTGGAGGAAGTTGGCAGTCGTATCTTCCACTGTTGGAGTTCGCTTATAATAACTCCAATCAATTTACGATCGGGATGGCCTCATTCGGTGCATTGTACGTGAGACCTTGTCGTTCTCCTACTTGTTGGATAGAGGTGAGGGACAAAAAGTCAGTTAGGCAAGAGGTAATTTAGGAAACGTCACCCAGGGTTGAGCTAATCAGGAACCGTATTCGAGTAGCCCAAGAAAGGAAGAAAAGCTATGCTGACGTAAAGTGGTTCTTCAGGGAGTTCAAAGTGGGGTTACATACGAAATTGATCATGAATTACATATGAAATTGGGGAAAATTGGAGGTTTAATTTATGATTATGGACTGCTTTGATTAGTAGTTTAATTCTTTTATGTATGTATGGGATTAATCTCAAAATTGGAAAGTTGTATCGATGAACAAATATGGGTTGGTTAGGTTCTGTAATTAAAAATTGGGAAACTAGGGTTTTTATGATCTAAATTTGGAAATTTTGAATTATAATGATGATGGGTGATGATTTACTGATGTTATATTAGTGGAAATCATACATACATGTTAGGAAGTTCATTTAAAATGGTCGATTGGTGATTGGGAATGATCTGTAGAGGTTGTAGGTGTTGAAATAGTGAAGAAAATATATTTGGGTAGGACTGTCTTTTTACAGGAATAGGTCCGGGTCATTTTTTTTATTAATAGGTCTGGACCGTTTTTCATTAAAAGGTCTAGATTTTTTTTCTTTAAAAGGCTCCGAATAATTTTTCATTAAAACGTCCGGATCATTTTCATAAAAAGGGGATCATTTCCTTAATAGGTTCGGACCGGCCTGCTGTATTTTACAGAATTGAATTATGGACCTCTAGGACATCCTTCGTTACTTGAAATGCAAGAACTTTAGTTAAGTAAACTGAGATTTGAAGTGATTATACATTAAGGAAAATGTGATTTAAGACTTGTACAAATGTGGGATGAATGGCCCTTAGAAAATTTTGAGAGGGATCATCATCATAATTATTAACACGTCGAGAGTATTAAGTGAAAGTTATACTACGAATAGGACATGATACTTTGTTGTGTGAATACATAGATATTATAATAGGTTGGGTGTATGCCCATGTATTTATTTATTATGTGTATAGTTTACCTACGCTGCTTGCTATCAAGAGGAGCTTTCGCATAGTTGACAATCTGATCCTGTGTGACCCATTGGGGGGATATTTTATTTGTACCCAGAGCATATAAACTTGGATACGTGCTATCAATTATTTAGGATAGTTTTGACAGTTTAATGGGAGCTTAGGTATGTGTGTGACCCATTTGGCTGGAGAGTATGCTCGCCTACAATATTTGTGTTATGAGATTTCTGGTTCGCGAGAGACGCCGAACCAATTGTTACTTTACACAGTGAGCGATGCATCGGGAGACGATAGCAGAGTATGCATTTACGCTTAGTGGTCCTAACCAAGGGGCGCAGGATTGTATATATATATATATATATATATATATATATATATATATATATATACAGAGAGAGAGAGAGAGAGAGAGAGAGAGATGATGCGGTTGTATGTATATATATGTTAATGAGTGATTCTAATGTGTGAAATCAATAAATATGTAAATATTGGTAAACAATATAACTTAAGAAATGTAAAGGACTTACTACCAAAATAGTGGATATAATATATAGTTAATTGGAGTAAGTTATTTAATAACGTATTGTATGGGCGATACGGGTCTTCTACTATGGGTTAATATTTGTAGTATATATCTATGACTTAGTTGGAAATATTATAGATGACTAGGTTCGGTTGGACGTACTCTAGGTGTGCAAATTAGTTGAGGTGTGATAATCTCAAGTGAGAGTTCGAAACTGACATGCACATAATAATTGCATCCTTGCAGTTTTAAATACTTGCTAAAACAAATATTTTTACAAATCGTGCTCTGACCCATTATATGTTATATCTCTTTTCTTTTTCTATATATATATGTTATACCAGGTGTCTAACCTCAGGGTCACCACCAGACTTAGACACGTGGATCATTCGATAAGCTACACCTATTGCGGAATCTATAGGTTATTTATATTAGACGCTGCTATCTCTTCATTATATTCCTAGTTCAGACCTTTCATTTAGGGTATTTGTCGCCCGCTTCCAGATTAACTATTTCAGGCTTTTTATTTTTATTAGCATTTCCTTACTGTTGGATTGAGTATTATGAAACTTTGGTGTTAGACTTTGAACTGGAATGTTTTATCATGTCTCATTTATTTCTGTATTTGAGTCATGTTCAGTATTTATTCTTGTGGAATTGAATTGGCTTATATATTAAAGCATGAAATTTATTAATGGATTAATTGGGTATAATTAATTTGGGAAAATCTTTTGACACTTAGCTTAATTAATTATTAGGTGATTAATAATGAAAATTGTTTTCGACAGTGATGCTAAAAATGAACCAACCGGACACTTTGATTTTAATTTAATAAAGGATTGATCACCTGGTATTTAATTAAGCGGGGTGTCACACTTTGATGATAGTCTTCCTTGCTGACTTTACTTTCAAGAATGACATGTAGTGAAGTAATTTTTAGCTCAATGAGTAGGACTTATTCCATGCCATATACCAGAGAGTAAGGAGTATCCCTAATATATGTTCGAACTAATGTGTGGTATCCGATCAGCACAATCTTGGAAACTCTCGATCATTTCACTAATTATTTCTTTGGGGTTCTTATTAGCGTCTTCGACTTCTCCGTTGGTCGGTAGGGAGATATTTGTTCCTCTGAATCCCATACCCGTCGAGCACCTCTCTGACTTTTCCTTCAAAATGTAACCCATTTTTTAACACCATCTCATGATGGACCCCATATTGGCAGTTAATATTTTTCAGATGAACTTGGCCACTTTTTGGCATTCAGAGCCTCTTATGACTCAAGTTTGACCCATTTAGTGAAGTAATCGATGGCAATTAAGAGAAATCCATTCTTATTGGATTCCTTGGGTGTAACTCTACCTACGATCTCGATTCTCCATGTGGAGAATGGCTAGGGAGAAGTTATGTTGTATAATTTTCGCGAAGGCAAGTGCTTGATAATGGAAAAATGTTGGCAAATATGAAATTTTCAAACATAGGCAATGCAATCCTGAACCATGGTAGTCCAATAGTAACCCTATCATATGATATTCTAGGTGAGCATATGGCCATTCATGTGGGGTTCACACTCCCCACTATGGATTTTCAGCATCATCTCTTAAATGTCAGTCCCGTAAATATAATGTAGATGGGTTCCAGTAGGTTTCTCTTGAACATGGCTTTATCGCTAATAATGTATGGGGCTGCCAGTTAGCGGAGGGTTGCTCAGTCTTTTTTGTTAGAATCTTGGGGATACCTACCATGTTTGAGGAGGAGCCAAACATCATTGTACCATTAATCAACAATAAAAGAATCTTCTTATGTGATGAGTTCAATGTGGTAACAGTGGGTTTGTTTAGCTTACTTTCGAACTAGAAGGGAGTCCATTATTATTCCTTCAGGCATTTCAACCATAGAGGCTATGGTATAATGTGACACCCCGCCTAATTAAATATCGGGCGATCACTCCTTTATTAAATTAAAATCAAGGTGAAAAGTTGGTTCATTCTTAGCATCACTGTCGCAAATGAAAATCTTTTCCAATTTAAACACCCTAATTAATTAAGCTAAGTGTCAAAACCATTTAAACTTTTATTCTCATTTTATTAAAATCTAATTATAAAACCTTTAACCATTAACATTTTAAGAGTCACACAATAAGTATAAGAATAAAATGAACATTCAAGAGTTTACCCATCAATAATAAATCCCAACATTAAAACACTAAAGGAAAACATCTTGACAGTAACAAATCCAAAAATAAAGATACTGAAATTAAAAGAATCACAATCTCTGACAATACCAACTAAATAATGGGAAAAGGGCGACACATGCCCCCATTAGATAAAGCTGAACTATAAGTAGAGTCAACAATAAGGTCATCTAAGCAATGGACTGCAACTCCCACAAAAGCTATAGTGCGTTCCATCCAAATAATCCTAAGTAAGACGCCCCTGTGGCTGGGCACCTATAATACATATATATATATACACAAGAGAGAAGAGGTAACAACAAACGGGTCAGAGCCCGAATGTAAAATAGTTTTAAAAAATAGTTTAGCAAGTATTTAAAATGCTTACCGGCTAATGAAACAATCATATTAGAATGCGACACTCTCTCGAGAATTATCACCTCTCATCTAGTGTGCACGTCTATCGTACTAATGAACCCCATATATCTCTCTAACTTGTTTTCCATAAGTTTTAACAGGTGAAACTAAGGTTATGTTATTCACTTTTAGAAAATCTAACTCTTCAAGATTTCTTACGTTGTTTAGAATAATTCGATATTGTTATAACGTTTTCTGAATACATATAGTGAAGTTGATGAATTTCATACTTTACTTAACTACTATGTTACTCAGTAGAAAGTTCTCATATAGTTACACGTATATATATTAATTACTTGTATAATATATACACAAACACCACCCCACATAAAATATATGGTGCTAGACTTCAATATATAAGTATATATATACCAATCACTCATAAATTATATATATACTAACGGCATCCCACATAAAATCTATGGCGCTGGCATACTCTGCTATCAAGTCCCCGTATCACACAAACTAAGGGAAATACTAGTTCGGAATCACTCTCGAACTGTATTAACCAAAACACAAACAATATTGAGGCGAATCATAGATTCCAAGTCTCTAAGAGGTCAGTGCATACCCTCACGTATCTTAGGAACGTCTGACCATAGATCAGATAGCCTGTACCAAGGATATCTATCTTCTAGGGTACGAGTCAATATCCCCCATAAAGGTCCTATTGAGATAAGACTGTCCCAGCACGGTAACCTCAAGTATAGCAAGTAGCACGGGTACGATTTTTACACAGAAATAATATATGCACAATCACATCGTCATATATAATTATGTATTCACATCCACATTATTAAATTAGGTACTCTCATGACTCATAGTTATAATTACCCATTTTACTCAATTATATCATAAAATGGACTCATTCCTTTTATTCTCGTAATTAAGTCATTTATAACTCACTACTCGTCTCTCGAAGTATTTCCTTCATCTAAATACAATTTCAGTAGGACCTCTCTTGCCTTCTAATCCAACTTATTAGATGTTTCGATTATATAATCAACGCACGTATGATTTCTTAAATCTGAAAATCTCCCCGTTTTTCCCTTTTATTTCCTTTCACATTAAAGTCCACTTTATGGGATTTCTCTTGACCCTACTGGTCCTCTTTATGTTCCATTATATTCTAGAAATCCTAATTAAGGTTTAGTATGCATAAAATTGAATTAGGCTAACATGAGCAAATATTCAGTTTTCCCAGGAGGGTCGATCGATCGATGAAAGGGGGTCGATTGATCGAACCTTCGATCGATCGATGCTCTGGGATCGACGATCGATCAAGCAATTATGGCAAAACTAGAGAAAACCCAACCACGGGATTGATACCCCAAACTCCTCCAAACCATCATATTACAGTCCCAAACTCCCAACAATTTATACTACAAGTATTTTATACCCATTTAAACAATATCCTACGTAACACATGCGAATTTTCATCATCTATAACAAGGAAAAAGGGTCAAAATCTTTATAACTCTCAAGAACCTTAATTTTTTTCTTTAACTTAGTTTCTTCCATTCTTCCTCCATATTTCCTATCACTAATAACATGGAAATTCATGGTTCAACCTCTACATGTGAAATGGATTTCCAGAAATATGATCTCTATCACTATAACATGCAATTTGTATCTCCAATTAACATTTTTCTTAAAGAACACTAATTCCAATCAACCTAAGACTAATATAAAAGGATGAATTAACTTGATAAAATCAAGATAGATACTTTCCTGGAAACTTAGTCTCTGATTTGTGGAAGAATTTGGTGTAGTTGTGATCCCCTTCGCGCGATCTACGATTTGGCGGTGACGGCGGTGCAATCGAAGGTGTTCTTGGCCTAGAACTCCTTGGAGAGCTTTTCATCTTCCTCTCCAATGGCCGTTATTAGTTTTAGGTTGTGTTAACCCTAGAAGATAACATTTTCCATCTGATATAACCCTATAAAATTCGTGGGTTTAATTACCCATAATTACGAAATGTCAAAAACGCCCTCCCGGGGTACTAATTAGGCCTAAAAATGCCCTGAGACCCAAACTAAACCCCCGGGTACACTTTTCGGACTATCTCGACCCTTCCGGACACTTTGGCGCACTCAAAATGACCATACAAGGAACTTATAATTTATTCACTTTTATTGATCAACATTTCGTCCCGACACGACATAGGCGTGTCCCGATTTAAATTTCCATAATTGTCATTTTATTCACACGTGACAATATTATAAAATAAAACTCATATATTACTATACTCATCCAGTAACATTCATCAAATAACAAATTTTCAATAATTACTAACTCTCGTCACGCTAGTAAATATTAAAAAAAACATTCTGGATTAAAAGTTAATTAATTTATCTCAATTAAATTTAATAAATCCCTAAATTTAAAAGCCATAAAAATACGGGGTATTACATACTTTCCCCCTAATAACGGAATTTCATCTTGAAATTTGGAAAATAATGTCTACCAGGTAGTACAATTTTGGATATCCTTGTCAGTACGCAAATTAATTACATATTACGGTGCTCCATCACTATAGCCCTTTCCTCACAACAACGTTGTTTTACATTATCATTGGAAACACTTCACATGGTTCTCCCAACCTACAACATTCGCATAGGTCACATCCATATGTTACAAATTTCCATTATCTCACTATCATTAGGAGGCCGCACCTCACTACCTGACAATTACTCGGATTTATTCATATACAAAACTCCCATTCTGAGAAAACCATACGAACATTTGATCACTCTTGTTTGCCTAAAACAGTCGTGGAATTTCACCATAGTTATCGGATATTTTCTCGACCGATCCAAAAATTCTGATTATCTACTCTCCTCTAAACATACATAATGAGAATAGGCGAGGTTCTTCCATAACAAAACTTTAATAAGCACCTCGTACGCGACAAACAGGTGTGAGTGCTTCCACAGAGCATTCCTGAAATCATTGTACCAAGATTTCAAAATCTCTTCACGTGGCTCCACTAATCGTTAATCACCGTGCGCCTATTCCCTGGGTAAGGGTGATACATCCTATTCGAAACGAAACCTTATCTCCGCTGGTTCCCGAAATCCAATATCAAAGGTGTGATTCACTAATCTCATCCCGATTCAGAAATTTATACTGCGCCGGACCATGCACTGGCGCGATCCTTCCTTTCAAAGGAAGTCTGGGGCATACTAGTTAATATTGTAAACGAGCATAAAGGAATATCAATCACTTCCTTCTCAGCCGATTAATTCACATGTTCGGTATGAACCTTTGATCTTGTTTTGACGATGGCCACCATCCAAGGACTATACCGACTTTACCGACCTCTTCCAGTTTCAGGAATTATCGATAAACACAAAATTCTTTGGTTGATTCTCCTCTTTCAACCAAACCTTAGCTATGGGCGGTGCATGTAGAGACTACTCACTACGTCCCGCTAAACATCGATTTTTCCTTGAAATGTCTCACATTAAGTGACACGTAATACTCCCCTTCCTTCCTTGGTGTATGTTAAAAGTTCCGACCCGTGCTCTTCTCTCCACGAAGCGCACTTCTGGATCTCTTATACCATACTAACATCATCATCCTTTGTATGTGGAAGTCGCTCACACACTTGACTACTAACAACTCCGCTCTGAGTGTTCCTCATAATAATTTAATTATGCTCCATTCAAGGAATACCCCTTCTTAAATGGCTTCCCACAGCCTTCCAATCAAATTATTCTAATTGCACACTTATGTATGGATTATCGCCCCTCATGTGACATTTAATCCACTCTATCATTTCCACTTCGTTATACTAGTCCCACAAACATATATTTCACACGTCTATTACCACGTCCCTTCGACTAGGACGATTTTAACTGCAGCTAACCAAGATGCCCACATTTTTGAAACACTCCGACTACCCTGGGAGAGCGAACGACGTGCTACTCATCTGTAGAACTAACTAAATTAAATGAAATAGAGGGAATACGGCATTCAAATTCCATGACAATAAAAGAGGGATAATAATTTTCAACCTTCTTCAGATAAGTACAACAATTTTCCCAAATAGGTACAACAACCAATTTAAATCACTAACGCTCTGTTCATCAAAATAATTACAGGTCATCTCTTTTATATAATAAAGTTCTTTCCAGATAATCCATGCTAAAAATCATTCCAACTCTTTATTCACCTCGTGTTCTGAACGCGGTTACGACATTTAGGTACTCTCAATCGCCCTAGAAATCAATTTTATTTATTTTTAAATCCTCCTTATCATCATTCCACCCCTCAACTCGTGGGGATAACTTCAATTCTTTCTTACCACACAGTCTGGATCCCGTGGCTTTAAAACAAAATTCAACTTCCAACTTTCATACATAATTACTTGATCCCATTTAGACTAGGGTACCGAACTCATGGAATAGTGACCAAACGTCTCCCTATTTTGAACCTTATGCTAAGTTTCATGCGTGGGATGTCTCACAAAGCGAAATCCAAACAAGGAACCCCCCCGATACACTACTACCTAGCATTGTCGGTTATCGAAATCCGTTAGGTCTTCCGTCCATCGCATGTACCCCTTTATTCCGTCCCTTGATGGAAAAGTTATAATTCCTCTCGTAATTATGCTTAACAAGGAACGTTTCACCAATTTCACTATCATCCTTGGTTGATGGTAATTGCATTATATAAACCTCAAATACATACGATCGAAATTCTCGAAATTCCTTTCCCTTATAATAATGGTATAACTCTTAACTCCCACATCTCTAAAGG
The DNA here is from genome assembly GCA_949130495.1 of Sambucus nigra. Classification (NCBI taxonomy): domain Eukaryota; kingdom Viridiplantae; phylum Streptophyta; class Magnoliopsida; order Dipsacales; family Adoxaceae; genus Sambucus; species Sambucus nigra. Next base: position 187,699,241 of record OX422220.1, read on the forward strand.
ATAAATATAACAATGCACTCTCCCTATCACTAAGACCGGAGTGCTAAACATAATACTGAGTCAAATATTTCGTCCAACGGTAAATTCCAATACATAGTGAATCATATTGGAAAAGTATATACATACATTGGCATCAAATATCTCGAGCCCACTATCTCCTCCGAAGTCTCTAGGATAGATAATATAAGTGCGAGTCCAACCTTCTTACAGGTAAAGCCTTGCCAAAAAGAAACATGTTGCACTAATGCAACTACTTCGATAGCCTTGCAATAAATGCCCACTATCGTACTAACCATTTCTATAACGTTTGATCAAAGATAATACCATACTCGTATATCGCATCACTACAATGAGTAACCTCAATAAAGTACAAAACACTGTTAATATACTCATTCATCCTCTGCGGATAGCACTAAAGAAAAATCCTGCTACACTAGGGAAAAATATTCACATTTTAATAACATTTATAATTTTATGCATTAAACTCGTCTCACATGCTAATCTAGCAATGAACAAAATATGGTGACTCGCTCGTGTCACATAAACACGCCGCATCCTCTGAGGATACAACTTATACTTCCACCTTGTCAATCGTCTTGACTGCGCAAATGGTTTTCGGATGTAACACTTCTACTCAAACCAAATAAATTTTTTTTAATCGTTGTCTTTTACTAGGAACCATATTATTGTCCTCTTACTCACTTTGGAACATATTATAACGAGCGATTTCACTTTGAACAAAATACCTCAACACATAATCCACTTACTACCTATCCGACTAACTAGGTTAGGATTGTCCTTCTCTCGAACTTTAGTAGACTCAATTCCTGTTAGCTGCCTTGGTTATACCCTTAGCCCTTTTAGGCCTAAAAGGTTAGGTCACTGTCTATAACAGTACTCACTAAATTTACAATCACTTGGTAAGAATTCAAATATCCGCATCATTTAAATGGGTTCCCTGATGTGTATCCACATCCCTTTATGGTGCTATACGACCACCGTTGTATTCAGTCTTATTCTCGACTAAATCCTTCGATTCCTTTAACTTCCCCCACAAAGAAGCGTTATCATCTATATTGACAAAATTCGACGTTGTCAACCTCAAATTCGGCCGTCCATCAGAATTTCCTCTTTGAGTGTTATCAACTATTATTACATGTCAATCTCCCACTTGGAGTCGTTTCTCCACTTGTATCTACGTCATTTGATACAAAATTCGCTAACGATTAAGATTCATATTCACAAATGGACCCCTGTCATTCCCTCCCGCGATGAGTTCATAACCACGCTCGCTTCTAATCCTGAACAGTTGAGGAAGGAACATACGGTCAACACTGTACCTAAGGTTCTCCTATAGGAATAGCATTCCACTTCTAAAATTGGTGATTGACACCCATAATTATAACTTCGTCCCGAAAGCCAAGGAAAAAAAATTCTCTAAATTTTTACTTTAAGTTAGGCACACTCTGTTCTATATCTAAACCTTTGGATATTTCAACTCCTTTGGTAAACACACACAATTCCCGCATTTCTAGAATTTCCACTGACAGTTCTCTACCCGTTTTGTAACATGTTGGGTAAGTTTACTCTCGTACCTCATTCGATCATAACAGCACTTGGAAATCATTGCTGCGCCTTAGTCGCCTTTCTAGTCGCGTCTTCTCGTGCCATAATGGCGATGACCTCGACTACGGTCATCATCCTCGGATATATTTTATAATCTCAATTGAGCCCTGCCTCCTGATGTCCGCTTAACGGTTCTCTTTTGACATCCGTCATCGTTCGGCACAGGCACACATCCGAACGAAACTAGAATTCACTAATGTATGCACGTTATAGTAAGATAATGAATTCTCATCAAAGAAATCGACAATCCTAAACGTAGGGCTCTATATCAAACGAAGCAACGCTGAAAGCATAATAAGCCGCAGAGATCCTAAAGGACACTAGAACCTGATGCTCTAATACCACCTGTGACACCCTGCCTAATTAAATATCGGGTGATCACT